>CM030366.1:128861170-129206170 GCA_017893485.1 Hemerocallis citrina | reverse complement strand
ATATATATATATATATATATATATATATATATATATATATATATATATATATATATATATAGGGTATATATATATATATATATATATATATATATATATATATATATATATATATATATATATATATATATACCCTATATATATATATATATATATATATATATATATATATATATATATAGGGTATATATATATATATATACCCTATATATATATATATATATATATAGGGTATGTGTATATATATATATATATGATATATATATATATAGGGTATGTGTATATATATATATATATATATTACTATATATTACTATATATATAGGGTATGTGTGTATATATATATATATATATATATATATATATATATATATACCCTATATATATATATGTATATATATGGGAAAAAGGGGTATGAGCAACTTGCTCATTTAGTAATAAGTAATTGATGATGTGGCATGCATGTGATTGGAAAATCCTTAAAAGAATTAGTTGTCCAATGTATTACATACATGCTACATAATCAATTGCTCATTTACTAAATGAGCAAGTTGTCCCAAATTCCTACTAGCCCTATATTAACTGTAGGATACTTTCTCAAACAAGTATTTGGGGGTTGTTATAGCTCGTGTTTGTGAACACTAGTGTTCCAATTGATTGTAGGGAAATTAAGCAGAGTGGGAAAGGTTTGTAAAGGAGCACTAACCGATCACCACGAATCAACCAAGAAAGTAGACCAAATCAAGCACACAAAGCACACAATTTTTTCCCGATTTGAATGAACCTAATCTGGGAGAGAAATATCCGAGATATTATTCATCTAAAGAAGATACAAGAGTTATAATCACTCTCACCAAGAACATATCTACCTCTCAAACCTCACTAGAAGATACTGTATTGTTTACAACAAAAAACTCTAAGATAAAGTACTACCACTCAATGGAGGTCATTACAATATAATATAGAGATATAGAGAAACCTTATGTAGTAGTTGTTACTGCTGATTCTGGTGTGGGGGTAAACAGATGAGATTTGTGAGTTCGCGGAAAAAACCTGAATAGCGGATCCAAGCCTTCTGATTCCTGCCGCTACCTGCAAGGAAGTGCGATACACCGGGATTGATTTCGGCGACGCACCCTCCGACGCTCTTGTCAGTAACCAGTGATGATTAAGAAAGAGCTTAAGGTGGAAAAAGAGTGATTACCTGGTCACAGTGGTAGGTGGGAGGTATTTATAGTCGCCATGGGAGTGATTAGGGACCTGATTTCCTGTGTAACTGTCAGGAGTAAAATCCTCCCAATCTGTTTAGGAAACTTACCCCTGATTCCCGGTGAGAGCGAATCAGGCCCGTTGATTCGGTCAAATCAGTGGCCCTAATTTTTCTCTTGCTGGTTTGGGCTTGTCTTGGGTCGGGACCCGTACCCAGTTAGAGTGGATCCATTTGTGGGTTATTGGATCTGTGAGAAGGAGACCCAGTACCCGTTTCGGACCCATTTATATGTGAAATTACCGTTTTACCCCTGAGCTTCAAGATTCGTGCCCAATCTGGACGGTTCCGATTTAACCCCATTTTTAGCCATATCACGAGCCCCCCACTCCTAAAGACTGAGTGTGATCAGCCTTTGAGGAGTAGTTTAACCGTTTCAGTGACTAGTGGAGTTGTATCGGAGTCTGAATGGAGGATTTTGAATCTCGAAGGGGGTAGCGAGGTAATTTTTTGAAGCCATATGCTGTTCTGAAGCCTTGTTTGAATATTCGACGGTTTTTATCTATTTTTTCAGATTATTTATTTAATTTTGCGAGGTGTTAGCCAATCGTCCGGGGGCCTTAACAGTACATTCTAGGCAATAATTATTCGTTCAAGGGCTCAAGGGTATTTCCCCGAATTCATAATTATTTTCTAGAATTTTTAGTTAATTTTCCCAAATTTTTAGCAATTTTTTGCAATTTTTAAATAAATAAAACGATTTAAATAAATAAAAATTGATTTTTAAATACCGATTTATGACGTGGCGCAATCTGGACCCTTGATCAGTGCTGAGCGCGAATTTCTGAGTGATCAGACGATCCTTATTCCTCGGCAGGTAATTTCTTTATTAACGAGGGTCGGTTCCTGGGTACCTCGGCTCGGCAGGTCGGCTCCTCGGCTCGGAATCAGCCGAGGTACGTGGCATCATCTGGACCGTTCATCTCAATGCGGATCCCGAAAAAATGCTATCTTGTCTTTAGTGATCGTGGCAAGATCTGAACCGTTCATCATGACGAGCGCACTTTTTGACAAGATCCAACGGCTGACATGGGTCGGCGATTTTTTTCGCCATATACGAGGGTCGGTTCCTCGTCCCCTCGGCTCGGTGGGGTTTTTTGTCATATATGAGGGTCGGTTCCTCGTCCCCTCGGCTCGGCGGGGTTTTTTGTCATATACGAGGGCCGGTTCCTCGTCTCCTCGTCTCGTCCCCTCGGCTCGGAAGGTCGAGGCACTAATGGTTTGGGATCAGCCGAAGTACGTGGCGCGATCCTGGGTGTCCATCTCAGCGCAGATCCCCAAAAAACACTATCTTGTCGTTTAGTGGACGTGGCGAAATCTGAGTCGTCCATCATGCCGAGCGCTCTTTTTGACAAGATCTGATGGCTGAGGATGTTCGGTAGGTTTTTTCGCCATATACGAGGGTCGGTTCCTCGTCCCCTCGGCTCGGAAGCTTGGTGCTGTCAGTCGAGGCATGGAGTTGGATGTTTTGAAGAATGTCGGCCTTGATGGGTCGTGACCTTCTAGCCCAGTAGCTCGGCTACTTAGCCAAGCTGTTCAGTAGCTCGGTTAGGCAGGCCGGTGGCAGGCAGTCCGGAAGGTACATGTGGTCGAATTTGGAGCGGCCATCATCGCGCGAATCACGAGGACAGGGTTCAGATCACGAGAAAACGTTATCTTGTCATTTTGTGGGCGTGGCGCAATCTGAACCGTCCATAGAGTTTTGACACGAATTTTGGAGAGATCCGACGGTGATTTCACCTCGGAAGGATTTTTCTCCATATACGAAGGTCGGTTCCTCGTCCCCTCGGTTCGGAGGTTCGGTGTCTTTGGCCGAGGTATGGAGACCCAGTAACTCGGAGTTGTCTTGGAGAGACTCAGTACCACGGAGTTGTCCTGAAGAGACTCAGTAGCTCGGTGGCCCAGCCGAGCTGTTCGATAGCTCGGTTAAGCACACCGGTGGCCGAGTTGCGAACTTGGTTATTTCAAGATCCTCTGTCGTTGGAGCTGAAACGTCGCGACAGTCCGCTTTGGCGCTTTGGCTTCTTAATGGGCTTTTTAGATTCCCAAGGCGGCCCAAACTCGCTTTTGGGGTTATAAAAGATCATTCCCCCACCCCCAAGCTCATTTCTCACTTTTCACTCTTAAGATTTCACTTTTACTATGTGCTCTCTGCTAGTGGCGATTTTTGCTTCAAGGTGGTTGCGCTAGCTGTTGCGTGGGCCAGGCGATTTCCGGCATGCTCATTCCGACCGTGAACGTCACTTGAAGGTCAGTATTTGCCTTAGTTTTTTTTAATAGAGATGTCAAGAGTGAACTCGGGGAGTGAGGCCTCGTCCTCGGGCAATGATGGCACCGAGGAGAGAAGGCAGGCGGAGATCCATAGGAAGGGGAAGCAGGTAGCCGAGCCGTCTGTGACCGAGGCGAGGAAAGAGAAGAAGAAGAGGAGGGTAGTAACGCAATCTCCCGTGGTCGAGTTGATTGTCGAGAATCCGAAGCAGGCCCCCGAGATGGGCCGATACCCCTCCGTATTGTCCGGGCATGCAGGGGTTAGGCAGTACGAAGGCGACCTCCTGAAGAAGGCGGTCTTCGGTCAGTCGGCAGTTTATGAGGAACCGAACCTGGCACTGACCACCGAGGCAGATGAGATTGCGTCGGTGCTATCCGAGGGGGATCTCCTTCAGATCAGAAAGGGGTTCACCATCCCTCCGGAGTACAAACTGATTCTCCCCGGTGCTGGGATGCGGGCGAATTCCAAGCTATCGTCGTCGGATATGTGTATGTTCGACTTCAACTCGCTGAATGCCGGACTGCGCTTTCCCCTGCACCCCTTCATTCTTCAGGTTCTCGGCTGGTTCTGTCTTGCGCCGACCCAATTTATGCCGAACACATGGCATCATGTGAACGCCTTCCTACAACGCTGAAGTCGAGCCGAACTTGACGGTCTTCTGAGGCTTGTATCGGATCAACTGGATGCACAAGACCGAGCATCGGTACTACTTGGGACCGAGGAAGGGTGTTCGGATCATAGATAACCCGGACTCAATCAAAGGCTGGAAGGAAAAGTTCTTCATATTGAGGGGGGAACCATTACTGTCTATTCCGAGCCAGTGGAAGCCTGAGGTGCCCAAGTTTGCGAGGGCCGACCCCGTATTGACTGCGGCTGAGGAGGAGGTGACAAGGATGATCATGGCCCTCCCACTGTTGAGTTGGAGGGAGTTGACGGAGGAGGTGCTGTTCGGGTCTGGCCTTAGCCCCATCGACCCGAGTATACTCCTGACATCTCGTTTATTTTGTTTTTCTTTCAAGTCTTTAGCTCGTCTTACTGACTCTGTTTGTGTTTCGTTTGATACAGAAGCGCCGAAGATGAATTTCAGCACCATGATGATCGATAGGGGCAAAGTGGCCGGTGGCAGGGAGAGGAAGAGGCCGACCGCGGCTGCCTCGTCAGGTCAGCAGCCCAAGGTTGCTTCGACTACCACTCCGCCTCCTCCGACCACCGAGGTGCCTTCGACGATGGTTGTTGCCGAAGCGCCCTCGGCGCCTGCGGCATCTGCCCCGGTTGGTGGGGCCTTCGATGTCAATGCGGCGTTGTCGCTCGAGGCTTCACCATTGACCGTTGCGGCCGAGGAGATCCTGACCGAGCAGCACAAACAGCTGTTCGTGCCGAACTGGCGAGTGAAGAATCACGACGGATTCCTCGGAAACTCGTAGATATCGATGCAGGTTGTCAAGCACCTGGCGACCCCGAAAGATAGAGCCGCACTATAGGCGGGAACAGTCGGCGACGATACCTACGAGGTGGCTCGATCGCTCGTATTGGTAAGTTTTTCTTGTGAATTTCTCCAAGTCTATTGCTCGGTCTGTATCTTGTGCTCATAGTTGTCTTCACAGGCCACCTGTCACTTCGGCCATCTCCTTAAGACGTTCGCCGCACAGGAGAAGGAGTTGAAGGCCGCCAGCGACAAGGACAGGGCAGAAAATGTCAAGGCGGTTCGAGGCCTTGGAGGTCCGGGTTACCGATTTTGTGGCCGACCTCGAATGAGCCAAGGGGCGGCTTGATGCGGAGTCTGCCAAAGTCGCAAAGGCCGCCGAGGAGCTGGCTGCGTCGGCGAAGTCTCTGGCCGACGTGAAAGCGGAGAAAGATGCCTTGGCAGCGACGATCAAGGCGGAGGTCGAGGCCAAGGCGAAGAAGCACATGGCCACCGACATGGAGATGTCCTATCAGAGGGCGCTCGACCACGTTCAAGACCGCATCCCTGGCTTCGAACGGGTCTACTACAGACTGTGGCCTGGTCCCCCATCGGACGGCGAGGAGGATGGAGGTGAAGATGACGAGGTGGAGGGCGACGAAGAGGAGGTTGTCGCCGACGCTCCGGAGACGAACCCCCAGGGCAAGGCGAGAAACGAGGGGGCTTCTGGCGAGGCGCCTGTAGTCGAAACGGAGTCGCAGGTGGACCCCTGACATTCTCGTCTCTTTGTAGTCTTCATTTTCAATCTTGCAAAAATGTAATGCCTTTTGCGGACTGGCCACCGCTTTTATGATGAATGAAAAGATTGTTTTGGTTTTGGATTTGTCTAAGTGTTCAGTTCGGCCATGTTGTTCTTCAATGTTGTCCCCTCCTTTTATTTCAGATCGCCGAGCAAACTCGTGTCACCGCGGCGGCTCGGCGCCGTGCGGAGTTGTTTCAGCAGTCCCAGGAGGATCGCCTCGAGGGCGAGGTTCATCTGACGAGGAGAATACTGCACAACGTAGAAAAGAGGAACAACGAGTTGTTGGCCGAATTGCACCATCTGCGGATAGTCGAGGCCAAACTCTCTGTGAAGGAGGAAGAGTTGGCCCGGGCTTTGGCCGAGCGAGATGATTTCGCAAGGAGGGTAGAGCAGCTACAAAGGGTAACGGTCGACAAGAGTATCGAGGTGACCCATTTGTGCCGTGTCATATCTGATAGCGCCGAGTATCCTGGTTCGACAAAGCTTCCTCGGTTCAAGGTAATTGTGAGGGACGACACACTGAAGGACAGGATCGTTGAACTAGAGGAAGAGGTTGCCCGGCTTAAACCTCAGCCGGTGAGGGCTAATGTCCGGAGTACTTCGTGTACTCGCGAAGAGATTGACCGAGGGATTACGTTCTATCAACTCGCGAGCCGAACCCCCATCATAGGTCGGACAGCAGCCGATGCCCAAAATGGAGTAGCGGTATCTTCAAGTGGTGCTTCGGTTGGAGCGACTGTCAGGGTGAGCGGCGAGGGGGCGTCTCGATTCGTCGGCTTAGAGACGAGCTCGGAGGTCAAGAAGCGCCGACCCCGGGTATCCCTGAACCGGAGCGTCCCCCTTCCGCAGAGGCACTAAACGGGTCGTATTGTGTTTTTGGGTCTCCGAACTGTCTTTTGTTGTAACCTTTTTGTAAATTAATCCAAGTTATATTAATGAAATTGGAGTTGGCTTGCTTGTTGTAGTGCTGCGATTGCTTTAGCTAGAGTTGGCTTGAAATGAACCACGAGAAGCGAGCGTTTGCTTCGTCGAGCACCTTGGCCACGAAACTCACGCTTTAGCCGTGGTCCTGACTCTTGCTCGGTACATACCGGTGCGGCTCGGTGCCTCGGCAGAGGTGTAACTGTTTCGAGGCTGGGGCCACGTGGCCTGATCTGGACGGTAGATCATGATCAGGGCGCGGATCACCAGAAGGGAGGCACGAGTTCCAAGAAAACACTATCTTGTCGTTTTGTGGACACGTGGCATGGTCATCTCCGTTCATCACACTCTAGCACGCATTTTGAGATGATCTAACGGTGAAATTGGTTCGGTAGAATTTTTTCTCCATATACGAGGGTCGGTCCTTCGTCCACTCGGCTCGAGGATTCGAGTGAGCGTAGTTGATCCGAACGATGTAATCCAAACCAGCGTTAGCGTTGCTCGACGGTTGTGGGAGCAGTTCCGAATGGCGATCTACATCTGGCTCGCCTGAGGGCAAGCCGGGGAAGTAAAGTCGAGCCGAGTGTTGGACTCCGAACCATCGGTGTAGTTCAACAGTTGTGGGAGCGATTCCGAACGGCGATCTACTTCTAGCTCGCCTAAGGGCGAGCCGGGGAAGTAAAGTCGAGCCGAGTGTTGGACTCCGAACCATCTGTGTAGTTCAACGGTTGTGGGAGCAGTTCCGAACGACGATCTACTTCTAGCTCGCCTAAGGGCGAGCCGGGGAAGTAAAGTCGAGCCGAGTGTTAGACTCCGAACCATCGGTGTAGTTCAACTGTTGTGGGAGCAGTTCCGAACGGCAATCTACTTCTAGCTCGCCTAAGGGCGAGCCGGGGAAGTAAAGTCGAGCCGGACATTGGACTCCGAACCATTGGTTGAAATTTAAAAAAAAAAATAAAGGCGGAGAGATGCAAGCAATTTTATAAGTCTGAAAGAGCATTCTTCATTGATAATTGACGGCGAGCCGTTTTTACATATAACAACTTAAAGAAATGAATTACAAGTTGGAGGAGAGGAACGGTTCGACATCCTGTGATACTTAGAGAGGTGTCGGGGCGCTTTCTTGGTATTTTAACAGGTGGTCGGTATTCCAGGTCCTCGGAATCTCTTTGCCCTCTAGGTCCTCCAGACGATAAGCTCCGGGCCGAACTACCTTTGTGATCTTGTAGGGTCCTTCCCAATTCGGAGCCAGTTTGCTCTTCTGATTGGGGAAGGAGATGGCTAGCTTTCTGAGGACCAAGTCCCCTTCCTTGAGATCGGTGGGTCGGACTTTCTTGTTGTACGCCAGTTCGACCCTCCTCCGGTAGTTCTGTTGGCGTATTGATGCTCTTTCTCTCAGCTCGTCCACCAGGTCTAAGTTGGCCCGGAGGTCTCTGGCATTCTGTTCCTCATTGTAAGTTGCGAGGCAAGGAGAAGGTATTCCGACTTCGAGTGGTATCACCGCCTCGGACCCATAGGTGAGGTTGAACGGGGACTCCCCTGTGGGGGTCCGCTTGTTGGTGCGGTAGTTCCACAGCACATTCAGGAGTTGGTCGACCCATAAGCCTCTAGAACACTTGTCCAGCCTCTTCTTAATACCAGAAAGGATCTGCCGGTTAGCATTTTCTGCCTGGCCATTCTACTATTGGTGGGAAACGGAAGAGAAGCGCTGTTGGATGGCAAGGTCCTCACACAGAGCTCAGAACGCGGCCCCGGTAAATTGAGTCTCGTTGTCCGTTACGAGGACACGGGGAACGCCGAATCTGCAGATGATGCTCTTCCAGAAGAATTGAAGCACCTTGTTCTCGGTGATAGTGGCGAGGGACTTGGCCTCAATCTACTTTGAGAAGTAGTCGATGGCTACGACCAAGAACTTGAACTGGCCCGGAGCTGGAGGGAAAGGCCCTAGTAAATCTATCCCCCACATTGCGAAGGGGATAGGACTTGATAGGGAGGCGAGGTTGGCTTAGGGGAGGCGACGAATGTTGGAATGTCTCTGACAAGAGGCACATTGCCGAATGTGTTGCTCGGCGTCTTGGAGGAGAGTCGGCCAGAAGTATCCGTAGTTCAGGGCTTTCCTAGCCAAGGACCTAGACCCTGAATGCGCTCTGCCGATGCCTTCGTGGAGCTCCTGTAAGGCATAGTTGGCCTGTTCCGGGAAAAGGCACCTCAGGTACGGTCGACCGTCAATCTGCGAGAAGGAGCGCTTGTACAAGATTCCCTCGACCAGGACATACCGCTCGGCCCTGGTTCTTATTCGG
Source organism: Hemerocallis citrina (assembly GCA_017893485.1). Lineage (NCBI taxonomy): Eukaryota > Viridiplantae > Streptophyta > Magnoliopsida > Asparagales > Asphodelaceae > Hemerocallis > Hemerocallis citrina. Next base: position 129,197,209 of record CM030366.1, on the reverse strand, counting down.
CGCGCTTCCTTCGGGTCCTCAGGGAGGAGTCCGTCCCTTAGGAATTCCACTAAGGGTTTCATCCAGTTATCTTGTAGTAGGACCGGTAATGACTCTACTGAGTCGAGGGCTTCGTCTTCTATGCTCGGCTTCATGAGAACCTCGATCAAGATGGTCTGCTCGAGACCTTGGAGGGAGGACGAGGCCAACTTGTAGAGGGCTTCGACTTGCGAATTCTCCTCTCGAGGGACTCGTTGGATGAGTGCCTCTTCGAACCGGCCCATGAGGGTTCGGACCTTGGCGAGGTACTTCGCCATCAGTTCGTCTCGCGCCTCGTACTCGCCCAAAACTTGGTTCACAACCAGCTGAGAGTCACTATGGATTCGGAGGCACTGCACCCTGGCACTTCGGGCAAGTCCGAGGCCCGCGATTAGTGCTTCATACTCCGCCTCATTATTTGAGGCCTTGAAATTCATGTGGAGGGCATACTGGAGGACGAAGTCATCAGGGCTGTTCAGGATGATACCGGTGCCACTTCCCTCGTTGCAGGAGGAACCGTCCACGAAAACTGTCCAAATGGGGGGTCCGTTTGGGACATGGATGACCTCGGGAATGGTGGACTCGACGATGAAGTCGGCGAGGGCCTGAGCTTTGATCGCAGTCCGAGGCTGGTAGGAGATGTCGTGTTGGCTCAGCTCGATGGACCACTTCATAAGCCGACCTGAGGTTTTTGGCTTATGGAGGATTTGCTTCAGTGGTTGGTCGGTGAGGACCACAATCGAATGGGACTGAAAGTATGGGCGGAGCTTCCTTGCCGCCATGATCAGGGCGTAGGCCATCTTTTCTATCTTCAGATAATGGAGCTCGGCGTCCCTAAGCACCTTGCTCACATAGTAGATGGGCCTCTGAGCCCGGTCTTCTTCCCTCACCAAAACAGCACTTAGGGTCTGCTCGGAAGCAGCTAAGTAGATGAAGAGGGTTTCCCCCGGAACGGGCTTGCTGAGCAGGGAAGGGTTCACCAAGTAGGCTTTCAGCTGTTCGAACGACTCCTGTTGCAACTCGCCCCACTCGAAACCCTTGGCCCCCCTGAGAGCCTAGAAGAAGGGGAGACACTTTTCCCAGACTTTGAAAGGAATCGGCCAATAGCAGCGAGGCGCCCCATAAGATTCTGCACTTCCTTGACGTTCCGGGGCGGGGCCATGTCCAGTATGGCCTTGATTATTTCAGGATTTGCTTCGATCCCTCGCTGGCTCACCATGAAGCCGAGGAACTTTCCTGAGGAGACTCCGAACGCACATTTGTTCGGATTTAGTCTCATGTTGTGCCTTCTCAATATGCTGAATGCCTCCTGGAGGTCGGCCACGTGGTCGGTACCTCTGATGCTCTTCACGAGCATGTCGTCGACGTATACTTCCATGTTGCGGCCGATCTGGCTTTGGAAGACTTTGTTGACGAGGCGTTGGTAGGTGGCTCCGGCGTTCTTCAATCCGAACGACATAACTCTATAACAGTAGAGGCCCTGGTCGGTAATGAAGGAAGTCTTCGGAATGTCCTGGGGGAACATTCGGATCTGATTATAGCCGGAGAAGGCGTCCATGAAGCTGAGGAGCACATGGCCCGAGGTGGCGTCGATGAGGGTGTCGATATTTGGGAGAGGGAATGGATCCTTCGGACACGCCTTATTCAGGTCGGTGAAGTTGATGCATATCCTCCAAGAACCATTGGACTTCTTAACCATGACCACATTGGAGAGCCACTCGGGATAGTTCACCTCCTGTATGAACCGAGCTCTTAAGAGCTTGTCCACTTCCTTCTTGATGGCCTGTTGTCGCTCGGGGGCGAACTTACGCCTCTTCTACTGAACCGGTCTGCACCCCGGTTCGACGCTGAGGCGGTGCACTAGAAGGTCCTCAGAAATCCCGGGCATATCCGTGGCGGACCAAGCAAATAGGTCGCGGTTCTCCCGGATGCATTGCGCCAAGTCGGAGCATAGGGCAGTCAGCAAGGACTTGCTGATGAGGAACTTTCAACTCGGTTCCTCGTCCGAGAAGAGTACTTCTTCCAATTCGTCTGCCAGCTCGGACGTGGGTCGGACATTCGGTTCGGGGATTTCTAGAGTCTCGAGGGAGAGCACCGGACCCCCAGTGGAAGTCATATAGCACTTCCGAGCCGTCTCTTGGCTGCCCCTGACTTCTCCCACTCCCGACCGGGTGGGGAACTTCATTTTAAGGTGGTACGCTAAAGGAACAACTTCCAGGGCAGTTAGGCCGGGTCGGCCTAAGATGACATTGTATGCGGCCGGGACGTCGATGACCATAAAGTCCATCGGCTCGGTCCGGATAGTAGGGGTCTTCCCAGCAGTTACGTCCAGGGTAATAACCCCTTCGACAGTTACTGGTACCCCCGTGAACCCGTGGAGCGTGTAGCCGGCCGGTTTGAGGCGATCCCGGGATAGCTACAGCCCTCGGAAGGCCGAGAGGAAGAGGATGTTCACCGAGCTCCCGTTGTCCACCAGGACCCTCTGCACTTTGAAGTTCGCCATGCGAAGGTCGATGATAAGTGCGTCGCAGTGGGGAGTTCGGACCCCCTCGAGGTCTTCATCAGAGAAAGTCACTGGGACACCGAGGCCTTTGGGGGGAGGGGCACTGTGAACTGAGTTGACCTCTCGGACGAAGGCCTTCCGAGAGGAGTTGGAAGAGCCCCCCATTGGGCCCCCGTGAATAAGGTGCAGAACCCGTTCCTCCTCGAACTCGGGGCTTTGATCGCGTCGCTCGGAGTGCTTGTTAGCCCCCCGAGGAGGAGGAGTGGTGTGATCTGCCCGATTGTTTGCCTTCACAAATTTGGCCAACTGCCCCCTCTGGATGAGGGCTTCTATCTCATTTTTCAACGCCCGGAAGTCGTTGGTGTCGTGGCCGTGGTCCCGGTGGTAACGACACCATTTCTCTTTGTTCCTCCTCTTGGCCGGGGTGTTCATCCTCGGAGCGGGCGGTATCACCCCTTCCTTCTCCACTTCCATCAGGATGGTGGAGACATTGGTGGTGAGAAGAGTGAACTTCTCAAACCTGGGGGGAGGACGGCGCTGGCCGCTGTTGTCCTTCTGTAGCTTTTTGGACCCCTCCTCCTCTGTCGTCTTCCTCTTCGATCCGGAGGCGGATCCTCCGAAATTCTGGAGGCACTCAGCCTCCTCCGCCCGAATGTACTTCTCGCACCTTAGGAGAAGATAGGCGAAGTTGTGCGGGGGCTTCTTGGCGAGGGACGACCGGAGGTCGGAGTTGAGGACGTTCGACTGGAACGCGACGGTCGCCACTGACTGGTCGAGGGAGGCGATCGACCTGACCTCCGCAGTAAATCTCCTCACGTAGTCCCTCAACTTTTCTCCCTTCTCCTATCGGAGGTGGAGTAGGAAGAGTCTAGTCTTCTCCGTTTGCCTGCTACTCACAAAGTGAGTTATGAAGAGCATTTCGAACTGCTCGAACGAGAAGATGGAAGTGGGAGCGAGCCTGGAGTACCATTCCCGTGCCGACCCCTTGAGAGTGGCAGGGAAGGTCTTGCAGAGCATGGCGTCGGAAGCTTGATGGATCAGCATTAAGGTCTTGAAGCTTTCGACATGATCAACAGGGTATGACTCCCCTGAGTACGTTTCAAACTGCGGAGGTTTGAAACCCCTCGGGATGGGAGCCTCCATGATTGTCTGAGAGAAGGGGGGTCTGCTGGGGCAGACGGTCCCTACTCTCGACTCCTCCTCTTTGTCCATGCGACCGATGCACCTCTCCATCTCGTGGAGATGACGGTAGAGGGCATCGTCCCTCCGTTGGTAATCAAACGATCCCCTGGACTCTTCTTCATAGGAAGGGGAGCGGGGACTGTGGCGTCGATAGTCCTGGGATCGGCGAGGACTATAATGGTGTTGCTGGCGACTGGGAGCCGGGAGAGGACTTCTGGATCGGTGGCGAGGACTTGGAACCCGTAGGGGTGTTGGAACCCTCTGGGCATTATGGTTGTTGGGGCGAAGGTTGAGGGCCTGCAACACAGTCTCCTGGAATTGTAGGAACTCGGCACGAGTGATAGGTGCATCATCGTTCCTCGGATGATGTCGATCCGAGGGAGAATGTGGCCTCCTCCTACGACGCTCGGGAGATTCCCCCCGGCCCCTTCGGTCCGGAGACCTCCTACCGTCTCGGCAATGAGGAGATCGCTTACCTTGATGCTGGCGGGAGGCTCCCTCTTGGGCCCGCCTCTCATCTAGATGGTTGCGAAGGTCCCCATCCTTTTGGCGATTCAGAACGGTGTTGCAGAGATCGGAGGCTCGAGGGTTATGAGAAGCCATAGAGTCCGAGGAGGCATTGTGAATTGAGACATGGTCTGGGAGGAGAGGTTGCTTCTGCCTCCGCTGGTTCTGACCAGCAGGACCATTTGGGGGTTGTTGGTTCGGAAGAGGAGGCTGGCCCTGTTGGACCGGGGGAGGAAGATGTTCGGGCTGCGGAACAGGATGGACGGGGACTTCCTCTGGCTGATCGGTGAGATTGGGTCCGCGGTTGGACCCCCTAGACCTGACCTTCTTGGGAGGCATGGTTGGAGAAGGGTTAGTCGACGAGGAAGAGGCGGAGGCTATTCATGTGGTTTTTCCCACAGACGGTGCCAATCTGTTACCGCCGATTCTGGTGTGGGGTAAACAGATGAGATTTGTGAGTTCGCAGAAAAAACCTGAATAGCGGATCCAAGCCTTCTGATTCCTACCGCTACCTGCAAGGAAGTGCGATACACCGGGGTTGATTCCGGCGACGCACCCTCCGACGCTCTTGTCAGTAACCAGTGATGATTAAGAAAGAGCTTAAGGTGGAAAAAGAGTGATTACCTGGTCACAGTGGTAGGTGGGAGGTATTTATAGTCTCCATGGGAGTGATTAGGGACCTGATTTCCTGTGTAACTGTCGGGAGTAAAATCCTCCCAATCTGTTTAGGAAATTGACCCCTGATTCCCGGTGAGAGCGAATCAGGCCCGTTGATTCGGTCAAATCAGTGACCCTAATTTTTCTCTTGCTGGTTTGGGTTTGTCTAGGGTCGGGACCCGTACCCAGTTAGAGTGGATTCGTTTGTAGGTTATTGGATCTGCGAGAAGGAGACCCAGTACCCGTTTCGGACCCATTTGTATGTGAAATTACCGTTTTACCCCTGAGCTTCAAGATTCGTGCCCAATCTGGACGGTTCCGATTTAACCCCATTTTTAGCCATATCAGTAGTCTTGTTACAGTAAACGTATGAAATACCCTGAAGAGAAAGCCACATTATAGGAGTTTTATGATTTAATTTGAAGAAGAAACTGAGCTTCGAACAGATCAGCAAGATCAGCCCAAACTGCTGTTGTCTGCTTCTAGCGGTTGTAGTCGATCGCTTTCGAGTCAGAGAGCAACCCAAGAATTTGCGGTCGCCTACAATTCATGTAGTTGACTGCTCCCTGCTGCTGCTTTTACTTGTTAATGTTGTTGCTCCTTTCTTCTTCCATATTCTCTTCGAACTTCTTCTTGCTTCACTGTATTCTCTTCACATCAAACCTAGTATGCAAGACATAAACCTAACATTGATCACACTTTCATGTTAATCAATTAATTGCAAATTTTGTCTATACAAGCAATATTCTCATCTATTTGCTAAAGTTCTTATCTTGCAAGAAGCCATATCCATTACTCCACGACTACCTCAAAGACTATAGTAAGAGCATCTTGGGGATCTATCGGGATTACTAATCATTAGTTAGCAACGAATCTCTTTTATGCAAATACAAATTACATCCAAGTCATTAATGATGACAAGTGCCACTTTTCAGTATCATGACTGAACTTCGATGAGGAGAATATTAAGACAAAGTGGTTCCTTTTATTATTACCAACTAAATGGTTAATTAACCTTCTACCAAGTCTACTATTATTCTCCTAAGATGAACTTCATTTATTTACGAGTGATCACCCCCAACTTGGACCTCATCTAAATCATTTCTCTTACGAGAAGACCTGACCAGGATATAGATGGTCAACTATAAACTTAACCTTAAGTAATACCCATACTCCCACTAAGGAGAGTGTATATTATCCCTTTCATGGTTAATCCAAGTTTTCTTAATTAACTGTCTAACACAATGAAATACTAACGAACATATCATCTCATTCTTTGGTGTATCAAGTCAACCAACAACGATAAACTTATTGGACTTAAGGATCTTTGCACGGTGGTAACAGTGAATATCTATATTAACACTAGATGACTAATCATTGATTAGATACCATAGTAATCTATGTTCAATTTGTATTAATCTAACACATACTCATGTGCTAACCTGGAGACCCATGACCTAGACAAATCTCTAAGATAAAACCACAGTTTCCAGATGATTAGTCACTATCATCAAATTATGAACCAACTTGTCAATTATAAAGAACTTGCAAGTCATATCTACCATGTGTGATTAGGCCTGCAAACGAATCGAGCTATTCACGAGCTATTCGACTCGAGCTCGGTCAAAGCTCGGTCAACGAGCTCGAGCTCAAAACTGAGCTCGTTTCGTAAACGAGCCGAGCTCAAGCTTGGGTTTTTTTTTTGGCTAAGCTCGCGAGCTATTCGGCTCGAATACGGTCAAAGCTCGGCTGAACCGAGCTCGAGCTCGAAAATGCGCTCGTTTCGTAAACGAGCCGAGCTCGAGCCTGAAGGTATTCGGCTCGGCTCGGCTCGATTGCAGCCCTATGTGTGATACTCATTACATATGAGTCATATATAATGTGAATGACCGACTACACAATATAGGCGCAAATGTATATATGTAAAATAATTGAAGAGCATGAATGTGTTATTATAATTTTCATAAAAACATAAATAAAATGTGTAACAGCCCGTAAAATTGAGGTATATTAATTTTGCTCCTGCATGTATTATGCATATGTATTTTGTACAATTGCGTATAATATCTTATGCAATACCTTGAATAATTTTAGATGTTAATTTGTAGAATATAAATATTTGGGAATAACCCATATGCATATATAATATTCTATTTCTTTTAATAATGACTTAAGAGCAATTGTGTTAGGGACTTCTACGACATGATTATCATGAAAAAAGGCCTTAATTAAATTGTCCATTTTTTTTATATTATGCATTATTCTTGCTGGTTAGTGGCATAAGGAATGTTTATGGGAGGTGGAATTAATTAGAATCTAGAGTTATGGGATATGGATTAATGAGTTGGATGGTATAGTGCATATTTAGGCTTATAAATATCCACATAAGCCTGGATGAGAAACAAAATCTTTAGAGTTGAGATTTTCATAAGGTAAACTTAGAAACTCTATTTTATTTCATGAGTTGTAGATTATTAATACAAGAGATGATAATAATAGTGTATGTTTTGTTGTGTTCATAAGGTTAAGTTTATCAAATTTGGTGTTGGAACGCTTCGTGGAGCTTAGAAGCAATCGAATTCAGAAGGTATAGGTGGGTAATAACTTTACTACTCTAATTTCAACTATATTGTAGGGTATATGCATGTTAGAGAAGGTATATATATTGTATTGAATGAGTATTCATGCTAGATTATGTGTTAATTGTTAATTAATTATGTGAAATTATGGTAAGATTAACTTGAAAATATTTTACAATTTATGTCCTGAATTTTGGACTTCCGAAAATCATTTCTCTTGAACTAAATGGAATCTAAAACTGAAATTTTTATATATGTATCTCATATTTGGTCTATAACATCTCATAAAAATTTCATTACTTTCTGGATGTCATTTGGTATTTTAAATAAATTCGAAATCATTCATGGTTAAGAACAAAAATATGACATATTCTATAACTCTGTCCTGAATATCATGCTTACTTTCAAAAACCATTTCTCTCCAAATTGATAGAATTTGAAGCTAAACGTTTTATATGTGAATCTAGTATATGTCTATAATATGTTCACAATATGTCATGAGTTTTGGATATCGTTTAGTATTTTAAAAAAAATCAAACATATGATTGGTTAACAGTTTACCTTGGTTCTGGAAGTTCTGAAAATTTGTGTACCTTCCGGTTTTTGTCCATTTTAACCTCTTATATGCAGTATTTTGAGAAAACTCAAAACTAAGAATTTAAAGTAGATCCATTAATCTTTCTTTCAAGTCTAAGAAATCAAATTTCCATGAAGTGTGGGATTCTTGGTGGTTGTTATAAGTAGTAAGAGCTGCAATTTTCTAGAATCTGAACCTACTGTTTTGCATATAGATTAAACAAAATAATTGTGGTTAAATTCATATGTTCTTAACTACAATGTTGTATTAGACTCATTTAGTTTTCATATGAAACTAAGGAATCCATTTTTCTTATAAGTATTGGAATTTATATGATTTTTGTAAGACTAATATGTTTCCGTCCGAAGACATAACTGAATATTTAAGGGTGGATTCTATATTTATGGGATCGAGGATACGCCACATATGTGGGCTAGGGGTAGGCTAGTAAGGTCCATGAATTCGAGAGTATGACTCGATCAAATCCAAGGGAATGATTGTGAAATAGGTGATGTCCGAGTCCGAAAAGAGTTAATGAACTCTGTGGGAAGAGTGGGATAGGGTCGGTATGACCAAGATTCTAGTTGGTGTGAAATGTAAGTCCAGAATAGAGATCGTTAAGTCCAGATTATATTTTCCAACATTTAAACTAAGATCTTGCATTGGTTAAATTAATATTTGGTATTAGAAGAAGATATGACAGAAACAATAACGAACATGTCTGGTAGAGAGCTGTGGTTTCTAGGAATGTTCGGAACTGGGGATACTCCTAGAAAATACACGATGTGTGGGCTAGAGTTATGCCTATCAGGTCCGTAGTTACGGGAGATCGATTTTCTGGGGTTCATGACTGAGGATATGTCCGAAAAATTTACGGTGTGTCGGCTAGGGGTATGCTTGTCAGGTCCAATATCCTAGGGGTGCAACTTATACGTGATTACGCGTTGGAGTACAAATAATTGGGCTTAGGCATTACATAGCGAGGAACTGAATATTGTAATTCCAAACAAGCGTACATTAAAAGAGTATATTTGAATAGTGCATGTTTGCAGAGTAAGTATGTGTTTAACACTTTAGTAAATTAGTTCCACACTCACTCATACCACATTGTATAATTGACTATTTTTACATTGATTCAAGTTTTTCTTCTATTATGATGTGTTTTAGGAATTAGTTGAAGTTGCTGGAATTTTTATCGTCGGCCTTCCAAGCTGACGAACCCACAGATTGTGGTTTTACATGTATGGATGTCTGAGATCTTAGCATAAAAGTGTGATATTCTGAGTCCATCATCTTATCAATCCAAGAGTTTTGGACTTGTAGTATGATTTCTGCATTTTTCTGTATTATTTATGTTTATGTACTCAATTGAAGGAAAAAATTCTGGGTGTGCCACAAATTTTTTGTGTATGAAATTCGGAGCGTTACAAAATATTTGACTTAAATAATATCAATTCAGATTTGATAGCAAAGGCTGATAAATGCTAACAATCTCCCGCTGGCCATATATTAAATCTGGCATACTCCTACTCCAATACAATCAACATGATACTTGAAAGTCTTCATGATAGGGGTTTCGTGAAGGGATCAACTAGGTATTTCGTTATCGCTATCTTAATCACATCAATCTTCACAGGTTCATCAAATTGACAAAGAACATGATATTTCATCTTAATGTGTTTCCCCTCCTTGTGATTTCTGGGGTCCTTATCAGAAGTTGTTACATTCTCTAACTTCAGTTGCATAATCTATTACATAGTCCTACCTCACACTTTGCCAAGATATTGTTTCACCTCAAAAAATAGCCACAAAAGTATACGGTAGATTTTCTGGTGTCCATGTTAGATTGAAAATCTGAATCTTTTACAATTCCTATTCATGCACAACATGATGTAGCAAAAAATCCCCATAAGGTTTAATCATCTAAAGAAATAATATATTTATACACATAACAAACGTTACATTATTAGGTTTGAAAGAAAGTTCTCATCTAAACTTCAATTAGAAGTGTATTTCAAGAGCCGGAGAAGAATTCTGCAAATCGCAGATTTATCAGATCTTCAAAGACCCTAAGACCTTCCCAAATATTCTTCTTTTGCGCCTTTGAAGAATAGCCTTTAAATATTAACTTGAGAAGAGAAAATGGTCGATGATGGCTCTCTTGTTGCACAACTAAAATATTTGGGTTATTTGGAGAAATATTGAAAGGCTCATATAAATATATAGATCGATGTTGAAAACCCTAGTCTCATATGATTACTATAATATGGGCCTTAGCTCATTAAGGATCCTAACCGTATTAGGATTAATCCCTAATAAACCAAAAAATCTACAGTAGATGAACATAAAATTATAAATAAAATATTTTATATAATATCTCATCATATTTAATTTTTAGGGCTCATAATTTTCCACATATATGTGTTAATCTAACCATTTTGTTGTTTGTTTACTCGTTCTTTGCAAGGTTGGAGTAGTCCCGGGTTTACTTTAATATGAAATATTTTGAAGAATCTTTTCGATCTGGAGACTGGGAAAAGGTTTAGAGTGAGTTATATAACTACATTCATCAATCCCAACAACAATTGTATCATCCAAACCTCATTGATTTTTCTTTACATTGGTTGGAACATTAACTTCGTGTGCCTGAACAGGTGAACTCATATTTAAATTTACTTAATCTCTTAGCAAAAATTATTCCCACTCTAAAATTTATATCCATAATATATCTTCTTGTTGAATTATCAGTCTTAGGGGTGGTAAATATTGCTACTATTTTCTATGTGGGAGCAAACAAATACTGTGAATTCTTTATGAAAAACAATAAAGGATATGACATTTATTTATTTTTTTGTTGGCTGCCGCAAACTGATCTTGATTATGGAATCTGAATCCTGTGAACGGTTAGATCTAATATGAATGGTTGGGATAGAACCAATTGACCTGCAAAACAGTCTGAAACACCAGAATTGGCCCCGGCGATAGATTCTCTGATGCCCAAGTCAGAAAACATGGAAGATGTGAAGAGTTTTGAGAGCAAAACCTTGTTTCTGAAGAGGTCACGGGGTATTTATAGTCGCTAGGGGGGCAGTTTCAAGATATTGATCTCTATTTTCCGTTGTTTTGATAATGTTGATTATTATCTTTTTCATCAAGAAATAGACTCAGTTATTCTTCTCTTGATAAAGAGATAGAGTTAGTTGACTTTGTTCTTCATGAAAAGATAGAAGTAATTGTACAGATAGAGTTAGAACGCTTCTCTTGATAAATATGCAGGGTTTTTAAACCATCTATTATGGATGGAGAGATAAAAGTAGCTACTCTTTTAGAGATAAAGAGTTTAAGATGGTACTTTAGATGATTATGAAATCCTTCGTGTTGGACCGCCATGGCAATCCAGTATGACAATCATGTTTTGGGTTGTTGGGCTTAAGAGAGGCCCAACTTCTTTTTACGAGCCCGTATCTGCCAAAATTTACTGTTTTACCCCCAAGAGATTTAGGATTCGTGCTCAATTTGAATAATTCCGAATTGGTTTTATTTTTACCCATTTCAGTAAACTATCCAAATAAACAGCAGGTACAACGTTCAACTCCATCTGAGATCTACCTCTCCATGAACTGGCTGGGTGCAAACAACAAATTCAACGTTCAACCCCATCTAGAGTTATCTCTCTAAACTTGACGGGTGCAAACAGCAATTTCAAACAACCAACTCCATGTCAAAGTTGCCTCTCAAAATTTGCTGGATACAACAGCAAGTTCAAACGTTCAACTCCATCACAGAGTTCTCTCCAAACTTGTTGGGAACAAACAACAAGTTCAACGACCTGCTCCACTATGAGTTGTCTCTTTAAACTTGTTGGGATAAAACAGCAAACCCTACATCAACTCCGTCGTTGAGTGGCCTCTTAAAACTTGTTGAACACAAACAGTAAGTTCAAACTTCCAACTCCATCTCGGAGTTGTCTCACAAAATTTGTCGGGCACAAACGGCAAGTTCAACATACAACTCTGTCATAGGGTTCTCTCCAAACTTGCAGGGACCAAACGGCAAGGTCAGACATCCAACTCTGTCACAGAGTTCTCTCCAAACTTGTTATGATCAACAGCAAGCTCTACATCAACTCAATCAAAGAGTTATCACTACAAACCTGCCAGGATCAAATGGCAAGCTCTACGCACAACTCCATCACAGAGTTGTTTCTACAAAATTTTTTGGGCGCAAATAGTAGATCCGAACATCCAACTCCGTCAAAGAGTTCTCTCCAAACTTGCTGTGATCAAACAGCAAGCTCTACATCAACTCCATCATGGATTGCCTCTACAAAACATGCTGGGCACATACAACAGGTTCAAGCGTTCAACTCCGTCCTAGAATTGCCTCAACAAACTTTTCGGGATCAAACAACAAGTCTACAATAGCTCGTCTATGTAATACCCCACAAAATTGGAAATGATAATTTTGCCCCTCATGTATTACGCACGTGTATTTTGTACCATTACGGGTAATATCCGTAATGTGTTTCAATACGTATTTTGGATTCCGACTATTTATGCATTTTCTGTCTTCTCAAAATTTGTTTTATCCTATTTGAGTCAACTCAAAATATAAAATTCCAATCTCTGTATTTTTACGTGCTTTATACGTGTTATCGATGCACGTATCGATTATGTATTTTTCCACTGCTACGTGTAATATTTTCTATGTGTTTCAATTATTTATTTAATGACGTGTTCTAATTCGTTTTATAAATAGGAATTCATTTTTTCTCTTATTTTGATTAAAACATTTTATACGTACGGTGCACGTATTTTTTTCTGTGTACGTATTGATTACACTACGGTATATGTATAATAAAATATATTTTCGTATATACATTCCGATTATTTATAAATATTTCCCCATTGATAAAATTGATTTCATATTTGAATATTTGTTTTACGTGCGACACACGTGTTTGCAGTGCATGTGTCGGTTGTATTTTTCTCTCAAAAGGAAATTTTGAGGTGTGTGTATTTATTTTATTTGTGCATAACAAATCTAATTTATAATTAAATCGAACTAATTTTATTTAAATATATATATGATATATATTAACACATATTTTAATTTAAAAATAAAAATGCGGTGGTGTGCACAAGCACGTGCACACGTGCATTGTGCACACAAGAGTTGGCGTGAACGTTGAGTGGGCTCAGACTTGGTCTTGGCGTTTAGGAGTAGTGGAAAAAGAGTAGGGAGTGGTGGGGTTATAACTAATTAAGCACTTATAAAACAAGCCTAAAGCATTAATCACTCTCCTAATCACACAAAAAAAAAAGTAAACAGTGAGAATAGAAGAGGCAGAGCTCAGGCTTTTGCTGTTGGAATTTTGGTGGGGTTTTGGAGTGCTTTTGGGGCATTTTCCTTGGAGTTTTGTGAGGGAAATTGCTAGTGTAATCTACTATAAGGTGGGTGTTTCCAAATACTTCTAATTTGTTTGAATTATAGCATGTTTAGATAATTTAATGCAATTGTAGATGAAGTTTTGTTAGTTTATGCTAAAATTTTAGATATGTTGCATGTGATAGAGAATTTACAATTTTTAGATAAATATTGAATGAAATGCATGATGTAATTTAAATTTCATATTGTGTGTGAAATTAGAGAAAAATTCAACTTGCGTATTATGGAATGGTTGTCATGAACACTTGAAATTTTCATTGAATAAATAGAAATTTCACAGAAGAAATAAGTTGATATTCAGTTGGAGAAAAATTTCCATATTTTATTAAATTGACATTTTAGATGTGTGATGTGAATAATATTTTAATGCGATGTTGAGATGTTTTACCTTGATAAATATTTTACATTTTGTAGAATTGCTAGAGACTTGATTAAATAGTAAATTTTCGTGATTAAATTCTCTGATTTGTGTAGAGTGAGTAGATGAATAGATGTGAGAGAGTATAAACATTGAATATTTTTTGAAACGGTGAATTAGACGCGAACTTAATACAAAAAGAATTTAATGCTATAGTAATCGAGATTTGAGCTTTAGCTCAGTGGGTGGGCTTTGTGTCGCCTCTCTGCTGTCACGGGTTCAAGTTGGGGTGTTACTCTGCTGTTGTCCAAATTTTAAAGGGGAGTAAAGGAAAGGGTTTGAACATTTATTAATTACCTAGTGCCTTAATAAGTGGGTGCGAGTGGCCTGATGGATGGGCGTTTGGGTCCCTCCATGCTGGCGCTAGTTCGAGCTGCAAGGGGGGCCTGACTTTGTTTTGAAAACCTTTTTATTTTATAAAATTTTTCCTCTTGACTTTTGTAGACGAACTTGAGGAAATATTGAGGAGATTTTTAGAACAATATTTGGAGATTTTATTATACTATTCTAAAATAAATTTTGAATTAAAAAAGGGTATGTTTGTTTATGTGTTGAATTGAGCTTTAAGATTGAAAATGCAATTTATTGAAAATTATTAAACTTTGATCTTTTTAATAATAAAAAAATAGGTAAAGTTGAGATTTTAAAGGAATAATTTTGGGCATTTTTAATGAAATTCGGAAATTGAAAAATGAGTTTTGTTAGGAATATAGATTAATGTGAAAAGAGTTTCAGGATAATTTTTGGAAGTGATTGGTGTGATTGACAAATTAAAAAGTTGCTTATGAGAAATTTGATTTGGAAATTACTGATGAATGAATTATGAAAGTTGAATACTTCAGGGTTGAAGGAAATTATTTGTTTTGAAAATTGAAATATTATTTTGAGGTTGAATATAACCTACTGTTGATCTCGATAGAGTTGTTGGAATCTAGAGGCTAGGCGAGACCCTTAGAAACCGGAAGTTGTTATTAATATGAATTTGAGAGCTAACCAGTATTGGTTGAGCATCTCTTGAGAAGTAGACAGTTGGGTTGACTGTCTCTAGTGTTGGTTTAAGTCCGGTTGGGTAAGCTAGCTCTAGGTTGTGATGATTTCTTCTAAAAACAAACTAAAAACTTAAGAACATACACTAAGGGGAGATGTGATGAAAGTAAGAGAAAAATACAAGTATGAGGGCCTCGGATTCACGGTGTGAGAGTTTTCACAGGCCGTCTACATGATGCATCATGTCATGACGTGAATCCATCTCCGGAATTATCGGGATTGTGGCGATGCTTGTTGGGTGTTTAGTGACTACATAGTGCCATCGTCCCATGATAGAGGTGAATTGACCATAGACTGTCTACATGATGCGTCATGTCATGACATGGGATTCTCCTCCATACTGTCTGGACATGGGCTTGGAACTCATAAACCATCAAAGAACTTACCGTAGTTACCGTAATAGTTAAACTCATAGCGAGGGATCCAACCCTACAAGATGAAGCACGATTAAGGGCTTGCCCTCATATCTATGTAGAATGGGATGCATAGATTCGAATAAGTGTGCATTAGTGTCATTAAATATAAATAACTGCATTAAGGTTAAGTGCACAAGCAAACACGACATAAATATGATAGTCCCTCTTTAGGTTTGTTTGTAATGCATTCAAGTTTTTGTTTGTTAAAGTGTTAAAGAATCGTTATATTTTCAGCATAGCGAGGATGGCTGTGTATAATATTGCGTCGGTTGTAAGCAACTGACGTGCCCACAGTTTCATATGCATGACTTCGAATTTACAAGAAGATATAAAGATGAATTTGATAGTAATGATTACTTAAAGGCTAAAGTTGTTCAAATGTACATTTATTATTATTGTATTTTATTTACTTTTCGCTCCGTTATGATGTAAAAAGACTTTGTTGTAATAAAAGTTTCAAAATTCCTTGTGAAATTGTACGAAGTGAAGTGTAAAGATCTTGTGGAAATTTGAATTCAGTCTTATTTGGATTTTGAGGTGTTACAGTCTAGGTCAGCTACATATTTAAGATCCCACGATCAAAGCACTCTGCTGTCACGCCCCACTTCCCAAAAAGGATACTGAATACGGATACGAGACAAAAGCCCAGCAAATGATTTTCATCATCCATAAGCTGTTCAAGAATCTTT
Source organism: Hemerocallis citrina (assembly GCA_017893485.1). Taxonomy (NCBI): domain Eukaryota; kingdom Viridiplantae; phylum Streptophyta; class Magnoliopsida; order Asparagales; family Asphodelaceae; genus Hemerocallis; species Hemerocallis citrina. The sequence continues at coordinate 129,181,168 of CM030366.1, read as the reverse complement.
ACAACATTCACAAGAATCATTAGAGTTGGAAGCAAAAGAATCAACCACATACACATATGAACCAAAATACCAACAAGAATACTTGAAACCAATTATATAAATCTCAAATAGTCATGATCTGAATAAAACAAATATCTTGGGTCACATTGCCCAAATACAAGAACAAATCCAAGTCTCAAAATACAATATTGTTCAAGCAAGCTACAAGAAATACTAATAATAAAATCCAGCACTAATACTTCATATCACCAATACCGTCTGGAACCTGTTCTCCAAAGTCTACAATTCAACAATTGCAGGGAAGAGGGAAAGAGAAAAACAAGTACCCGTCAATTGCAAGTTATGAGACACTTATAATGTAGGATACAAGTACATGAGGGAAACCAACTAGAAACATGGTATAAGCATGATGTCATAATAAACAACTAGCATGACAAAGTGAACAAGTGTAAATGGCATAAATCAAGTGTCAAGTAATCAAGTATCATGTAAACATGCATCAAGTGTCAAGTATCATGTAATCATGTATCATGTTCAAGTATCAAGCAAGCATGTATCATGTTCAAGTATCATGTTCAAGTCTCATGTTCAAGTCTTGTAGTGATTACTATCTAGGTAGCACTTCATGCAGCCCACCTTACATGGTTGCTACAACAAACAGTTTCGCTTTAGATTTTATAGTGGACCATATAGGGCAGTATAGTCGGGGACAAGTCAAGTAATCGAGCTCCAAGCTCCAAGTAGCATGTATCATGTAATCACGTGTCAAGTTGTGCAAGTAGAAAGTATCATGTCTTGCGTGCAAGTATCAAGTAATCACGTGTAAAGTATCATGTCTCAAGTAATCATGTAGCATCAGTGGATTCCCTTCCGAGTACACGTTTCTGAATTATCCACTATTAGATCTGTCCCTTAAACCCCGGCTTGATTATTTATTATTAATGTCAAACAAGCATGTATATGTGCAAAATATATCAAGGATAACATGGCATGATCATGTGACAAGTGCAAGTTGCAAGGTAAACATGTACGAGTACAAGATAATACATGAAAGAATAATTTATCCAAATCTCAAGTTCAGGACAGAAAGACCATACTGTTGTAAAACAGTGATTCCCAGTGTTACAAGCATGCAAATCTGAATCCGTCAAAACATCTAGAAAATAGACTCCCAACCGAATCCAGCGAGTATAAATAAGTCATATATTAATTCACAAAAATATAGCTCAAAACTGATTTGAATACAGAAAATAGGTTCAGCCATAAATCAGGAAAACAAATTCAAGAGCAGGAAAACAGAATGAAAACCCAATAAATAAATCCACAAAAAATCTGTGGTATTCCCCTATATGTCCAGTATCTAAATATAAGGTTCATAATTTTCCAGTAAAATTAGATCAGTCATTAAAAATAAAAAAACATTAATAAACGGTAGTTTGGCAAATCTGAAATTCCCAACACTGCTGTACGAAAACTATACTATCTCACAACCAGTGAAACGAAATCCAAATCCGCCAAAGGAAGATGAAAATAGACAAAATATATTAACTTTCATATTTCACAAATATTTTTCATATAGTAAGGGGAATCAGGGTGAAAATACGATTCTTTACAGAACAGCGAGTAAAATACAGCAAGTATAGTTTTTATAAACGAGCATGAAACGGCACATAAAACTCATCAATAAAATCCACCAAAATTCTGGGTAAACCCTAAGTAGATAAAGAAATACTGAACAAATTTTTGAAAAAAAATAATATGTGTAGGATAGTTATTAAAATGATTTAGTCATCAAAAACACTAACAAACGAAATCTGGAAAAGATCGACACCTCTACAGTAAAACAGTCATAACTCACACATACGAAAATGAAATCAAGCAATATCAGAGGGTTTGGAAAATAGACGAAATTCTCTAAAACTCATATTTTATACTGGAACTAAGATACTGACTTCAAGACAGTCCAAAACAGCAAACAAAACAGATCAACGACAAATTACAGATTTTTCCCTTTAACAACAACTCAACATATATCATACAAAACTTGTTCGAAACACAACCAAACATGAAATCGAGTCTATCAAGTGTCCAAACATCATAAATTAGGGTATCTAGTATGTCCATACCAAGTATATCACATGGGTCTCAACAAAATCACGAATTCTCACAAAAGTCCCAGATACATGATCAAATCAAGAATGGATAAAACCTAAGTTATTTCATGTTAAATTTTATGTCGTGAGTCATCTATGGTCAAATAGCACTATAGAGACAAAACCCATCAAGAATGACACAAACAAGAGTTGTCTCTAGACCCAACTACACTATAGGTGGTATTTTTGACTTGTATCATATAAATGAATTTGAGTACAAGTTACTTGCCTTAACCGAAGTTGAAGAACAACGAAAATCAAGAATATTGGGAACGGATTCCCGACAACGAGCAAAACCCACAAACGAAAATCCACAAACTAATGAATCCAAGCAAACTTGAGCGAAAATCTCCATACGAACAATTCCACCAAAAGAGAGATGATCCAAGGGAGATGATGACAACAGTGGCTTGCGTCCATAAGAGAACACTAAGAGAGAGAGGCTAGGGATTATATGGTAGTGTAGGAGATGGTTGGACAAGGGGATGATGGGGCTCAGGATTGGGGTGTTGCGGGTTGGAGTGCAGGCCGGAGGGGGGTGGTCGGCCTGGGTAGTGGGTAGGGCGTCAGGCTGATGGTGTGCGGGTGGCGCAAGCAAAGGAGGAAGGAGGAAGGCCGGGTGTAGAGGATGTGGAGGCTAGGGTTTAGGATTAGGGTTTAGGGAGAGGGATTAGATATATATATATATATATATATATATATATATATATATATATATATATATATAAGGGGATTAGGATTAATGGGTAATTGGGTTGTGGGTAATTAGGAGGAGTAGTAGAATTTGTTTAATGGGTATTGATAAGAATTAATTTCATAGGATAACAAATAGGATTGTGGTTTTAATTTGGCTTTGGTAAATTGTTAGAGATCAAACTATAGGATTGGGAATGGGATAAAAACCAATCACCACCACCACAAATACCCAAAAATAAAATAAAGAGAACGAGACAAATGAAAGAAAGATCAAATAATAGAAGAAGGAAACAAAAGAGACAACCGATCAAACACAAAGAGCTGAAAATGAAATAAAACGAATATATATTGAAAATAACTCCAATATACGGTTCAGAAAGAATACAAGAGAGAAAACACACCAAAACGAAAAATACACAAAATGAAAAACAGGGATTACATCTGCCCATAGACTGACAGAACGCTTGTCCAACGATGAAACGCTCAATCGACAAAACATGCTAACAACACAATGCTTGGTCAAAAAAAAGTGGTTCACCAAAATGAGTGACGAGATGTTTGATCGAAAAGTACAATAAGCAACGACTCATCAAAAGAGCTGCAAAACTCTAGCAACAAAGGCATCAAATCAAATGGCTTCGGGTTGAAATCTCCAAAGAAATTATTACTCCAAACAAGGCAAGCTCCTTGCAGAATCAAAGCTTCAATCTATACTCCAAAAGAAAAGGCGAAAGCCCAAAAAATGAGCACAAAAAAAAAGAGAGAAGCTAGCTCATGTTCTAAAAGACAGCAAGAGAACGGGTCAGGTCACAAAAATCGGACCAGCATGCTCTAAAACCCAATTGCTTAATACTTAATGGATGAGCAGGTTTGGGTTTCGAACCTGCTATCCAAACCCGCAATTCCAAACCCAGAAACACCTCTCCATCTTCTTATCCGAATCCCCCCGTTTCTCAAAAACCTCGACTCAGCAGCCATGTCATTCGATCACCCCGGCAACTCGACAACGAAGCTCTCCCTGCACCTTGTTGCCAAGCTCGCCAAAATGAGAGGCCACAACTTGGCAAGCGACTAAATCCATAGCTCAAAAACAAAATTACACATAGCTCGGCGAGAGTTCTATTCGCCCATAGCTCGGCGAGTTGTAGAAGAATAGCTCGGCAATGAGATAGCCACCTTCATAAATCGATGATGAAGGGAGCTTCGTAGCTCAATGATGGTTCACCCAGAGCTCGACGATGAAGAGAGCTTCATATCTCGGCAACAATTTGCCTGTAGTTCGACCACCATAGCTCGGAAAGATGATTGAAGCCCTCATAGCTCGACAATAGCTTCACATTTTAAAACTCGGCCAAGTTCGATACCCATAGCTCGGACAAATTATCGGCCGAGCTGGAGGGTCTCAGCAGCCAAACGTGAGTCATTCGATCTTTCAAAAACCAGAGTGAAATCTTGATGAACAGCGCAAATCTCACCATGCCTCCGATCTTCCTTCCGCTCTCCTTAGTCATCTGATCCCACTCAGCAGACGAGCTGGGGGTAATGGATGTCCCCGATGCTGCCAAGTTGCCCCCTCTTCAGATCCTCTCATCACGGCCGCTTAAGCCCATTAGTGGGTGATAATTGTAAAAATCGCAGCAAACAAGGGTCGTACGATTCCAACACAGATCTCAAAGTATCTACAGGCAGATTAATCATAATGGGCATCTTTAACAGGTATGGTCCTTTTTCAGGCTCCTCTACAAGACATGGGCTTCTTTCAAGCCCATAAAAAGTGAAAGACTAGGCCTACTAGGATAGACACCCTGCCTATGAAGGATAGGAGTCAAATCTCTTATCTCCAAACAAGAGAGCTTTGAGGGGGAGATTCAAACAAGAGATAAGGAATTCATATTGATCCAACGGATTCAGATAGATCACTTGATATGTTTCTCAGGCCTATAAATACCCTCCCCCCTCCACAGTCAGAAGGTAATCAATAAATCAGCAATTTCTCTCTCAAACTTTCTTTCTCTTTCTGGTTCTAACTTGAGCGTCGGAAGGTCCGTCGCCGGGGCCAACCCCCGGTGTTTTAGTCTTTTTACAGGTCCATCAGCCGTATTAGCAACCATCAGATCCAGATCACGGTGTTCAATCAACGATTTAGATTCAATCTCAGGAGATCTAACTGCATTTCAAAGCAAAGATCAAAGGTAAGATTTTTAGTAGTTTCCATGAAGTAAGAACTCACTATATGTTTTCTCCAACAGAAATAAACTGCAACATATCGGCGTCATCTGTGGGTAGCTACACAAATCAGACTTACCATCATGCCATCAAGACTAAGAGGCAAAGCGGCGGTCTTAAGCTGTCACACCAACTCTCTTCGTCAACCAGCTCCTCTTATGAAAGATCTGATTCCTCCTCAATAGTCGCCCTGATATCCTAGTCAAGATCCTTTCAATGGAGAGACACCGGAGAGCTCCCGACAAAACCATCATGAACAACATCCTCAGTGCGACCGTGTCTCAGTCCATAATGCTTCAACTGATTCAATGGCATTGCAAGGCCCTCAGGGATCTAGATATCTCTGCCAGATCATTAGTGTCACGCAATAAGGAACTGATCTATGAATCTTCTTAGATGAGAGACGCACCCAAACTGAGGCCTCCTGCTCAGAACATTAGGAAAACCGAAGAAGCAACTCTCCTGGATAGAGATTAAGGAAATCTTCCTTTCATAGGGGGTGCACAGTAATAAGGAGCCCGACTCAAGAGAGTCGAAAGCTTCTTGAGCAGAACAAAGGGAAAAATGCTCCAGTCACTATGGCCGAATTGGATAAGTTCAAACTCGACATCCTCCGAGCTATCCAAGGTAGTCAAGATCTAGGCCAGTCCCCCAAAGAAGGATTCGTCAACTCAACTGGATCCAAGGAGAAGGACGACCAAGTCCTTTTCCGTATCCGAGAAGTAGAAAACCGTCAAGAGCTGATGAAGAATGAGGAAAATCGCTTTAGCAGGGACTACCGCCCTAGTCGATCTTCTTTCAGCAAGGCCATCCTCGATGCCCCCATCCCAAGGGACTTCAAAGCTCCTCGATTCGAATCCTACAATGGAGAATCAGATCCAACTAACCATATTGAGAGTTTGAAGACCCTTATGATAGTCTACAATACTACCGATACACTCGTGTAGCGAACATTTCTCGCAACACTGAAAGGATCAGCAAGGGAACGATATTCACACCTAACTCCAGAGTCATTATTCTCTTTCGATCAGCTCGAGAACAAACGGAAGAATACAAGCGAAGAAACACCCAAGAAGTTCCAAAAAAATGGCGCAGGTCAACGCCATCCTCCTCTAACACCTCGCTTTGACAAGTTCACTCCCTTCAACACGTATGTGTCCGCCATCCTCATAGCAGTTGAAAAGGATGGGATTGTCCATCCTCCTTCCAAAATGACAACGGACAGTAAGAGAAGAGACATGAACAAGTTGTGTGCATTTCACAAGGACCATGGATACACCACTGACGATTGTCGAGCCCTTAAAGAAGAACTGGAAGCCCTGATTCGAAGGGGTTACCACTCTAAATTCATTCAGAAAGATAGTAATGCCGAAAATACTCCGCCCCGGGGACTAATAAGCATCAAGAGAGACCCTCCTAATCAGAAGACTCCGAACACATGACCATTCTACATACCATTCATAGAGGAACTATGGGGGGAGATAACAACTCCTCTCATAAAGCCTTCATGAGGGAAGTTAATCTAGTACATAACGCTCCACCCACAAAGAGTTTGGGCCTCTATGTATCCTTCTCCAATAAAGATCGTGAAGGCATCAAAATGCCTCATTGCTATGCACTGGTTATGAATTTATGCATGGAAAATCATGAGGTACGACGTATCCTCATAGATGACGGCAGTTCTGTCAACATCCTCTTCATGGCTACATTCGATGGTCTGAAGCTCTCACGAGATCAACTCAAGTCAGTCGGTTATACACTTCACGGCTTCTCAGGCATACCTGTCCATATCAAAGGAATAATCACACTCGACATGACGGCAGAAAATGTAACACTCCGCAAAATTAAGTTATGACAATTTTGCCCACGGGTGTTACGCACATATATTTTGTACTGTTACGGATAATATCCGTAATGTATTTTAATATAAATATCATACCTATTTTGTAATTCGACTATTTATACATTTTTCGACTTCTCAAATTTATTTTTATCCTATTCTGAGCTAACTCAAATATTAATTTTAATATTTGTGATTTTACGTATATTGCACGTGCTTTCAATACACATGTCGATTACGTATATTTTTTTGTTACGTGAAATATCTGTAACATTATTAATATACATGTTCTGCGCATTTTGTATTTTGACTATTTTTCGTTCTCTCAAATTTATTTTGTATTGATACGTGCATTGCACGTAAAATTTTATGTACATTTTTGTTCCTAAATTTTCGTGAGTCATGAGAATTTTTCTTCTCATTTTTTTGAAGTAAAATTTTGTGATTTTTTAAAATTGAATCCATTAGGCCTAAATCCACGTTGAAGCCCACTAAAAATTAATTACAAATTGAGACCCATAATTTTCTACACTTAAATGAATATTTTAAAACCTAGTACACTTGTCATGTGTAACACAAACCTATATCAAATTTAATAAAAATTAATAAAAAGATTTATATGAGAAGTAGTGTGCACATAGGGTGCACGAGCACGTGCTTTCTCACCCTTGGACTTCGTCAACCGGCTTCACTTGAATGGAGAGAGTGGGGGGGGGGGGGGGGGTGTGAGTAGGAGTTAGTGGAGAGTTTAATTAGGTTAGTGGTTAGTTAATTAACCTCCCATTAATTAATCCTTTTAACACCCCCCCCCCCTCCTACTTCTAAAGGGAAAAAGACAAAATAAAGAAAAAAAAACCAAAAGAAGCAAAAGCGATGTTCTTGCTGATCGACGTGTTGTTGGGGATTTTTTTCTTTTGGAGCACAGTTTTCGAGGCGGAGGAATGGAAGGATTTTAAGAGATTTATTTGCTTGAAAAAATCTTCTAATAGGTGGGTGTTCTTATTACCTTCTAATTTTGTATATTGTGTGTGTTTAATTTTACCATGAGTAGTTGCTAAATTTAGTTTGATGTGTTGAATGTGCAAGAATGTAACGCCCCGAATCCCAAATACACTGAATTCAAGATGTTCTACAGGATCTTTTCACTTTCTTTAGTACAATTTTACAAGGAAATTTAAACTTTTCATCTTACATCAGAGTTTACATCAATATTACACTTTTCCTTTGCACAGCGGAAGTAAAATTTACAACAATTAAACAAATGTACAACAACATGATAAACTCTTATGCATCCATTCCTCTTACACATGCAATTACCTGCATACAAACTGTGGGTACGTCAGTTTATTCAACCGACGATAATTATACATGGCCATCCTCTCTATGCCAGAAACAGTATAACGATTCTCATTTCTTAACAGATCACAAACTTGTTCACATAACAATTAAAGTAAAGGGAAAAATCTTAATGATGTCGTGTCGTGATCGTGCACTTAATCCTTAATGCAATTACTTGATTTACATGACACTAATGCGCACTTGTTCGGATTCTATGCATCCCATACTACATAGGTCCGAGGGTAAGCCTCTTAACCGTTCTTCATTTTTGTAGGGTTCAATCCCTCGCCATGACTTAATCTACTTCTGTAATTACAGTGAGTATCCTAGATGATCTATGAGTACAAGCACGTATCCTGGCCCCTGGAGTAGAATTCCGCACCATGTCTTGACTCATCAAGCATGCATTCTGCGGCAATTCAGCCTCCTCCCTGAACACGATCCTCTTGCAGTCACCAAACATCCCACAAGCGTGACTAAAGTCCGATCATTCTGAGTTGTGCCCGCGCCATGTCTTGACTCATCAAGCATGCATTCTGCGGCTCACACACCCGCACCATAAACTCTAGTTCTCATACTTATGTTTTTCTCTCACTTTCATCACCTCTTCACTATGTACTAAAATCATTAGAATCATGAATAAAAATCAAAGCTCTAGAGTTAGCCTCTCCACCAAACCGGACTTATCATTTCATTTCAATACATGACCATCCTTGGTCTTCTTTTCAATTTCATTTCATTTCCATTGCCGGGGGAGACTTAGCTACTCTTGGTTTCAATTTACAATTCACAACTTCCAATTGAGCACTTTCAGCTCATAATTCAATTTAGAGTCTCACAGACTTTCTTATCATGATCTTAGCCCTTCATGTTCATTTAATTCTCAATTCACATCTATGATTCTTTTCATATAAATTCATGCAGCCATAAAAGTTCATTGGCATCAATCATAAAGTTCACAACTTTCAGCAATAATCAAAACATGAATCTCTGACATATCAAAAATCTACTCTGTACAGTCGACTTGGAAGAGTACCAGTCGACTCATACAGTCAATACAAGTTCATCATAAACACTCGGGAGAGTCGACTGCTGCACACGGCCAGTCGGCTGTCCCGCAACTTTTCAGGTTCAAAATGTTATCCACGTGACAGTCGACTGTTCATCCATCAGTCATCTGTCCTGGGTTTTTAAGCAGTACACATTCCACATTTCAAGTTAAGGGATTATCTTCCCATCTGCTAGTACTCGCACATGCATCATAGTGCCAATTTACACTATCTAATCATACTTACATATTTCTTTAACTGTTCAGTTACAACATGGATTTCAAAATAACTAACATTGTCTTTTCTTCAAGTGATGCTAAACATGCATTTACTCTTGTTCATAACTTTCTTGCAGAAATGAAAACATTAATTTCAAACCATTACACCAGAATAACATAATAGAAAAATACTTCATTTCATGAAGCTGCTGGATCATTCATAGTTTAAGCAAAGTATCGGTCGACTGTTCATATCACCAGTCGACTGTACAGACCATTCTTAGTTTTGTTAATCATCACTAGTTCTTGTTCCACAGGCTCATGGCTCCTCATTCATGTATACCATGAAGAATATGAGTTTAGCCTTACTATTTCATTTTAATTGTACACATATATGTCAACGAAAACTTTTTAACAAAATATGTGACGGTTATCTCGTACTAGTCGACTTATACATCGACAGTCGACTGTAACGACCCAAACTCAATTTTTCTAATGTCACTAGTTTCTTTCTACATGTTCATGTCCTCTCAGTCATATACGTCATAGAAGATACAAAATGGCATTTCTGTTTCATTTTAGTCCATACACATATACACCACGGAACTTTCTATCAAAATATAAGAACATGCGTCTCGTATCAGTCGACTCATCCAAAGACAGTCGACTGTACAGACCCAATTTATTCTAATTAACAGTGCCATTATTACACTGCTTGTCTTTCATTATCATCATCGTAACCATACTCAGGCAAATTCTAATAGGCAAATTCTAATATATTGAATTTACTTTTCAGAAACATGGTGACCAATATCACAAACAAGATATAATTCCTACATTAGAAGTCCTGAGAAACACCCGCCTTATTTGACGAAGTAATCGAATCCAGCAAAAGCTCCTTACTGCAGTGCGGCACTCCTTGTTCCTTGTCGAAGATCTCCAGAGAATGATGCCCGGCCTCCACACACAAACTCTTACAATAATAATCTTTATAGAAAAATCTTAGTGTAAAGAACAATGGATGAGAGGGGGGTATTTATACACAGATTAGAATGAGATGGAGGGCTAGGATGCACTAGGGAGTTGGAGGATCAAGGGCTAGGATTGATTAGGGGGTTGTGCTAACCACCCACATCCCAAAATAACCACCCACCATCAAAGCCCACTACTACACCCAACCGGCCAAGATTTGTGCATTGTGCACGTGTATGCGAAATGCACGTGCATGCATAAATCACCCCACAAGAATTTGTACATACAAAAATAGGTCTTTTTAAAAGAAAATGTTACACATACAAGTTGTAGAAAATAATAAAATATTTATTTCATGGGCTTAGAAATCAATTGGGCCAAAATAGTTATTTTGTAGAAGTAAATAAGTAAATTAACATTTGGGCTTTAGGGAAAATACTTTATAAAAACAATGTTCTTATTCATCATGTTGAAAATAATAGCCAATAATATTACACAAGCATACTATATATAAAAATAAATAATCTTTCATATATTTGAAAAATCGGGGTATTACATCACTCCCTCCTTAGAATAGTTCCGTCCCCGGAACTACAATCAAGAGCGAGAAAACAGAGAATACAACACAACAACAAGGAAAAGATACAAAGATACAAAGATACAATCAAGCAAACAGCTCAGGATAGTCCTTCAACATCTTCTCCTCAGATTCCCAAGTAGCCTCTTCAACCAAGTGGTTTCTCCAGACTACCTTGACCATCGGTATCGTCTTATTCCTCAAGACTTTCTCTCTACGGTCAACAATCTCAACAGGAGACTCGATGTAATTCAGGTCTAACTGCAAACCTTCCGGCACTTCAGGCAAATGATGACTCGGATCTGTAATATAACCTCTCAGCATAGACACATGGAAGACATTGTGCACCTGAGACAACTCTCCCGGTAATTCAAGCCGGTAAGCAGTTTTCCCGATCCTTTTCAATATCTTATACGGGCCTATAAACCTCGGGGCTAACTTCCCGACTTTGCCAAAACGAACCACACCTTTGCTGGGCGATACCTTCAGAAAGACGAAGTCACCAACCTCAAACTCAAGGTCCCTTCTCCGGTTGTCTGCATAGCTTTTCTGCCTGCTCTGAGCTTCCACCAACCTCTTCCTGATCAGATCAATCTTCTCAGAAGTTAGCTGCACAAGCTCAGGACCAAACAACTGACGCTCCCCAACTTCATTCCAACAAACAGGAGTCCTGCACTTCCTGCCATACAAAGCTTCGTACGGTGCCATCCCAATGCTAGCCTGAAAACTGTTGTTGTTGGCAAACTCTACCAAAGGTAAATGCCTTTCCCAACTGCCTCCAAAGTCTAGTATACAACACCGAAGCATATCCTCAAGAATACGATTGACTCTCTCGGTCTGCCCATCGGTTTGCGGATGAAAAGCAGTGCTGAAATCTGTCTTAGTACCCAAAGCTGTCTGAAGGCTCCTCCAAAAATGCGAAGTAAACCGCACATCTCGATCAGACACAATAGTTGAAGGAACACCATGAAGCCTGACGATCTCACCAACATACATCTCAACCAACTTGTCCATCGAAGCAGTGAGTTTCATCGCCAAAAAGTGAGCGGACTTGGTTAGTCGATCGACTATAACCCAAATCGCGTCATTGCCTTTAGGACTCTTAGGCAATCCCGTAATGAAATCCATACTGATGTTATCCCACTTCCATTCCGGAATAGGTAACGGCTGTAATAGACCTCCGGGTCTCTGATTTTCGGCTTTGACTTGCTGACAAACCTCACACTTCACAACAAAATCAGCCACATCCCGCTTCAAACCTGACCACCAGAAATGCTGTTTGATGTCTTTGTACATCTTATTACTCCCAGGATGTACAGACAGAAGAGTAGCATGCGCTTCCTGAAGTATAATCTCTTTCAGGTCCACCTGATTTGGAACACACAGCCTATCTCCGAACCACAGCACTCCATCCCTGATTTGAAATCCGGGCAACCTGCCAGCACTAACCTGCTCCTTCATCTCCAAAATATCAGCATCAACATCCTGACCTGCAATGATCTTTGCATTCAAAGTAGGCTGAAGCCTTAACTGAGCCAAAGATGCTCCCAATCCTTACAAGACAACTTCAATACCTGCTCGATCCAACTCCTCAATCAAATGCCTCTGAGTTGTAATCAGACTGGCCAAACTGCTCTTGCGACTAAGTGCATCAGCAACAACATTAGCCTTTCCAGGAAGATACTTGATCTCAGGTCGCATATCCTCGAGCACTTCCAACCATCTCCGCTACCTCAGATTGAGATCCCTCTGCTGATATATATACTTCAAGCTCTTGTGGTCTGTGTACATATTCAACTTCTCACCGTACACATAGTGCCTCCATTGCTTTAGGGCAAAGATAATCGCAGCCAACTCTAGATCATGAGTCGGGTAATTCTTCTCATGTGGTCGTAGTTGCCTAGACCCATAAGCGATTACTCTCCCTTCTTGCATTAAGACACAACCAAGCCCCCGATGTGAAGCATCACTATAAACATCATACTCAACACCTACTCTAGGCAAGGCCAAAATAGGTGCAGTAGTCAGCTTCTCTTTCAACTCCTGAAAGCTCGCCTCACATTGCTCAGTCCACTTGAAGCTCACATTCTTCTTGGTCAGTCCAGTAAGCGGTACAGCTATCTGAGCATAACCTTAAATGAACCTCCTGTAGTATCCAGTCATCCCAAGAAAACTTCTGACTTCCTTCACTGTAGTAGGCCTAGCCCAATCTCTCACTGCCTCTATCTTCTGAGGGTCAGTTGCCACTCCCTCCTTAGAAAGGATGTGACCTAGGAATGCCACTTCAGATTTCCAGAAATCACACTTGGATAACTTGGCATACAACCCCTGCTCTTCCAGCTTCTGCAAGACTGCTGCCAGATGCTCGGTGTGCTCTTCCTCTGACTTGGAGTACACGAGAATATCGTCGATAAACACCATGACGAAAGAATCAATAAACGGCCTCAGAACTCTATTCATTAAATCCATGAAGATTGCGGGTGCATTCGTCACTCCGAATGGCATAACTAAGAATTCGTAATGCCCATGCCGAGTTCTAAATGCAGTTTTATGCACATCTTCAGCTTTCACTCGCACTTGGTGATATCCTGATCGATGATCTATTTTGGAGAATACAGCTGCTCCTTGTAGACGATCGAACAAGTCATCAATTCGAGGAATCGGATACTTATTCTGAACAGTGACCTTATTCAGCTCTCGGTAATCGATACACATTCTCATCGATCCATCCTTCTTCTTTACCAAAAGCACTGGTGTTCTCCAAGGTGATGCACTAGGTTGAATAAGGCCCTTCTCCAATAGTTCCTTAATCTGCCGTTTCACTTCATCCTGTTCCACTGGAGCCATCCTATACGGTGCCTTAGAGATTGGTGCACTTCCCGGCTGAACAGTGATGCTGAACTCTACATCACGATGCGGAGGTAACCCAGGAAAATCTTCCAAGAACACAGTCGGATAGTCCCGAACCACAGGAATCCCTTGTAATTCCACAGGAGTCTCTTCCTTGCGGATAGTTGCCACCAGCTTAGCACACTTCTGCTTCCCTTGGAAAGTGACTTCAGGTCCACCTGGAGCCTTCACTGTTACGGTCTTGGTCTTGCACTCGATACTTGTACTGTACACCGACATCCAATCAATGCCAATGATAACATCGACTCCCAAGATAGTCAGCTCAATCAGATCAATGCCAAATATTCTATTCCCAATCACAATCTCGCAATCAGCATAATACCGATCAGTGGTCAAAGTTTCCCCTGACGGAGTAGCTACTGCTAAGATCTTGCCTGGAAAAGTCTTCGGTTCCACTCCCAACACTTTAGCAAACTTAGGAGACACAAAAGTATGAGAGGGTCCAGTATCGAACAATACAACAGCTTTCATTCCATTAAGATAGAGTTCTCCTGTTATATAGTACACACCATTACATAACAGTTTCACAATATGAACGAGAAGAAGAAATGACAAAAACCACTAAACACCAGCCCTCGTACCAGAGATGACCAGATCTGCTTCCTCAGCATCAGCTTCCGTCAAGGCAAATACTCGCCCTGGTTGGTACGACCTCTTCCCAGTCTGCTGTATTGGCACATTGTGATTACCAGCCCGTGGTTTGAGACATCGAGATTGGTAATGTCCCACTTCACCACAGTTGTAGCAAGTGACTGTAGAAGGTCTCACCACATTGTTTCCAGGTCCTCCAGCCACACCAATAGCGTTCGCCCCTATCGGTTTGAACCTCTGTACAGATGGTTGCCCCTTGAAACTCCCCGATTGTGCAGGTCTCTTCCCGGACTGCCAGTTGTTCCTCTGGTGCTGAGCAACATGGAACTGCTCCATATCCGCCTCCATTGCTGCCGCCCTCTTGACCAGCTTGTTGAAACGCCTGATACCAAGGGGTATCATCCGAAATCTCAAGCTCGGCCTCAACCCATGCTCGAACTTGCGAGCCTTCTTCGCCTCATTTATCACCAGTTCTGGAGCATACCTGGAGAGCTGAGTAAATTTAGTCTCATACTCCCTCACTGACATGCTGCCTTGCTGAAGTGACAGAAACTCCATCGCCTTCTTCTCCTGGACGTCGGAGGGGAAATAGTGGCTGCGGAATTCTTCCAGAAATTCCTCCCAGCCGAGCAACATGCCTCCCATAGTCCTCTTCACCGACTGCCACCAAACAGCCGCATCCTTCTCGAATTGCAAAGTCGCCAACTTGACCTTGCTGCCCTCCTGTGTCTCCAACACCTCAAAGATTGTCTCCACTTGCCGAATCCAGTTATCAGCCGCATCTGGGTCTGACTTTCCCTCCAATACAGGTGGTTTCATTCTCTTGAATGATTCCACTAGCTTAATCGCCTCGGGTACTGGATTCACCGGCCCCCTTCCTTGATTCATAGCCACTGCATTCAACGTCTGGTAGACCCTAGCAAGTTCGGTCTCCAAATCCAACCCCTCACCATTCCTAGCTCCTCTTCTCGACATATTCTGATGTAAAAGATCCATTAAATTCGAAGTATAAGACAAGAACTTAAATCAACTTGCATTTCATTGAATTCCAAAGTTTATACATTCGAATAAAAACCATTTTTGACATAAGAAATGAAAGAAATAGAAGCTACAACAATCTAACTCCTACGGTTCCTCCTCGCTTCTCGAAGTTCTCCCCGTAGTTCATCCACTTCATCCTTCAGCACATCCGTCAGGTTCTTTCTCTTCTCAAGTTCCCAAACTCGGTGACTGAGAACAGAAAAATTGTCCTTTCGCTTCGCCAGTTGAGCTTCCAAAACTCCAACTCTCTATTTCAGGGTCTCCACCTGTCTCTGAAGAGAAGCCACAGTGCCACTCAGAGCTGGTCCCTCTTCTTCATCGGAAGAAGAATCGTCAGATGAATCTGGAGGTGGGGTAATCTCTCGAGATTCAGGCCACTCCTCCTCATCGGAATCTGCTTGCCCAGGGTG
Source organism: Hemerocallis citrina (assembly GCA_017893485.1). Lineage (NCBI taxonomy): Eukaryota > Viridiplantae > Streptophyta > Magnoliopsida > Asparagales > Asphodelaceae > Hemerocallis > Hemerocallis citrina. Next base: position 129,165,147 of record CM030366.1, on the reverse strand, counting down.
ATACTCATCCTCAGAATCAGCCTATCCAGGATGGTACTCTTCCTCAATGATATGCCAGTCATCGCCTCCAGCCGGGTCGAAGTGATCAGCCATCTTAGAATAGAGGGGAAGAAGCATAAGTCATAGAGCAACACAAATGTAAGTCAATTACATTTAAATCTCCAAACTCAGACACACACTCTAATGTCCACTTCTAGGGTGTCGTTCCTTATAAATTTGTACAAGTGTGAAAGCGTAGAAAGCGTGGCTCTGATACCACTCTGTGACGCCCCGAATCCCAAATACACTGAATTCGAGATGTTCTACAGGATCTTTTCACTTTCTTTAGTACAATTTTACAAGGAAATTTAAACTTTTCATCTTACATCAGAGTTTATATCAATATTACACTTTTCCTTTGCACAGCGGAAGTAAAATTTACAACAATTAAACAAATGTACAATAACATGGTAAACTCTTATGCATCCATTCCTCTTACACATGCAATTACCTGCATACAAACTGTGGGTACGTCAGTTTATTCAACCGACGATAATTATACATGATCATCCTCTCTATGCCAGAAACAGTATAACGATTCTCATTTCTTAACAGATCACAAACTTGTTCACATAACAATTAAAGTAAAGGGGAAAATCTTAATGATGTCGTGTCGTGATCGTGCACTTAATCCTTAATGCAATTACTTGATTTACATGACACTAATGCGCACTTATTCGGATTCTATGCATCCCATACTACATAGGTCCGAGGGCAAGCCTCTTAACCGTTCTTCATTTTTGTAGGGTTCAATCCCTCGCCATGACTTAATCTACTTCTGTAATTACAGTGAGTATCCTAGATGATCTATGAGTACAAGCACGTATCCTGGCCCCTGGAGTAGAATTCCGCGCCATGTCTTGACTCATCAAGCATGCATTCTGCGGCAATTCAGCCACCTCCCTGAACACGATCCTCTTGCAGTCACCAAACATCCCACAAGCATGACTAAAGTCCGATTATTCTGAGTTGTGCCCGTGCCATGTCTTGACTCATCAAGCATGCATTCTGCGGCTCACACACCCGCACCGTAAACTCTAGTTCTCATACTTATGTTTTTCTCTCACTTTCATCACCTCTTCACTATGTACTAAAATCATTAGAATCATGAATAAAAATCAAAGCTCTAGAGTTAGCCTCTCCACCAAACCGGACTTATCATTTCATTTCAATACATGACCATCCTTGGTCTTTTTTTCAATTTCATTTCATTTCCATTGCTGGGAGAGACTTAGCTACTCTTGGTTTCAATTTACAATTCACAACTTCCAATTGAGCACTTTCAGCTCATAATTCAATTTAGAGTCTCACAGACTTTCTTATCATGATCTTAGCCCTTCATGTTCATTTAATTCTCAACTCACATCTATGATTCTTTTCATATAAATTCATGCAGCCATAAAAGTTCATTGGCATCAATCATAAAGTTCACAACTTTCAGCAATAATCAAAACTGGAATCTCTGACATATCAAAAATCTACTCTGTACAGTCGAATTGGAAGAGTACCAGTCGATTCATACCGTCAATACAAGTTCATCATAAACACTCGGGAGAGTCGACTGTTGCACACGGCCAGTCGGCTGTCTCGCAACTTTTCAGGTTCAAAATGTTATCCACGTGACAGTCGACTGTTCATCCATCAGTCGTCTGTCCTGGGTTTTTAAGCAGTACACATTCCACATTTCAAGTTAAGGGATTATCTTCCCATCTGCTAGTACTCGCACATGCATCATAGTGCCAATTTACACTATCTAATCATACTTACATATTTCTTTAACTGTTCAGTTACAACATGGATTTCAAAATAACTAACATTGTCTTTTCTTCAAGTGATGCTAAACATGCATTTACTCTTGTTCATAACTTTCTTGCAGAAATGAAAACATTAATTTCAAACCATTACACCAGAATAACATAATAGAAAAATACTTCATTTCATGAAGCTGCTGGATCATTCATAGTTTAAGCAAAGTATCGGTCGACTGTTCATATCACCAGTCGACTGTACAGACCATTCTTAGTTTTGTTAATCATCACTAGTTCTTGTTCCACAGGATCATGGCTCCTCATTCATGTATACCATGAAGAATATGAGTTTAGCCTTACTATTTCATTTTAATTGTACACATATATGTCAACGAAAACTTTTTAACAAAATATGTGACGGTTATCTCGTACTAGTCGACTTATACATCGACAGTCGACTGTAACTACCCAAACTCAATTTTTCTAATGTCACTAGTTTCTTTCTACATGTTCATGTCCTCTCAGTCATATACGTCATAGAAGATACAAAATGGCATTTCTGTTTCATTTTAGTCCATACACATATACACCACGGAACTTTCTATCAAAATATAAGAACATGCGTCTCGTATCAGTCGACTCATCCAAAGACAGTCGACTGTACAGACCCAATTTATTCTAATTAACAGTGCCATTATTACACTGCTTGTCTTTCATTATCATCATCGTAACCATACTCAGGCAAATTCTAATATATTGAATTTACTTTTCAGAAACATGGTGACCAATATCACAAACAAGATATAATTCCTACAGTAGAAGTCCTGAGAAACACCCACCTTATTTGACGAAGTAATCGAATCCAGCAAAAGCTCCTTACTGCAGTGCGGCACTCCTTGTTCCTTGTCGAAGATCTCCAGAGAATGATGCCCGGCCTCCACACACAAACTCTTACAATAATAATCTTTATAGAAAAATCTTAGTGTAAAGAACAATGGATGAGAGGGGGGTATTTATACACAGATTAGAATGAGATGGAGGGCTAGGATGCACTAGGGAGTTGGAGGATCAAGGGCTAGGATTGATTAGGGGGTTGTGCTAACCACCCACATCCCAAAATAACCACCCACCATCAAAGCCCACTACTACACCCAACCGGCCAAGATTTGTGCATTGTGCACGTGTATGCGAAATGCACGTGCATGCATAAATCACCCCACAAGAATTTGTACATACAAAAATAGGTCTTTTTAAAAGAAAATGTTATACATACAAGTTGTAGAAAATAATAAAATATTTATTTCATGGGCTTAGAAATCAATTGGGCCAAAATAGTTATTTTGTAGAAGTAAATAAGTAAATTAACATTTGGGCTTTAGGGAAAATACTTTATAAAAACAATGTTCTTATTCATCATGTTGAAAATAATAGCCAATAATATTACACAAGCATACTATATATAAAAATAAATAATCTTTCATATATTTGAAAAATCGGGGTATTACAAAGTAATCTAGAATATAGATTGTGCATTATTAGTATAGTTAATGTGTGATTGAGTATATGCTTTTGAGTTCCAATATGTTAATAAATGTTCAAGTTAAATTTGAAAGTAGAAATTAATGAGTTTTATGAGGGGGAGATCCCCTAGAAATCTAATTAGTGCATGCTAAATTGATCATGTAGTAGACAAATTGGATTAATGTATGTGTAGTAGTTTTTATAAATTCTTAGATGGTGAGAATTTATAAAAGGAACCCATTGGCATTAAATGCATTATAATAGTGTAACATTTCTCAAGAATCTAGTTGGATGAGGGGTAAAAATTGATATAATTCAGATTGTAGAAAAATGAGCAAATCATACAAATTTGGAGTTAAATTTTATTATAGAGAATAAATAAGTATAAGATTTATTTTTGTGCTAACACACATAATTTTGGAAAAATTAAATTCTGGAAGTGATTAGAGATATTAATACAAAGCAAATTGGAAATCAACAAATTTTGTTAAAAGAATTTGGAAACAAAGAATTGAAAGAAAAGGGTTTTAATCCATATATAATTAGGGAATGAGCTTGGGTGTACTGTCGTGGCGTCGACTTAGGGCGCTGTGTACAGTAGCCTCAGTCGCGGGTTCGAGTCTTGGTAGGCTCTGTGTTTTTTTTATTTACAAAATTTGCTTTTTATAGAGAAACAGTAGACAAAGAATATAAGAAACGAACGGGGCTTTCTTTCAATAGCCACGAGTTGGCCTAGTGGTTGGGGCTTGCGGTCTTGGGTGCTGTGCAATATGGGGTTCAATCCCGGCCATACAAAATTTCATTTTTCATTTATTTTAAGGGGGATTTTCATGTTATAATATTTGGGGGAAAATGTAATAATATTCTAAAAATCAGTAGAACTTTAGAAATAATTCTACATTATTTTTAAGTTATATTTTTGAAAATTAAAGGTGATATTCACATTAAATAATGTATTAGAGGAACTTTTGAATTCAAATTAAAAATGGGATTGTGCATGATTAAAGAGAATTAAAAGTAGAATACAAATTCAGATTTATCTTTGTATTACATGGATATTAATCCATTGAATTAAGCAAATGATTGAGATGGATTATACTGGAATAAAAATATAATTATGAGTTGGAATATAGAAATTCTAGTCATTTCAAAGAACTTTTTGTATTAAGAAATACACTTGAAGTATAGCAAAACATGAAAAAGGTTCTAGTAATTGTTTGTTGAAAATCTAGCTACCTAATTAATAGATAAACTAGACACAAATTATAAAAAACCTCGCAAGTGCACGAATCGAATCGTAGTAATAGCAAGGGTCGATCCCACAGAGATTGTAGATTTCAACTAACTAATCAATAGAAAATAATAAAAATCATAAGGAGTTGTTTTAAAAGTCTAAAAGGAATAAAAAGATTAAAACTAAGAAGGAATTGTTGAATCACAAATATCTCTTGAATAGTTGGGTTGTTGATCTCCACCAATAGTTAGTAATGCTAATTAGCCTTCTGAATTTACTTCTAATTACTCATGTTGTTCACTTCAAGGGCATGGTATCTACTCCTTAAAGTATTGTTTCCCTAAGCCAAGAATTAGGCATGGTATCTACTCTAATTCGTTTCTTTCCATAAGTATCTAGCAGGGTATCTACTAAGTTATACTTAGAGAAAACATTAGAACAGTGGAAACGAACAAACACTTAAAGTTCTAGAAATTGGTATCAGATCTAGATCCTCTAAGTTGATTGAACCAAGAACCCCTAAAGATTCTTTTGTTACAAATTATGAGCACGAGATTCGGTCATCTCAATATGCTTCATATAACAGATTTAGATAAAGGATAACATAAACTTGATATTCTCACGTGCTGTATGTCAGTCGACTGGCTCTCACCTCAGTCGACTGCTCTCAGACTTCGAGATCAAGTTTGATGATCATTAATCTATGTCAATTCAACCAGATTCAATCAATAAGTAATTAGAAGATCTCAGAAGAATATAGCACTACATAACTACGGTTTCGATCTACCAAACTATGAAATTAGTTCCACATAATAATAACTTTATTGCTTAACAAGTTTGAATACATGATCAACATAAAAGAATAAAGAGAGAAGAAAAAAAAATAAACTAATGGATTCCGGCAATATGGTCGACTGGCTGTCACACAGTCGACTGCCTTCTGGTTGCTGGATCTTCTCTCTCCTTCTTCGATGTTGATGGAGTGATGCTCTCGATGCTTGTTCAGGAACTTGGTGATTGAGTTGCTTTCCAGAGATATATCTGATCGTCCTTGGATGGAGTCGTGGAGTCCAGAGAGCGGAGCCCGTTCAAGAGATGGTATTCTGATATTTATAGAACACGGCTGAGAATTAGGGTTTCCACTTTTTCAGGAAGATCCTTCTTTATTTGATTTGATGATTAATATCTTTCTCTTTTCTCCTTTCCTTCCTTATTTGTTTACCACGTCCACTTGGAAAATACCCTGTCTTTTGATTTGATTCGCTGCATAAAATCTTGATTCAAATAGATTTGAAATCAGATTCAGGTGTATCTTCGAATATCTTATCTGTTTACTCCGCCGCAGACCAGTCGACTTATCTTCGAACCAGTCGACTGAGTCGAGACTTATGTAGATTTCATCTGTGATCAGGCCAGTCGACTGCTCTTGGGAGTGAGTCGACTGTGTCGAGAGTTGTGAAAAATCAGCTTCTCCTGTCCAGTCGCCTGTGTTGGGGAACCAGTCGACTGATCCTCTGCAGTTTGCTGTGTATTATCCTTGAAGTCCTAAATCTGCTTCGTTTTGCTGTTATAAGCTGTTTCCTATGGAAAAGAGAAAATAGGAGTTAAATACCACATATAGAGCTTTTAAATGTCTAATTATATTAAGATTATTGCTCTAAAAAGTGAACAATATTGTGTTCATCAAATACCCCCACACTTAGCTTTTGCTTGTCCTCAAGCAAACTAGAATTATGAATAGGGAGAATAATAATAACAATAGATTCAACCACCAAGATTTCTTATTATGTGGACATCAAAATGAAAAATATAAAACTACAAACAATTTCAGATAAAGTAAAATTAACCATACCCATTTTCTCCAGTGCAATTGTTCAGTCATAATCCCCAAACTTAATCATATTTGTCATGCGATTAATGTAGTTATAGTATGCAACTACTCAGTCTGTGATTACCCCTTTTCTCTACTACAAATCCAGTAGCAAACTAGAGGTTTTTTTTTTTTTTTTTTTTTTTTTTTTTTTTTTTTTTTTTACATAGTCTCTTCTTTAACGTTGTCACTTGTCTTTTGACGCGAATGCGAAACATTTGTGATGTATCCACCCGGTTACTCAACAAGTCACAAACATTAAAGTGCTTTGCATACTCATATTTCAAGTTGCCGTTTGACGTAAAGGTAAACATTGGTGATGAATACCCCTAGTTACTAAGCGCTCAAAACATTGGAGTAGACTGACTTTATTCAAATATATATATATATATTGTATCACTCTATTTACTTAAACTCGATTTAGGACTAGATCTGAAGGGAATAATTATCAGAAAAAGCATCACATTTGTTTATTATGTATAATCGCATGACGCACACAATTTTTGTAGGGAATTATGAAACTCAACAATCCTAAAGTAAATAAGTATTTTTACTCTTACTTTATAAGAAATTGTTTATCCTAAAAAAAAAAAAATTCCAAATATAACTAACTAATACCCCCACACTTAGATGGAACATTGTCCTCAATGTTCGAAAGAAAATGTAAAAATAGGCATATGTCACATCTAGGTAGGAGAGAAAAAATAAAAATAACGCAAAGAAAAATAATAATGAATAACTGAAAGCAAATAAAGGAAAGTGTAAATACTTCCCTGAAACATTGGGTTGCCTCCCAATAAGCGCTGTGTTTTCTGTCTTCAGCTGGACATGATGAGTTCATGCTATGTATTGAATGGTATGAAGATTCACATCTTCCTCTTGCGGTTCTAGACTCATCTCTATGTATGGCTTCGCCCTGTGTCCGTTCACCTTGAATGTTTGATTTCGTTCTTCACTGTGAACTTCCAATGCACCATGTGGAAAGACTTTTGTGACGATATATGGTCCATACCATCTTGACTTGAGCTTGCCTGGAAAGAGTCTTAATCTTGAGTTGTAGATCAATACCTTTTGTCCTTCATAAAACTCCTTCCTTGCTAATTGTTTATCATGGTATAACTTAGTCCTTTCCTTGTATAGCTTGGCATTTTCATATGCATCGTGCCTCAATTCTTCAAGCTCATTTAGTTGCAATCGCCTTTTGTCACCTGCCTGTTTCATATCAAAATTGAACTTTTTAATGGCCCAATACGCCTTGTGTTCCAACTCTACCGGCAGATGACATGCTTTTCCAAAGACCAAACGGTATGGTGACATGCCAATGGGTGTCTTGAAAGCGGTTCTGTAAGCCCATAATGCATCGTTCAAGCGTAGCGACCAATCCTTCCTCCTTGTGTTGACTGTCTTTTCCAAGATGCTCTTGATCTCTCTGTTGCTAATCTCCACCTGCCCACTGGTTTGAGGATGATATGGAGTTCCCGCTCTATGTGTAATCCCATATTTCTTCATTAAAGAAGCAAATGGGTAGTTATTGAAGTGGCTCCCTCCATCACTTATTATTGCTCGTGGTGTACCAAACCTAGTGAAAATGTTCTCCTGCAAAAACTTGACAACAACTTTGTGATCATTAGTTCGTGAGGGGACAGCCTCGACCCATTTAGACACATAATCCACACCAACAAGTATATATAAATAACCAAATGAGTTAGGAAATGGACCCATGAAGTCGATTCCCCAAACATCGAAAAGCTCGATTACTTGTATGTTGTGTAGTGGCATTTGATTTCTAGAAGAGATGTTGCCTGTCCTTTGGCATTTGTCGCAAGTCCTGCAAAAAGAAAAAGCATCTTTGAATAATTTAGGCCAATAAAAACCAGATTGCAATACCTTAAGTGCTGTTCTCTTTGGCCCAAAATGTCCTCCACATGCATATTGGTGGCAATGTTGTAGAATACTCCTTTGTTCCTCGTCTGCCACACATCTTCTTATAATTTGATCAGAGCAAAATTTGAATAAATAAGGATCATCCCAATAATAGTGTTTGCTCAGATCCACCAATCTTTTCCTTTCCTGATGTGTCATACCTGGAGGAAAAACATGAGCAGTTAGAAAATTGACAATATCAGCAAACCAGGGGAGTTGTTCAGAGAGATAAGTCGACTGGTTGAGGGACCAGTCGACTGCCCTGAGAGTGTGAATATTTATTGCAAATAATTGTTCATCTGGGAAATTTTCGTTCAGCGGGGGCACAATTCTCTCCTCCTCCTGCAATAATCTGGACATGTGGTCTGCCACAACATTGTCGCTTCCTTTTTTGTCTCTAATCTCAAGATCGAATTCTTGAAGCAACAGCACCCATCTGATCAACCTAGGCTTAGCTTCCTTTTTAGCCAACAAATATCTCAAGGCAGCATGGTCAGTGAAAACAATAACTTTAGAACCAATTAAGTATGATCTAAACTTCTCTACAGCAAAAATAACAGCTAACATTTCTTTTTCAGTAGTGGAATAGTTTAGCTGTGCATCGTTTAAAGTTCGAGAAGCATAGTAAATAACATGGGGTTTCTTATTGATTTTTTGACCTAAAACAGCCCCTAAGGCATAATCACTTGCATCACACATGAGCTCAAAAGGATGGCTCCAATCAGGTGCCATGACTATAGGTGCAGAAATGAGAAGATTTTTCAATGTATTAAAAGCATTTGTACATTCTTCTGTCCATACAAACTCAACATCCTTAGCCAACAAGTCACAAAGGGGTTTGGAGATTTTTGAAAAGTCTTTTATGAATCTTCTATAAAAACCTGCATGTCCTAGAAAACTCCTAACACCCTTAACTGTAGTGGGAGGGGGTAGTTTTGATATTATATCAATTTTTGCTTTATCTACCTCTATTCCTCTTTTTGACACTACATGTCCCAAGACAATACCTTGTTGTACCATGAAATGGCACTTTTCCCAGTTCAGCACTAAATTGCATTCTTCACATCTTTTAAGAACAAGCTGCAAATGGTTAAGGCATTTATCAAAACAAGATCCAAAAACACTAAAGTCATCCATAAATACCTCAATAAACCTTTCCACCATATCTGAAAATATGCTCATCATGCATCTCTGAAATGTAGCTGGAGCATTGCACAATCCAAAAGGCATCCTCCTGTAAGCAAAAGTACCAAAAGGGCATGTAAAAGTGGTCTTTTCTTGATCTTCTGGAGCAATAGCAATTTGATTATAGCCACTATAACCATCTAGAAAACAATAATGACTATACCCTGCTAATCTTTCTAACATTTGATCAATAAAAGGGAGAGGGAAGTGATCTTTCCTGGTTTCATTATTCAATTTCCTGTAGTCAATGCATACCCTCCATCCTGTGGTTACTCTTGTTGGGATAAGTTCATTCTCTTCATTTGTTACCACTGTAACTCCACTTTTCTTAGGAACTACATGTATAGGACTTACCCATTTGCTATCTGAGATAGGATAGATGATGCCTACATCTAGTAATTTCAGAATTTCTGCTCTTACCACTTCCTTCATGTTGGGGTTGAGCCTTCTCTGTGCCTCTCTGCTAGGTTTTGCATCGTTCTCAAGGAGTATTCTATGCATGCATTTGGATGGACTTATTCCCTTGATGTCTACAATGGTCCATCCTATTGCACTCTTGTGTTCTCGTAATACCTTCAGCAGCTTTTCTTCTTCCTGTGCACTCAAGTTCGCAGCAATTATTACTGGCAACGTCTGGTTCTCACCTAAAAATGCATGCTTCAAATGGTCGGGCAACTGCTTGAGTTCTATATCTGGAAGCTTCTGTACAGTCGACTGGTCCATGACAGCAGTCGACTTGGTCTGGGTGTCTTGATTCGGTTGACTGGTTAGAATACCAGTCGACTTGCTCTGTGCACCAGGCGCCTGATCTGTAGAAAAACAAAGATTATCAGACACAAAGTTTTCAAATAAAGGTGCAGGCTTACCTGAACATGACTGTGGAGTTTCAAGGTGATGTACTGTCTCTGCAATCTCCCAGTCATCGTATTCCTGTTCAACATGAGATAAAGTTAGAGATTGAGTGATTGTGGCTTGTAGTGGTTCAACGCTATGTACCTGAAATGTTTGATCAACAATCTCCTGCACCATATCAATATTATAGCATTCATGATCATCTTGTGGTAATTTTAGTGTATCAAACATTTTAAATTCCACTTTTTCTCCATTTATCTTCATACTTATAATGCCCTTTTTAACACAAATTTTTATATCAGCTGTACTCATAAAGGGCCTACCTAATATGATCGGTAGAGATGATGACATTGAAGATTCCTCCATATCTAACACAACAAAATCAGCAGGCAAAATAAAATCATTTACCTGAACTAGGACATCTTCTAAAATACCTCTAGGTCTTTTGATGCTGCGATCAGCCAATTGCAAAGTGATGGATGTTGGCTTGAGTTTCCCCAATCCAAGCTTCTCGTAAACCGAGTAAGGAAGAAGGTTGATGCTTGCCCCCAAGTCTAACAGTGCTTTTTCAAAGAAGTGCTCACCAACCTTGCAAGGAATGGTGAAACTACCTGGATCTTTCAGTTTAGGTGGTAGTTTTCTTAATAATACAGCGCTCACTTCTTCTGTCAAAGCCACATCCTCCTTAACCTGAAATGTTCTTTTGTGAGTACAACAGTCTTTCAAAAATTTGGCATAAGAAGGAATTTGTTTAATAGCATCAAGTAGGGGAATATTAATTTCTACCTTTTTGAGAGTTTCAAAGACGTCAAATAAATGTTGTTCTTTCTTTTTATTGACTAACCTTTGAGGGAATGGTGGTGGAACTGTCCCTACTTTTTCACTTACCTTACTTGAACCCAAAGCTTTTGATGGTTGTTTTTCTGATTTGTCTGTGCAGTCGACTGTCTTGTAAGAACAGTCGACTGGTTTACTGACTGGCTTGTCTGTGTGTGTTCCAACCATGTTGTCAATTATCTTACCATTTCTTAGGGTTGTGACTGCTTGGAGCTGTTCTTGACCTCCAGGGTTTGGTATGGTTTGTGAAGGAAGTTCACCTGCCTTTCTTTCGCTTAGCTCTTTAGCAATTTGGCCAATTTGTGTCTCCAATTTCTGAATTGTTTGTCCTTGTTGGTTGCTTGTTTGATGTTGTTGTTGGAGCAATTGAAGAACGGTGGACTCAAAATCCAATTTCTTCTGTTCTGGGGCTGGTCGATCAAACCCACTTCCCATCTGAGGGTTTCGTGCATGTCCTTGTGTGAATTGATTCCCTTGATTATTTTGATTATTGCTCCATGAGAAGTTTGGATGATTCCTCCATCCTGGGTTATATGTGTTCGAGTATGGATTGTTCTTTGGTGGAAATACTCCTCGACCCACATAGTTTGCATGCTCCTGATCTGTAAAAGTAGACATGGGACATGTATCAGTTGTGTGATCTAAATGTGAACAAATTGCACACATTTCATTTGTTTGATTTTTAACTCCACCCATTGTCGACATTGCATTAACAAGCATATCAATTTTTTTATTCATGTTTGCCATTTCTAATTGAATGTTATTATTATTAGAGATCTCATAAACTCCCTGTTTTTTCGTAGGTCCCCTTCTTGTTGAGAATTGTTGGGAGTTCTCGCTGAGTTCTTCAAAAAGTTCAATGGCTTCTTCTCCACTTTTCTTCATCAAAATTCCATTGCAAGCTGCATCAACAATTGCCTTGTTAGTGTCATTTAAACCTTCACAAAAAGCTTGTACCTGATCATCCTTAGGCAGATTGTGAGTAGGACACTTGAGAAGCTTGCTCTTGAAATCCTTCCATGCTTCGAAGAATAGATCTCCATCTTTTTGCTGGAAGAGTTGAATCTCCCTTTTTAGCTGTTTGGTTTTCTGGGCTGGAAAGAACTCTTTCAAAAATTTCGTTGCCAATTGCTCCCATGAATTAATTGATCCTGGTTCCAAAGAATTATACCACAACTTAGCATTAAGTTTTAAAGAAAAAGGAAACAAGATTAACCTGATTTGTTCAGCGGTAAGCCCTTGGACGCTTTGTGTCCTGCAAAGATCGAAAAAGTCTTGCAGGTGAAGATGAGGCTCTTCATCTGGTTTGCCACTAAAGTGGGGAACCATACTAAGTAAATGAGGAGATAGGTGCATGTTCCCTGTAGCATTAGGTTGAAAAGCAATGCAGGAAGGTTGCTCAATATTCTTAGGAGTGAATTTGTCCTGCATTGGTACTCGATTGTGTATTTCTTCAGCCATTCTTTCCTGTGAGATTTGTCTCTGTGCAGTCGACTGGGTCAGTATAGCAGTCGACTGGTTGGCTAAAAACAGCTTACCTAGTCTGTGCAAAGTTCGTTCTGTTTCTGCGTCAATAGGTAGTAGCTCTGGACGAAGTGATCGTCTACCGTGCATTCACCAAAGTCCTGTAACCTAAAAGAAAAATTATTAATAAAAGAAAAGAAAAACTAATAAAAAATTCTACTGACTTGTAAGTTAAAATACTAAACAATCCCCGGCAACGGCGCCAAAAACTTGTTTGTTGAAAATCTAGCTACCTAATTAATAGATAAACTAGACACAAATTATAAAAAACCTCGCAAGTGCACGAATCGAATCGTAGTAATAGCAAGGGTCGATCCCACAGAGATTGTAGATTTCAACTAACTAATCAATAGAAAATAATAAAAATCATAAGGAGTTGTTTTAAAAGTCTAAAAGGAATAAAAAGATTAAAACTAAGAAGGAATTGTTGAATCACAAATATCTCTTGAATAGTTGGGTTGTTGATCTCCACCAATAGTTAGTAATGCTAATTAGCCTTCTGAATTTACTTCTAATTACTCATGTTGTTCACTTCAAGGGCATGGTATCTACTCCTTAAAGTATTGTTTCCCTAAGCCAAGAATTAGGCATGGTATCTACTCTAATTCGTTTCTTTCCATAAGTATCTAGCAGGGTATCTACTAAGTTATACTTAGAGAAAACATTAGAACAGTGGAAACGAACAAACACTTAAAGTTCTAGAAATTGGTATCAGATCTAGATCCTCTAAGTTGATTGAACCAAGAACCCCTAAAGATTCTTTTGTTACAAATTATGAGCACGAGATTCGGTCATCTCAATATGCTTCATATAACAGATTTAGATAAAGGATAACATAAACTTGATATTCTCACGTGCTGTATGTCAGTCGACTGGCTCTCACCTCAGTCGACTGCTCTCAGACTTCGAGATCAAGTTTGATGATCATTAATCTATGTCAATTCAACCAGATTCAATCAATAAGTAATTAGAAGATCTCAGAAGAATATAGCACTACATAACTACGGTTTCGATCTACCAAACTATGAAATTAGTTCCACATAATAATAACTTTATTGCTTAACAAGTTTGAATACATGATCAACATAAAAGAATAAAGAGAGAAGAAAAAAAAATAAACTAATGGATTCCGGCAATATGGTCGACTGGCTGTCACACAGTCGACTGCCTTCTGGTTGCTGGATCTTCTCTCTCCTTCTTCGATGTTGATGGAGTGATGCTCTCGATGCTTGTTCAGGAACTTGGTGATTGAGTTGCTTTCCAGAGATATATCTGATCGTCCTTGGATGGAGTCGTGGAGTCCAGAGAGCGGAGCCCGTTCAAGAGATGGTATTCTGATATTTATAGAACACGGCTGAGAATTAGGGTTTCCACTTTTTCAGGAAGATCCTTCTTTATTTGATTTGATGATTAATATCTTTCTCTTTTCTCCTTTCCTTCCTTATTTGTTTACCACGTCCACTTGGAAAATACCCTGTCTTTTGATTTGATTCGCTGCATAAAATCTTGATTCAAATAGATTTGAAATCAGATTCAGGTGTATCTTCGAATATCTTATCTGTTTACTCCGCCGCAGACCAGTCGACTTATCTTCGAACCAGTCGACTGAGTCGAGACTTATGTAGATTTCATCTGTGATCAGGCCAGTCGACTGCTCTTGGGAGTGAGTCGACTGTGTCGAGAGTTGTGGAAAATCAGCTTCTCCTGTCCAGTCGCCTGTGTTGGGGAACCAGTCGACTGATCCTCTGCAGTTTGCTGTGTATTATCCTTGAAGTCCTAAATCTGCTTCGTTTTGCTGTTATAAGCTGTTTCCTATGGAAAAGAGAAAATGGAGTTAAATACCACATATAGAGCTTTTAAATGTCTAATTATATTAAGATTATTGCTCTAAAAAGTGAACAATATTGTGTTCATCAGTAATTGAATGAGCATTGAATATTGTTAAATTGAATAGTTTGGGGTTGTCTACAAGGGTTTTAATTGATTTAATTGGTAATGAATCTCGAAGCTATTTACTTCATGGTTGATAAACCTAAGGAAAATGAATAAAGAAGAAGTTATGAATAAAGAATGAGTTATCTATGATGAGGTTAGATGTAACCTATTTGGTATCTTTTGAGATGGTTGTTTGTTCTAAAGTGAGCGGGACCCAGAATACTGACAGTTGTGATATATGGAAATTGAGAAGTAACCAGTGTGGGTTGACTTTCTTTTGAGGAGTGGCCAGTGTGGGCTAACTTTCTCAGTGTTTTGTTTAAGCCCGGTGGGTAAGCGAACTCTAGGTCTTAATAACTATAATTTAAACTTAAGGACAGACACTAGTTGGAGATATGATAGAAACAATGACGAATGTAACACCCCGTATTTCTAGGAGCAAATAAAGAGCAACATATGGATATTGGAGTGTGACCTATAGAGAATTCTATGGGGTTATGGAGCATTAAATGAAAGAAAATGAAAGAAAAGAAAAAAGAGAAAGTGGTTGTGGCTTGGTGTGCTTCCACGTGAAGAAAAAGAGAGAAGAAAAGAAGTGGAGTGGCTGCTGTGTGCATGGTGGTGTGGCAATAGGGGGTATGGTTGTGCATGGGATTAATATCCCACATCACCAAGGGAAGTGTGAGAAAGAGAGGATATATAGAATATGCCAAGGATAAAGGGTACCTAACGTCCGGACACCCTTTTTGAGGCAGCATGTGGTGGGCAGTGGTTTAGGATTTAATTGTGTGCGTACGAGTTGAGTACGGGACGTTACAAATGGTATCAGAGCCAACTTTCGACATCGAATGTAGAGCTTGTATATATGAGATGCGTATGACCCTTGGTGGGCAGCGATGTGTGTGATGCGTAAAACACTTGGTAGGCGTGATATGTGTATTTGATCAAGGAGACAGTCTACATTCGACTAGAAAGGTGATCTTGTGCTAGATTGCACGTCCCGTATTCTGTGAGGACGTTGAATTCTTAAGAGGGGGTGAATGTAACACCCCTGTATTTGTAGGAGAAAATAAAGAGAAATATATGGATATTGGAGTGTGACCTATAGAGATTTCTATGGGGCTATGGAGCAATAAATGATAGAAAATGAAAGAAAAGAACAAAGAGAAAAAAGAAAGTGGTTGTGGCTCGATGTGCTGCCACTTGGAGAAAAAAGTAGAAGAAAAGAAGTGGAGTGGCTGTTGTGTGCTTGGTGGCGTCGCAATAGGGGGTATGGTTGTGCATGGAATTAATATCCCACATCACCAAGGGAAATGTGATAAAGAGATGACATATAGAATATGCCAAGGATAAAGGGTACCTAATGTCTGGACACCCTTTTTTAGGCAGCCTGTGGTGGGAAGTCGTTTAGGATTTAATTGTGTGCGTATGAGTTGAGTATGGGGCATTACAACGAACATGCCCGGTAAAGAATGTGCAGCTCCTAGGGGTTCGAGATCGAGGAACATGCTCGGTAAATCCATGTATATGGGCTAGGGGTATGTCTGTCTATCATCAAAAAGGCCGGTAAAGAGACTGCACTTCCTAGGAATGTTTGGAATGGATCCAATACGCCTGGAAAATCCACTGAGGTGGGCTAAGGGTAGGCTGGTAAGGTCCAATATCCTGGGGGTGCGACTCTTCATGACTACGCATTGTAGTATATTTATTGGGTTAGGTTGCATGGCGTGGGATATAAACCCTATAATAAGGAGTACATTAAGGGCTTGCCCTCGAACCTATGTAGTATGGGATGCATAGAATCCGAACAAGTATCCATTAGTGTCATCGTAGTGTAATGTCTGCATTAGGCATTAAGTTCATTTCATACATTGACATATTTAGGATAGTGACATTTTCTCTTTCTGCATTCAAGTTTGTGATTCTTAAGATAATGAGATCGCTGTATTATAGCATTGCGTCAGTTGTATGCAACTGACGTGCCCACAGTTTTCTAGCTGCAGGATGGGACTTGACATGGACTTAAAGTCACTATGATGAGATGTCACAAGATTGAAGAATTCTTATTATTTTAAATTGTATTGTATTCATTTTATTTCCGTTGTGCCGTTGTAAAGAACATGTTGTAATCCAAAAGTTTTAAATTCCTTGTAAATTTGTACGAATTTGAAGTAAAAGATCATATTTTGATACGAATTACCTGTGTTTGGAATTTGAATCGTTACAGGAAAGCCCCAATAACTCTGACAGAGGCGCTTGACTTCTTAGTGGTCGACATCAAAGCCGCATACAACGCAATATTTGTGTCACACCACGCTTCCCAAAAAAGAATAGGAATACGGATACGCGACAAAAGCCCAGCGAATGATTTTCATCATCCATACGCTGTTCGGAATCTTTACAACATTTCACAAGAATAATCAGAGTCGGAAGCAAAAGAATCAACCAAGAATGCACATATGAATCAAAATACCAACAAGAATACTTGAAACAAAATATTATAATCTCAAATAATCCAGATCTAAATAAGTCAAATATCTTGGGTCACATTGCCCAAATACAAATAAATCCAAGTATCAAATACAATTGTTCAAAAATAAGCAACAAGAAATAGTAATAGCAAAATTCAGCACTAATATCTCATATCACTAACACCATCTGGTACCTGTTCTCCAAAATCTGCAATTTAATAATTGCAGGAATAGGAAAAAGAAAACAAACTCCCGTCAATGCAAGTTACGGGCCTCTTGTAGTGCAAGATACAAGTACATGGAAAAAGATAACTAATAACTTGGAATAGGCATGATAACAAATTATAACAACTAGCATGGCAAGATGAACAAGTGCAAGTGGCATGTATCAAGTATCATGTAAGCATGTATCATGTAAACAAGCGACAAGTATCAGTGTCGAGTATCATGTGAACAAGTATCAGGTATCATGTATCATGTACAAGTAATCAAGTATCAAGTGTCAAGTGATCATGTTCAAGTCTTGTATTTATTACTATCTAGGTAGCATTTCATTCTTCCATCTTTTACTACATGGTTGCTACAGTCAACATAGTTTCGTTTTAGATTTCATAGTGAATTTTATAGGGCAGTGTACTCAGGAACAAGCCTCAAGAAATCAAGTATCAAGTATCAAGCCTCAAGTATCAAGTAACAAGCCTCAAAAGTGAAGTATCAAGCCTCAAGTGAAATATCAAGTCTCAAGAGTGAAGTATCAAGCCAAGTATCAAGTATCAAGCCAAGTATCAAGTAGGATTCATAGATCCTCTTCCGAGTACACGTTTCTGTATTTTCCACTATTAGATCGTTCCCTTTAAAATCCGGCTTGGTTATTTTATTATTAGTATCAAACAAGCATGTATGTATCACGAACAGGCCATGTATGACATGGTACAAACAAGTAACAAATTTAAGCTACAAGATAAACATGTACGGGTGAAAGATAACACACAAAAGGATAAAATAACAAGATTTCTAGTTTAGGACAGTAAGACAGTGTTGCACTGAAACTGAGATTCCTGTTATTACAAACATGAAAATTTGAATCCGTCAAAAGGTATAGAAAATAGACTCCCGGCCGAATCCAGAAAACATATATAAGTAATATAGTATTTCACAAAAACATAACTCAAAACTGATTTGAATCCAGAAAATGTGTTCAACCAAAAATCAGAAGATTGTATTCAAAGTCAGGAAAACAGCATGAAAACTCATTAATTAATCCACAAAAAATTTAGGGTATTCCTCTGTATGTATAGTAACAGAAAATCAAGTTTCATAATTTTCCAACAAAAATAAAGTAGTCAAGTAAAATCAGAAAATATCAAGATGTAGTAGTTTTGTAAATCTGAAATCACAAACACCGCAGTACGAAAACAGCAATATCTCACAAACCATAAATCGAAATCCAAATCCGCTAAAAGGGTAACAAAATAGATACATTAAGCTAACTTTCATATTCAGGAGTATTTTAGAAACAGCAAGTAGAAATAGGTTAAAAATCAATTTCTTTACTGAACAGTATGAAAAATCTGCTAGTATAGTAATTGTTTGGGAACATAGAACGGTTTGTAAAACTCATCAAATACATCCATAAAAATTCAGAGTAAATCCTAATCAAGTCTAAATGTACTGAGAAAAATTTCAGATCAAAATAATAATTTAAACACCAAAATAAAAATAGATTACTCTTCAGAATTCATAGAAAACAAAATCTGGAAATCTCTCGACACCACTGTAGTAAAATAGACATAACTCACAAAACAAAAATCGAAACTGAGATCCGTCAAAAGGGTTGGAAAATAGACAGAATTCTCTACAAATCATGTTCATAAAATATTTTCAAATACTGACCTTAATAAGGTCTAAAATACTGATCAAAATAGAAAACCGAGAAAACTGAAAATATCGTCCATGCACAAGATTAACTAGCTCACATAAAACTCATCCAAATCATAACCAAACACGAAATATGATATACAAGATGTCCAAGCAACATGGTATAGGGTATTTCACAAGTACTCAACATGTCTACCACGAATAACACGAACGAGCACATAATATCATATGAACAACATGCATATATGCAACAAGATGTGGTCAATCCTAGGTTATATTATGTCATGTATGTCGTGAGGCAACTATGGTAAAATCATCACTATAGAAATAATATCAACAAGGGATTTCACACACAAATTGTCTCTAGAACCCAACCACACTACAAGCGGTATTTAGTATTTGTATTACACAAAGAAAAGAATATAAGTTACTTGCCTTAACCGACGAAGAAAATTACTCCAAGCAAGAATAACGGGAACAGATTCCCGGCAACAAACTCAACGAATGACTACGAGTCCAAGAACCAAAACAAGCAACGAACTCAACTACGAACCCGCGAACTCAAAAGCGAACAACCCACGAACACCAAAACACACGAACCAATCGCACAATCCACGAACCATGCCCACAAAGAGGTAAACGATAGGAAAAGCACCAGTGTACTTGCTGTCGGTGTCGGAGAGGGGGAAACCACAGCACACCGGTGCTGTAGTCGGTGCTGTGTCGGAGTACAGCCTAGCAACGCATGGGGTGCAAGGAGTCGGGGACTCTGAGTGGGTTTAGGTGGTCGGAGGAGTGCAGGAGGGATGGGAGAGACGAGGAGAGGAAGACACAGGCTTCTGCGGAATCACACGGGGGAGAGAAACATATGGGTTTCAATATATAGGGTTTGAAAAATAGGGTTAGGCTGAAGGTGAGAGGCGGCACACAGGGAAAAGGGCGCAAGCGGATTTAAAAGATGGGTAACAGGTCTGCATGGGAATAGATAGGGATAGTTGGGTTTTGATAATAGGGTAGGGTATATATAAATGGGTAACGGGTTTAAATAACAGGTATAAGCAGAAATGAATAGGTTGATATATAGCTAAATGGGTTCAGAAGTAATTAATGGGTTTGGGTATTTTAATATAAATGGATAGTGGATGATAATTAGGGTCCAAGGGTTAAAGATCCAAAATAAGGAAATATAAGAGCAACGAATAAATAAATAAAAAATAGAAAATGAAAGATAAAAATATTGGGAATCAAAATAATGCTCGATCAAATGGAACGAAACAAAAGACGGACAAAAGGATCAAGAACTCAAATAAAAAGAAGAAAAAAATAATAAAATGAATATTTATTGAAAATAAAATCCCATATACGGCCCAAGAGAAATACAAGAGGAATACAAAGAGAGGAATACAAAGAGAGAAATATACCAAAACAAAAAATACATTCAAAAATACACAAAATTGAAAACAGGGGTTACAATTTGGCCGCCCCGGCCTAGCCGCTTTCCATGCAGTTGCCTCTGCGTTTCACATGAAAATGAAATTTCCAACAGTAGCAGACGTAAGCCAGGTAGTGGGAAACCAACAGCCAACACGAGCATGTTACACTACCACCATGGAGTGCCCAATTCTTCCACTTGATACCATCGACCCCCCGCCAGAAAGAAATCTTGCGAGCTTGGAGCCCGTGGATGAATTAGATGAGAGCCCTTTTCCCCAACAGGATCAGAGCAAGATTTTTCGTGTTAGCAAGACCGTTCCTCTACAGCTTAAGGAGCGTCTCATCGCCTGTATAAGAAAAAATCAAGACTTGTTTGCCTGTACCGCAGCCAACATGCAAGGATTTCCTAGAGACCTAATCATGCATCATCTTAGAGTGAGTCTGGGTGCCACGCCCGTTCAGCAACGACGCCACAAATTTGCTTCAGATAGGCTCAATGCTGTCAAAGAAGTAGTCGAAAAACTCCTAACCACATGCTTCATCCAAGAAGTTAACTATCCAGAGTGTTTGGTAAACTTGGTGTTGGTTTAGAAAGCTAATGGTAACTAGAGAATGTGCGTAGACTTTACAAATCTTAACAAGTATTGTCTGAAAGACTCGTTCCCTCTCCCCAGCTTAGACGCACTGATTGATGCCATGTCGGGTTATGAACTCCTAACTTTCATGGATACATTTTATGGGTATAATCAGATCCAAATGTTTCCACCCGACACTCCGAACACGTCCTTCATCACAGATCAGGGTCTGTACTGCAATCGAGTTATGTTTTTTGGCCTAAAAAATGTCAGTGCTACTTATCAACATCTGGTAAATAAGGTCTTCAAGTGACAAATAGGTAGGAACATGGAAATCTACGTGGATGATATGTTAGTCAAAAGCCTTCAAAAGGAAGACCACGCCACCGACCTCCAAGATGTATTTGAAGAATTGCACAAGCATAACATGCATTTGAATCCTACCAAATTTACTTTTGGAGTATCCTTTGATAAACTCTTGGGCTTTATGGTAATTCAAAGGGGAATCGAAGCCAATCCCGAAAAAATCCATGCAATTCGCAACATGTCTCCCCCGACTACGGTCAAGGAAGTGCATAAATTAACCGGCCGCTAAGGGCCAATTCCTCTCTAAATTTGGGGAGAAATGTTTGCCACTTCAAAAATTCTACGGGGCGCAAAAGCTTTTGAGTGGGGAGAAGAACAACATACCTCCTTTGAACAACTCAAAACATACCTTGTTAACCCTCCACTCCTAAGCAAACCCCAACCAGGTGAAACCTTTTACCTCTACTTAGCCACCTCCGACCAAACTCTTAGTGCCATCCTATTCAGAGAAGGAGTTAGGGTTCAGAAACCAGTCTACTATGTGAGAAAGGTACTCCATAATGCAGAACTCCATTACTCGAAAATGAAAAGGATGGCCTATGCACTGGTCACATTAGCTCAAAAACTTTGACCCTACTTTTAAGCGCATTCCATATGTGTCATCACTAATCAGCCGCTCAAGCAAGTGCTCCTCAAAACTAAAAGTTTCATAAGATTAATGAAGTGGTCCATTGAATAGGGAAATGTAAAGTAGCTAATCATCCCACTTTTCCAGCTTCTGTAATATTAGGGAAGCAATGACTTCCGCTTTTGAAGACTTCCCAATTTTGGACCTCGATGTAGCATCGGTGCTTAATCGATTAATTGTGGTGATTGTTCTGGTTCTGGTACAGATTGGATTTCTTCGGCTGGCGTGATAAGGCGGGATGGATCCCAACTCGACAATGTTGCCAGGTCAGCGCGGAATGGGAAAGATACATCTAGATGGACTTAGGGGGCCGTAGCGGTTAAGCATGTAGGTAGGAACGCATTAATAGATAGCTGAACGTGGGTGTGCTCATAATTCCCCACTAATATAATAGAAGTTGGAAAGACGGCTTGGGACCTAGTAGAGTGGCACAAGATCTGCCTCTTGGCTAATGTCAAGATATTGATTCCTCCACACAACAATTCGCTTCTCGAGAGAAAGAACAGGACCAGAAATGAAAAAAGAAAGCGGCCTGAAAGAGAGGCACTTTTTGGAAAGGCATATGAATAGTAGTAACATTGAGTATCTTCGGTAGATGAAGGGATTAGAAATGAATAGCAAATTTTACGAAAATTAGGAAGATGAGGAGATAACGGGTAGGAAGGAGCTAATGGACTGAGTGTTGACCGTTCGCCTCGCCCCTCTTGAAAGTGAGGCCATATGATAGGCATAATATCTACGATTGGATTGAAAAAGACATAGGCCTCGGGCAATTTGGTCTCTGCATATAATCTTTGAGAAGATTATCTCTCCTCTCTCATCGGTCGATGGATTTACGTTGTTCAATGAGGATATTGATGAAATAAAGGGATCCGACCTCAATGGAAGTACAATGATCGGACCTCTTACCCACCTCAAAACCGCAAGGTGGCTGGATTGAATCCTATGGCATTAACAAAAAGGTATTGTACAACCGAAGCAGAGTGAAGACACTTTTTCATAAGAGGTGGTAGAGTAATCAGGTGCACTGGGAGTTTTGTTTTAAGAACACATCGACCTTACCCCTTCTATTGAGCCATGTCTAAGTGGAACTGGCATCATTGAACTTAGGTCTGCCTGGCCACCACCGGGGGGACACCCAGACTGACTAAAACAACTAAAGCGAGCTGATGTGTGTACCAAGAATCGAGCTTTGCAATCGACTGTTCTAAGAGCAACAAACTGATTCAAAATGACATCAGCTACCAACTGAGAACGACGATCAAGGCCCAGGCCTTGGCCGAATTTATTGTGGAAACCACCATCACCGACTCCTCCGAGGAAGAAGAAAACCCCCCACTTTGGAAAGTGTATGTAGACGGGTCATATTACCTCGAAGGAAGCAGAGCAGGAATTATCTTGCTTGATCCTGATAAGTTCACTCTCCAATAGTCATTACATCTCATTTTTCCTGCATCCAACAACAATGAGGAATATGAATCATTAATTTTGGGTCTCCAGTTGGCACGAGAAGCAGGCGCGCGAAGAATCGAGATGTTTAGCAACTCCCAGTTAGTCGTCAACCAAATCCAAGGCGAGTATGAAGCCAAGGACGACTGCATGGCCAAGTACTTGTCACAAGTGAGGAAACTCCTAATGAAATTCAGAGAAGCTAATGTCACTCGCATTCCCTGCAAGCAAAATAGGCAGGCAGATTCCTTCTCCAAGTTAGCTTCCTCATCTCTCGATAGGCTTGATCTCACGGTCCTCTTTGACGTCCTCCTCAAGCCAAGCATCGAGGAGGAAGAGTTGGAGCTCATGGCTATCACACCCCAAGTGCCTGAAGATTGTTGGATGAAATCCCGGGTCATTTTCCTCAACAAGGGAATCCTTCCTGATGATCGCAAAGAAGCAAGGAAAATTCGAACAAGGGCGGAGAGATACACTCTTGTGGAAGGACTTCTATACAAATGCTCATAGTCCATATTAGATGGCAGGCCCAATGTTAGGTGTCTCACTCCACAGGAAGCACAGTATGCCCTCAAAGAATAACATGAAGGAATCGGTAGCTGCCATCAAGGGGCAAGATCTCTCGCACGAAAGGTACTTAATCATGGGTACTATTGACCCGCGCTGCTCAATGATGCTCAAGAATATGTTCGCCAGTGTGACCCCTGTCAGAAGCATTCAGCAATCAAGCATGGACCTCAAGCAATCCTCAGCTCTATGTCTAGCCCCATTCCCTTCACCATGTGGGGAATAGACTTGCTTGGACCATTCCTGCCAGCAACCGGCCAAAAATTTTTCCTAGTGGTTGCCATTGAATTCTTCACAAAATGGGTCGAAGGAGAGCCGCTAGCCACCATCACAGAGCAAAAAATCCAACAGTTCTTATGGAAGAATATTGTCTGCAAATTTGGGATTCCCTGAATACTTCTCAGATAGCGGCATGCAATTCACGGGGAAAAAAATTTGCCAGATTTGTACGAATTTGGGAATCACTCAACGCTTTACCTTGGTCTCGCATCCCAAAACTAACGGCCAAGTATAAAATTCAAATTGAAAGATTCTAGTTGGCCTTAAGAAGAGACTGGGAGAAGCTACGAGAGGTCTGGGGTTGAAGAGCTGCCAAGTGTGTTGTGGTCTTACAGAACCATGAAGTGAGCACCTACGGGAGAGTCGCCTTTCAACCTCGCCGATGGCTCAAAAGCACTTATCCCTGTGAAAGCTGGATTTTCCTCTCCCCGTCTTCTTTCCTTCAATGAAAAGCAAAATTCAAACAATGTACGAACCAACCTCGACATCGTAGAAGAGGTACGAGAAAAGTCGGCTATACGAAGGAACATTTATTAGCAAAGGGATGAGAAGTTTTATAACAAGAAAGTTCGCCCCACCAAACTTGAAGAAGGCGACCTTGTCTTGCGTAAACACGAAATCTCGAACCCACGAAGAAAAGGAAAGATCTCTCCCAACTAGGATGGACCTTACAATGTATCTCAAGTGATTCGCCCGGGGTCATATCGACTTGAAGAACTGGGGGGAAAAAGATACCTAGAACTTGTAATGTCGAACATCTCATGAAGTAAAAAAAAGCGTCTGAAACGCCCTCTTCTAACAGTAGAAATTTTAAAACTTGTAATAAAGGAGCTAGCCACTAGAGCAGCCATTTGGTCTATTTTTCTTTCAATAAAGACCGCTTTTCACTACCGGTCTTGCATGTTGTGGTAGGGTAAAAATGGCATGGGGCCCAACCAGGGCCCAGGACAGCTCTCGCTCAAAAATGAGAAAAACAACAATCTGGCTCGGCTTCGAACCACTCCAGGGTCGGCACCGAGCCGCAAGTTCACCCCCACAGAACTGGTCTCCTCGTATCCGACGAGCCACGATGGCCCTCGGCCTCCGATCCGCGACAGCCCCACGGGCCGTCTGCCCAGTCTAGCGACGAATGAGGATGACCTGGCACAACCTAGGCCATCCGTGTAACGCCCCGAATCCCAAATCATTGAATTCGAGATGTTCTACAGGATCTTTTCACTTTCTTTGAGTACAATTTTACAAGAAAATTCAAACTTTTCTTTTTACATCAGAGTTTACATCATAATACATTTACATTTGCACAGCGGAAGCAAAATATACAACATTTACATAAATGTACAACGACATGATAAGATCTTTATGCATCCATCCCTCTTTACATGTATTTTATCCTGCATACAAAACTGTGGGTACGTCAGTTTATTCAACCGACGATAATTATACATGGCCATCCTCTCTATGCCAGAAACAGTATAACGAATCTCATTTCTTAACAAATCACAAACTTGTTCAATATAAGCATGTAAATCAAAGGGAACTCTTAAAGATGTCGTGTCGTGATTGTGCACTTAATCCTTAATGCAATTATTTAATTTACATGACACTAATGCGCACTTGTTCGAATTCTATGCATCCCATACTACATAGGTCCGAGGGCAAGCCTCTTAATCGCTCTTCATTTTCATAGGGTTCGATCCCTCGCCATGACTTACTCTACTACTGTAATTACGGTAAGTATCTTAGATATTTTCCAACCTACGGACTCATGTCTAGGCACTCTGGAGTAGTATCCTCACCCAGACTCATCATGAGAATTCCTGGGATACGCTCTCACCAAAAACATGACACCACCCGTAGTCTTCAAACATCCCACGAGCGTCGCCACTGGGACGGTACTCTGGAGTAGTATCCTCACCCAGACTCATCATGGGAATTCCTGGGATACACTCTCGCCATTACCCAATAGCCCTCATACTCAATGTTTGTCTCTTACTTTCATCACATCTCCACTATGTACTAGTCCTTATTTTAATTGAATCATGAATAAAATCAAAGCTCTAGAGTTAGCCTCTCCCTAAACCGGACTTATCCATTCATTTCAATACATGACCGACCCTGGTCTTCTTTTCAATTTCAATTCCATTGCCGGGGGAGACTTAGCTACTCTTTCGTTTCAATTTCAAATTCACAATTTCCAGTTTGAGCAAATCTAACTCATGAATTTATTTTTCAGTGCCTCAGCATATCATGTTCTTTAATTTTCATATTCATGTAATTCTTTATTCATGCATGACTCATTTCATGTAAGTTTCTCAATTCAGAAATACGATTCATTTTATTCATGCAGCAGCAGAATAGATTCTAACAACATCAGTCACAATTCTTTAACAGTAATCAAAATAAAACTTCTGTCATATCAAATTCCACTCTGTACAGTCGACTTGGAAAAGGACCAGTCGACTGGTACAGTCAAATCAGATTCTTCATAAAAAAAACTCGGGAGAGTCGACTGCTGCACTTGGCCAGTCGGCTGTCCCGCAACTTTTCATGTTCACAGTACTATCCTCGTGACAGTCGACTGTTATCTCATCAGTCGTCTGTCCTGGGGTTTTTAGCAGTTCATTTCTACGTTCAGCTCAGTCGACTTGCTACACGCATTCGGTCGACTGGACAGATCCATACTTCAAATTAAGAGATTATCTACAGCTCTTACATGCACTTGCCTCATGATATCAATTTACAATATACATAAATTCATATTTCATAAACAGTGTCTCTTTTTGTTCAGTAACATCACAACCATGAAACTTCAAGTTACGAATGTTATCTCTTCCTCGAGGGAATATTTTTAAACATGCATTCACACTTATTCATAACTTCCTTGCGAAGATGAAGATATAATTCTCAATTCATTACACTAGATCAACATGATAGAATATCTCATTACATGGAATTTCCAAATAACCATAATTAAAGTACAGCACCAGTCGGCTGAACACAGTGTCAGTCGACTGCTCCGACAGTTCTTAATTTTGTTAATCATCGCTAGTTCTGTTCATTCATTTACCTTCCCTCCATCATATGTGTCATAGGGAAAATACAAACTTAGTAATCACACCATTAGGTCTATTTGCACACATGTTTATCACCACATCACAAAATAATTGTCTCGTACCAGTCGACTTATCTACACGACAGTCGACTGTACCGACGCAATTCATCTTTGTTTTCCGTGCCATTTCTACACTTTTAGTCCTCCATAATTATTAACAATAAACATGCTCAAGCATTTCTATTACGTACTATCTTACTCCTCAAGAGTACAGTAACAAACATTATAATTATAGCATGTTTTCTACATTAGAAGTCCTGAGAAACACCCACCTTATTTGAAGAAATAATCGAATCCAGCAAAGTCCTCAATGCAGTGCCGCACTCCTTGCTCCTTGCTCCTTGTTCCACACCGAAATCCTTTAGGGTACTCTTTCGGCCTCCACAGAAAAACTCCCACACATAACTCTCACAAAACCTCTCTTATAAAATTAATCTAGTGTAAAAGAAATAAAGAATAAGAGGGGGTATTTATACTAGAATATAGGAGGAATGGAGGGTTAGGATGCACTAGGGAGTTAGATGATCAAGGGCTAAGATTTACTAGGAAGTTGTGAAAACTACCCACACCTTGCATAACCGCCCACATCTCATCCCCACTACTCACCCAAACCGGCCATACTTGTGTGCTTGTGCACGTGTACATTGAATGCACATGCACACACAACCCACTCTACAAAATTGTACATCAAATACCCGGAAATAAAGAAAAGATGCTACACATACAAGTTGTAGGAAATAATACAAGAGGTTTAAATTCATGG
The DNA here is from genome assembly GCA_017893485.1 of Hemerocallis citrina. Taxonomy (NCBI): domain Eukaryota; kingdom Viridiplantae; phylum Streptophyta; class Magnoliopsida; order Asparagales; family Asphodelaceae; genus Hemerocallis; species Hemerocallis citrina. The sequence continues at coordinate 129,136,957 of CM030366.1, read as the reverse complement.
GCTTAAATTAATTGGCCAAAATAAGTATTTTTAAAAGAAGATAAGTAAATTAACCTTTGGTCTTTAGGGAAAATCCTTATAGAAAACAATATGCTTATTCATCATGTTGAAAAATAATAAACAAATATTACACATGCATACCATATGTAAAAATAAATAATCTTTATATATTAGGAAAATTCAGGGTATTACAATCCGATTCCCCCCAGAGGCACAGGAGCCCCATGAACAGCCATGTCAGCTCCAAATACCACCTAGGGCTTTGCCACGTCAGCCCTATACCACTCTTGACACTGCCACGTCCGCCCTAAACCCCCTGGGCCTCCTGCCACATCAGGCCCATGGGCTTTCGGGTTCAGACCCAGCCCCCAAGCAGATCCAAACCAGGTTGGAATTCCCTATAAATACCAGACCCTCACCCACCTTTTCAGGTAATCAATCTTTGCCACCTAAATTTCCCTAGTTACTGCTACTCTCTCACAAAGACTGACTAGATCGTCGGAGGGTCCGCCACCGGGATAAACCCCGGTGTTTCAGGACCGTCTGCAGGTACTCGAGGCGAGGCCATCCGAGCTGATCCTCAAGCACCGAAGCGAGCCCCTCGCTCACCGTCCAGCACCGTACTCTTCCCTCATTACAAATTGAGTCCGAACTCACACCTGGTGCATCCACACTACGACCAAAAACAAACCGCATCAGGTTGGCGCCGTCTGTGGGAACTGTTTATTCGGAGCGGACGACAGTCCGAGCCTCGCCACCGACGCTCTCCCTCGACCCGATCTCCCATGGCTCCCCGAGCCCGAAGATCGGCCCGTTCTGCCCGACCAGACGGGCCTCCTCCCGAGGGGGCCCTCGACGGAGGGCAAGCATCCAATAATCCGGGTGGAAACCCCTGACCCCAGCGAAGCGCTTCACACGTCGCCGAACCCTACCTTCGTCGGGTCATTATGAACAGAAGGGCTAGCCAGGCTAGGGGAGGGACCGCTTCCAACTCGGTCCCGAACCACTCCAGGCCCGCACAAGGGGAAAGGCCATCGGCACTCAGCCGCATCGGCCGAATTCCTACGCCCCGACCCGACCCTTCCGACCATGGCGGGGTCACCAGGGGCGAGTTCAGAAGCTTCAGGGAGGAAATCATGGAGGCCCTCCATGGAGCGCCTAGGTCCGCGACCTATGGCCGAGCCCCTCAAATGAGCGAAGGGAGAAGCCACACTCGTGCGCCGACTCCCCTCCTGAGCGCACAGATGAGGTGCTCCGACGCCTCCTAGAGATGGAGAATCGAATCGAGCGCATCGGCGACAGGAATCCCAACCTAGTCCAAGGACGGAGACCTTCTCAACCTCCATTTTCCGTCAACATCATAGAAGCGGAGATCCCCCGGAACTTCCGGCCTCCGCAGTTCGAGACCTACAATGGCGAGGGTGATCCAGCTGATCACATGGAGGACTTCAAAACCCTCATGATGATTCACAGCGCTTCGGATCCCCTGCTGTGCCGAGCCTTCCCGGCCACCCTCCGGGGTCCGGCCAGGGATTGGTTCTCCAAACTCTCCCCTGGCTCGATCTTCTCGTTCGACCAGCTGGAAGCCAGCTTCCTGGCCCACTTCAACACCAGCCGGAAGAGCGAAAGGATGAGCGCTTCCCTGCTCGACCTCAGTCAGAGGGAGGGGGAGTCACTCCGTAACTTCGTCAAGAGGTTCACAACCGAGGCTAGATCCGTCTCTGTCCTCAACACAGGGGTCGCCTTGGCAGCTTTCCGGCACAATGTCCGCCACAACCAGCTAAAGGTCTCCTTGGCAAAGAGGCCACCTCTGGACTTCCCTGACCTTCTCAACCGGGTCGAGAAGTACATACGAGCTGAAGAAGCTCTGAACCCAGAGGGCAGCAAAGAAGTCGTGGGGAAGGGCAAGCGCAGGGTCGATGAGGCCGAACCTGCCAAGAAAATAGCAAAGGAAGGGGTCGGCGCGAAGAGGGCACCTCCGGTCCCTCGCTTCGAAAGGTACACTCCCTTGACACATAACATGTCCGCCATTCTCTTAGAAATCGAGGATAAGGGCATTGTCCGACTACCTCCCCGATCAAATAACAACAAGAAGCGAGATCAGCGCTTCTACTGCCATTTCCACAGAGATCATGGGCACGAAACCGACCAATGTCGGGCCCTGAAAGACGAAATTGAGGAACTCATCTCACGAGGGTACCTCCGAGAATTCACCAGAGAAGGCCCACAGGATCGGCGAGATGCTAGGAACCGGAGGCCTTCGCCTCCGAACCCTACTCCGAACTGCATCCAGGGTCGGGATCCCAAACTCGAGGGAGCCGCGGATACGCCATTCATCTTGCACAGTGTCCACGGGGGGCCAATGGGGGGAGAGTCAAATACTTCCCGAAAAGCCTTCATCCGAGAGGTGAATGCTGTCCAAGACAACCCCTCGCCCAAGTTGCAACCGGTGCCTGTCTCCTTCTCCGGAGAAGATCTCGAAGGCATTCGCCTCCCTCATTGCGATGCCCTCGTCATTGGCCTCCACATGGCTAATTGTGAGGTTCGACGAATTCTCGTCGACAACGGCAGCTCGGTAAATATTCTCTTCCTCGAGGCCTTCGAGAATCTCAAACTACCCAGAGGCAAGCTCAAGCCAGCCGGATACACCTTGCATGGGTTCTCTAGCGTCCCTGTCGTGATAGAAGGGATTGTTACTCGCGACGTCACCGCGGGATCGGCTCCTGTCAAGAGGACCGAGTCCATGGACTTCATGGTGGTAAACGTCAAAGCAGCTTACAACGCCATACTCGGCCGATCCAGACTGTGCTCCCTCCAAGCGGTACCTTCGGCCTACCATCTGAAACTTAAATTTCCCACCCCGCAAGGGGTCGGCATCGTCCGAGGTAGCCAAGAAGCAGCGCGGTCGTGCTACATGTCCGCCGTCGGAGGAGGTGTGTTCCCCCTCGACGCCGTTGAGCTCGAGCCCGAGAGGGACGGCCCGGCTCCCGAGCCTGTCGACGAACTTGAGGAGGTCCCGTTCGGCACCGAGGATGAATCAAAATGGTTCCGGGTGAGCCGCTCGCTCCCCGAGGACTTGAAGCCAGGCATAATCGCCTGCATCTGCCGCAACGTTGATCTCTTCGCCTGGAAGCCCTCCGACATGCTCGGGATCTCCGTAGACTTGATCATGCATCGGCTGAGCGTCGTCCCGGACTCTAAGCCGGTCGTCCAAAAGAGGTGCAAAGTCGCCCCGGAGAGGCAGCAAATTGTGAAAACCAAGGTCGACAAACTCTTGTCTGCTCGATTTATTCAGGAAGTCAGCTACCCCGAGTGGTTGGCTAATGTCATCATGGTGAAGAAGGCAACCGGGGGCTGGCGGATTTGCATCGACTTCACGGACCTAAATAAAGCATGTCCGAAAGATCCTTTCCCCCTCCCCCGCATCGACGCCTTAATCAACGCAACCTCGGGGCATGAGCTACTGTCCTTCATGGACGCATTCTCAGGGTACAATCAGATCCAGATATTTCCACCGGACATCTCCAAGACCTCGTTCGTCACCGACCAGGGTCTTTTCTGCTACCGCGTTATGCCCTTCGGGCTAAAGAACGCCGGAGCCACATACCAACGGCTCGTCAACAGAATCTTCAAAGACCTGATCGGCCGCAACGTGGAAGTGTATGTCGACGACATGCTCGTCAAGAGCCGGGTCGGACCGGACCACGTCGCCGACCTCGAGGAAGCCTTCGGAGTCCTCCGGCATCACAACATGAGGCTCAACCCTGCTAAATGCGCCTTCGGCGTCTCCACTGGGAAATTCCTTGGGTTCATCGTCAGCCAGCGCGGCATTGAGGCGAACCCCGAGAAAATCCAAGCTATTATTGACATGGCCCCGCTCCGGAATGTCAAGGAGGTTCAGAGGCTTACGGGCCGGTTGGCTGCAATCGGCCGTTTTCTCTCCAAGTCAGGGGAGAAGTCCCTCCCCTTCTTCAAGGCCCTGCGCGGAAAAGGGGGCTTCGAGTGGGGTACCCATCAACAAGAGGCCTTCGAACAGCTAAAGCAGTACCTCGCTAACCCTCCTCTCCTCAGCAAGCCCGAGCCGGGCGAACCACTATGGCTCTACCTGTCCACCTCGGATAGCGCACTTAGCGCCGTCCTCGTCCCAGAGGAAGATGGGGTCCAGAGGCTATTGTACTATGTTAGCAAAGTTCTGCTCCCCACCGAGACGAGGTATGCAAAGATAGAGAAGGTGGCCTATGCTTTGGTCATGGCAGCCCAGAAGCTTCGTCCTTACTTCCAGGCCCACTCCGTCTAAGTACTGACTGACCAGCCACTGAAGACTGTCCTTCACAAGCCCGAAAACTCCGGCCGCTTAGTCAAGTGGTCAATTGAGCTGAGTCAGTTCGACATCAGCTATCAGCCGAGGACGGCCATCAAAGGGCAGGCCATCGCCGAATTCATAACTGAGTGCACCGTCTCCGAGTAGCCCGGCACCGAGGCCTCGGACCCGACCTGGGAGGTCTTTGTCGATGGATCATCATGCGAAACGGGGAGTGGGGCTGGCATCATCCTTCGTGGCCCCGACCAATTCCTACTCCAATACTCCCTCCGCCTCAACTTTCCGGCCTCCAACAACGAGGCGAAATACGAGGCCATGATCGCCGGACTGACCCTCGCCCACTGAGCCGGTGCCCAGCAAATTCGAGCCTACAGCGATTCTCAGCTCGTGGTTAATCAGATCACCGGGGAATACGAGGCTCGCGATGATCGGATGATGAGGTATTTGGCAGTGGTCCGACGTCTCCTAACGTCTTTCTGCCACTCTGCGGTTATCAGAGTCCCTAGGGAGCAGAACGCTCAAGCAAACGCGTTGTCCAAACTCGCCTCTTCCTCCTTCGAGGGTCTCGACCAGACGGTGCTCATAGAAATCCTCCTAAAGCCAAGTATCAACGATCAAGACCAGGAGGCAATGTGTGTCCAAGATGGTGCCAGTCCAGACGACTGGACCACTCCCATCCGGAGATTCTTAGTCAGTGCCGAACTTCCTGAAGACCGAGCCGAAGCTAGACGAGTCAGGGTCCGAGCTGAAAGGTTCGTCATGATTGATGACATCCTCTTCAAACGCTCATACACCTTGGCCGAAGGCAAGCCATACCTCCGCTGTCTCACCAGCGACGAGGCCAACTACGCGCTGAAGGATCTTCATGAAGGGATCGGCAGATGCCACATGGGGAGCAGGACGCTCGCTCGGAAGGCCCTGAATCAGGGGTACTATTGGCCGACCATGCTCCAAGACTCGCAAGACCTAGTCAAGAGATGCGGCCCATGCCAAAGGTTCTCCCCTATCAAGAGGCTTCCTCAAGCCAATCTCCGATCCCTGGCTAGCCCTACGCCTTTCGCCATGTGGGGCATGGACCTCGTGGGCCCCTTCCCCGTAGCGGTAGGGCAAAAGAAATTCTTGATAGTCGCCATCGACTACTTCACCAAGTGGCTCGAAGCCGAGCCTCTGTCCAGCATCACCGAGCGCCAAGTGCAACAATTCTTTTGGAAGAACATCGTTTGCCGGTTCGGAATCCCTCGAGTCCTCGTCACGGACAACGGAACCCAATTCCAAGGTCAGAACTTCCAAACTTTCTGCGCGGACATCGGCATCCAGCAGCATTTCTCCGCTATTTGCCACCCTCAGTCCAACGGCCAAGCGGAGAACGCAAGCAGGCAAATCCTCGACGGCCTCAAAAAGTGCCTCGACAGTTCCCCAAAGGACTGTGGGTCGAAGAACTGCCTAGCGTGCTTTGGCGCACCGAACCACCAAGAGGATCCCCACGGGAGAGACGCCATTCAGCTTGACCTACGGAACGGAGGCAGTTATCCCCGTCGAGGTCGGCCTGCCTTCTCCCCGGATCATAGCCTTCGATGAAGCTGACAACTCGTCCGGCCTGAGGGCCAACCTGGACCTCGTCGCCGAGGTCAGAGAGAAGTCTTCAATCCAAAGAAGCATCTACCAACAACGGATCGAGAAGTTTTACAACAAGAGGGTCCGCCTCACAAACATCAAGGCGGAGGACCTCGTGTTACGAAAACTATCCGTCTCTGATCCAACCAAGAAGAGGAAATTGGCTCCCAACTGGGAAGGCCCATACCGTGTAGTCGAGGCTGTACGCCCTGGTACATACCGACTGGCAGGCATGGACGGCAGGCTGATCAGCCGACCTTGGAACGCCGAGCACCTAATGAAGTTCCTAGAAGAGCGAACATAGGTTCTAGCTTGGCTAATGCAAATGATATTTTTTGTAAGCTGTCATGTGTAAAGGGCCGTTTTTACGACCCTCCCTATCATATATGAAAGAAATCTCTTTTTGTCAAACTCCAAACACCTCGGCGGCCGTGACCTAACACCGGACAATGGGATCGGCACCCGAGTCCTCACTCCGGTATCGTCCCCAACGTCTCGGTAGGTCCGACCCGGCTTCAGGCCAGGGAGTCTTCCTAATGCCCCGCGCCGATCCCTCACGGATCGACGGGGCCGAACCTCACCTTTGCCATCGTCCACTACACTATGGGCCAGAGCAAAGAGTGGAAAGAATTCTTTATTCATATTCCCTTATTAGTTCAGAAAAAACAAACAAAGACCGTTACAAGACCACTCCACTCATCTCAAACTGGAGGAAGTCGCCATCTTAGGGCCCCCCGGGTCCGACGAAGGGCGGGACCACTCCGACCGATCGACTAGGAGCCCTCTCCTCGTCATGATGGTCCTTAGGCTCAGCCACGGTCGACACACCAGCCACCGAGCTCTGGGCATCAACTGGTCGTACACGCTCCAGCAGTAGCAACGCAGAGGGAACCCCCTCCGCTCGCCGACCCACCGAGGAGGATGCCGAGACACCTAGCATCGTCTTGTAACGGTGTATCTCCATCTCCTTCTCCACAATGACATCGAGAAGTAACCTCTCAGAGGAGGGCCTCTGCACCGATGGACTCGACAGGGTATATCCAAGACCGACACTGCCGAGGTCCCGATCCACCATCGCCCTCCTCAGCCGGCTCGACTCCTCACTCAAGGCTTCAAAATTATTTCGATAATAGTTAAAGGCCGCATCAGTGTCGCGAGCCCCCTTTTGGTAGCGAACCAACGTGGCCTCCAGGGCCTCAACTTTGCTCCGGAGCCACGCCACGTCGGAACGACGGGGGTCCACCTCGGAAAGGGGAGCCGCAACCTACAAGAGAACCAGCCCACTCAAAACACATAAGCAAGGAGGTTCGGAAATATCCGAGGTCAAAACACTTGGCCAATCAAAAATCCTTTTTTATAAATGGAATCACTTCGTACAAAAAATGCGGTGGCCAGTCCGCGGAAGGCAAATACAATCGAGAGATGGAAAAAGAAAGACAAAACTATACAACTTGTTTCCCCACCTCAACATCGGCCTGGTTCACAGGGAGGTCGGCAGTCGGGTCATCAACGGGCCCTTCTTCATTGGGGGTCTTCGGTGTCCCCTCGATCTCCATGTCGTAGTCGAAGTTGGACAGGTCGACGGTCGGGTAGAAGTGCCTCACATGACTGAGGGCCTTCGCATAGCACTCGTCCTGGGCTTTGATCACCAGGAGCTGACCCGCCTCCGTCAACTCGTCCTTCTCCTTAGCGAACCTCTTCTTCTGAGCCGCCATCTTCTTCGCCCATTCCTCCTTCTCCTTGTCGAATGTCGTCTTCATCTCCTGCTCCCTCTTGTGAGAGCCTTCGAGCTCTATCTTCATCTCCTTCATCTCCTGCAAGGCCTTATCAGCCCGGTCGCGCTCCCGCTTCAAGGCCGCCTCATAAAGGCCCCTCATGTGGGCCCCCTGCACGGTCGCCTGCAGCATCCAAGCACTACTGAGAAAACCTCATTACAAACATTTCACAAGACCAGAGGGGTCGGCAGACTTACCAGCACATTAGCCTGCGCGAGGCGCGTGTACGCATCCTCCAGGCCCTCGGCGTTCATCTTCGCGCGGTCCCGAGGGGTCGCCAGCTTAGCCGCCACCTCGACAGCCTGGCACCCTCGGGTTAAGTAGTCGCCCTCGCGGATCGACCAGGCCGGCACCCACGGTTGCCGCAACCTCTCCTCTACCTCTGCCTCCACCAGGGGACCCTTCCCCTTATCGAGATCGGTGGCCTTGCCCTGGTCCGAGCCCCCCTGTACCGCCACGTCCTTGCCCGTCTCCGAGCGAGTCCTTTTGGCCCTCGGCTGAACAGGGGCCTCGGAGACCACCTAGGACGACCCCCTCGTCTTCATCGCGTCCCCCTTCTTCTCGGCCTTCTCCTTCTTCATGGCGAGCCTCTTTGCCTTGATGGATTCGGGATCCATGCCTGCAAAAAGATCCATTAAGAACAATGAGCGCAAAAGAACAACAAGACCAAGAGAAAAGGAACAACTACATACAAAGCACGGCTGGGCTCAGTCCGACGTTCGCCAGGTGACCCTCCGTCACCTTCGGCCAACTGATACTGTGCGACAGACGTAGGCGCTCAACAAACCCCCACTCCTCGGCCGTCAGGTCCCTCGGCCTCGGCGCTTTGTAGCTCGGCTTGGAATGGTTCCATCGAGTAGGGATATTCCAAGGCTCCTCACTCCGGATCACCAGATATTTTTTCTTCCAGTCCTTGATAGAGTCCGGGTGACCGTGGACGACCTTCCCCTTACTCCGAGGGGAGATATAATAAACTCCCTCTGACTCCCCTGACGAGCTGATCATCAACATCACTCGGAACACGTTCAGCCGGAGGGGTACCTTCTGCTCCTCGCATAACAGCACGAAGCAGATGATCTGCTTCCAGGAGTTCGGCCCATACTGCATCGGCGCCAGGGACGCCCAATTCAACACCTCCCGAACGAACGGATGGACCGGCAGCCTCAGTCCGGAGATGAAGGCGTCCACTGGGAAGACGCAGTACCAAGCAGGTAGGGGGTCGGTCGGGAGCAGAGTAGAGTTCGGCAACATGAGCTCGTAGCTGGACCGTATGTGGTACGCCAACTTCAAAGCCTCCAAGTCGCCAGACTCCAAGACGGTCGGAAGCATGTCCATCTTCACCCTCTTCTGGCTCGGCGAAGATGCTTGGACCCCAAAAAGCTCCTTATCAGAAAGGTCGTCGGGGTACCGACGGAAAGGCTTCGGTTGTACGGGCGACCCTATCCTTAAGTTATGCCAAACAGGCGCCTGGCTCGACCCACCGGCCCTCGACCCCTTCTTCTTCGGAGCACTCTTCTTCTTGGCTCCTTCCGGCGAGGGGGTAGACAATCGCCCCAGACCGGTCAGAGCGGAGCTCGAACCCACACCCTGACCTGTGGATCTCCCCCCTGCACCTCCTATCCGAGCCCCTTCGGCTTCACCCTCCTCTGGGCCACCCTCCTCTTCGGAAGCTAACTCTAAGATCTGAACTTCGTCCGAACTGTCGCTTGCTTCCTCCGACTCGCTACTCTCCACCACGAAAGGTTTTCGGGAGCGTAACGGCCTCACATTGTACACCGGCTCCTCCTCGCCTACCGGCTCCTCCCACGAAGTCGAATCGGAAGTCTTCTCATCATGAACAGACTCCTCCTCCAATACTGGCTCCTCCCATGAAGTTGATTTTGAGGCAGGTTTCCCTTCCCCCCTCGATGTCGACGCTGACGAGCCAGACTAAGCCCTATCCATCTGTGCCAAACAAAAGAAACTTACAAACTAACCTGTTGAATGCCTCGGACTGACGAGCCGGTACCGCTAAACAGTCAAAGCCGAGCGCTGAAGAGTTTGATTTCTTTTTAAGGAGACAGCAGAAGAGAAGTAAACAGAATGGAGAAGGGGGGGAGATATTTATAGAGAGAGAAGCAATGCCTCGTTTTTTGCGTTACTGTTCCTCGAATAGCGCGCGCCTGCCACCAATAGAATCTCGCCACGTCATCCTCGAAAAGAGCGCTGCTGACGTCACCTAACGCCGGTTGGTGACCACTCAGAGTCGGTTCGGATGAAGTGTTCGGCAGAGAAAATTTTTTGCTTAAGATTTAAAGCTCCAGGGCTCGGTCGGCTCCCCTCTCACCCGCGAACAACTCTGGGCTTACAGCCTCGGCAGCCGAAACCCCAAATTGTTCCCGGGTGGCAGAAAAGCCACCATTGCCTGCACCCCGGGCTCCAGGGCTCGGTCGGCTCCCCTCTCACCCGCGAGCAGCTCGGGGCTTACAGCCTCGTCAGCCGAAACCCCGAACAGTTCGAGGGTGGGAGAAAAGCCACCATTGCCTAGAACCCTATCAGGAAAGCGGATCGACCCACATATCCGAGGCTCTTCAGCCCCAGGGCCAGAATACGGTTGATATCCCTCCCGTCCTGATCTCTCTCGGGCCAAACAACCGTGTCAGAGCCGTCTGACCCGAAAAAGGATCCGGACGGCAAAGTCACCACCAATCCAAGGCTCTTTATCCCCCTGTCCGGATTTCGGTCGTTACCCCTCTCGCCCTGATCTCCCCTAGATTTGGCTACCGTATCAGGGCCATCAGATCCAAGAGAAGATCCGGGCGGTAGAGTAACCACCCCTCCGACACGACCAGGGTCAAAAATTTGCAAGAGAGACGTCTGCCGAAGCAGACACCTCTGATGGCCGAGGGACCACCCTTGCTGTGATCAAACTCGCTGTGGGGGGAGGGGTATTCATAGCCTCCCCCATAGACCGGCCATTATGACATTGGGAAAGCCAATCGACGGAAGCCCATGTGCCATGCATTTATTAGGCGGCGCCATTAATGCCCCTAGGAAATTGGAACATTGCACAGATCCCGGAGCGCCTTCAATGCTCCGCAAAGACGGCGGACCACCCCGCTCAAACCTTCTAAGGCACCACGATTTGCAATCACCCTTGCCGACCCATAATCCCTCGCCAGCTCGAGGTCCGGTCTAGCACCAGGGTAGTCTTCCCAGGAAGGCTCAACGGCTCGCCATCACCCTTCGCGACCCATAATCCCTCGCCAGCTCGAGGTTCGGTCTAGCACCAGGGTAGTCTTCTCAGGAAGGCTTAACGGCTCGCCATCACCCTTGCCGGCCCATAATCCCTCGCCAGCTCGAGGTTCGGTCTAGCACCAGGATAGTCTTCTCAGGAAGGCTCAACGGCTCGCCATCACCCTTGCCGACCCATAATCCCTCGCCAGTCCGAGGTTCGGTCTAGCACCAGGGTAGTCTTCTCAGGAAGGCTCAAAGGCTCGCCATCACCCTTGCCGACCCATAATCCCTCGCCAGCTCGAGGTTCGGTCTCGCACCAGGGTAGTCTTCTCAGGAAGGCTCAACAGCTCGCCATCACCCTTGCCGACCCATAATCCCTCGCCAGCTCAAGGTTCGGTCTAGCACCAGGGTAATCTTCTCAGGAAGGCTCAACGGCTCGCCATCACCCTTGCCGACCCATAATCCCTCGCCAGCTCGAGGTCCTGTCTAGCACCAGGGTAATCTTCTCAGGAAGTCTCAACGGCTCGCCATCACCATTGCCGGCCCATAATCCCTCGCCAGCTCGAGGTTCTGTCTAGCACCAGGGTAGTCTTCTCAAGAAGGCTCAACGGCTCGCCATCACCCTTGCCGACCCATAATCCTTCGCCAGCCCGAGGTTCGGTCGAGCATCAGGGTAGTCTTCTCAGGAAGGCTCAATGACTCGCCATCACCCTTGCCGACCCATAATCCCTCACCAGACCGAGGTTCGGTCCAGCACCAGGGTAATCTTCTCAGGAAGACACAACGGCTCGCCATCACCCTTGCCGACCCATAATCCCTCACCAGCTCGAGATCCGGTCTAGCACCAAGGTAATCTTCTCAGGAAGTCTCAACGGCTTGCCATCACCCTTGCTGGCCCATAATCCCTCACCAGCTCGAGGTTCGGTCTAGCATCAGGGTAGCCTTCTCGTGAAGGCTCAGCGATTCGCCATCCCATTTCCTCGACCATAAACACTCCTCCATGGCTAGATCCCGTACCCCCGCAGGAGTGGGGGGCTTGTGTGGTAGGGTAAAAATGGCATGGGGCCCAACCAGGACCTAGGACAGCTCTCGCTCAAAAATGAGAAAAACAACAATCTCGCTCGGCTTCGAACCACTCCAGGGTCGGCACCGAGCCGCTAGTTCACCCCCACAGAACTGGTCTCCTCGTATCCGACGAGCCACGATGGCCCTCGGCCTCCAATCCGCGATAGCCCCACGGGCCGTCCGCCCAGTCTGGCGACGAATGAGGATGACCTGGCACAACCTAGGCCATCCGATTCCCCCCAGAGGCACAGGAGCCCCATGATCAGCCATGTCAGCTCCAAATACCACCTAGGGCTTTGCCACGTCAGCCCTATACCACTCTTGACACTGCCACGTCCGCCCTAAACCCCCTGGGCCTCCTGCCACGTCAGGCCCATGGGCTTTCGGGTTCAGACCCGGCCCCCAAGCGGATCCAAACCCGGTTGGAATTCCCTATAAATACCAGACCCTCACCCACCTTTTCAGGTAATCAATCTTTGCCACCTAAATTTTCCTAGTTACTGCTACTCTCTCACAGAGACTGACTATATCGTCGGAGGGTCCGCCACCGAGATAAACCCCGGTGTTTCAGGACCATCTGCAGGTACTCGAGGCGAGGCCATCCGAGCCGATCCTCAAGCGCCGAAGCGCGCCCCTCGCTCACCGTCTACAACCGTACTCTTCCCTCATTACAAATTGAGTCCGAACTCACAGCTGGTGCATCCACACTGCGACCAAAAACAAACCGCATCACATGTAATAAGGGCAAGCCATTAGAGAAACCCCTTAGTTTATTTTTCAATAAAATTAGCTAGTTTATTTCTAAACACTTTGTTCAATTTCATTGAAGAAAACAGAGAGTTAAGTGCCCAACGTACACCTAAAGCGACACTAAAAACTCGTTAAAACCTTTCTATAAGACGATTTCAGAGTCCATACTCATGACTTGAAGTTACTCTAGCAATTTGCAGTGAAGCAATTTCAGAGTTCGCTTCGCCATTCGAACTGCTCCTGCAATCCGTTAGTGCCTCCACGATCGGTTCGGAGTCCATACCCATGGCTTAAAGATACTCTAGAAATTTGTAATGAAGCAAGTACAGAGTGCACTTCGCCATTCGATCTGCTCCTGCAACTTGTTAATACCTATGCTAACAAGTTCAAAATCCATACCCATGGCTCGGAGTTACTTTAGCAACCTGCAATCAAGCATGTTCATAGTTTAACTCGCCATTCGACCTGTTCTTGAAACAAGTTAAAATTCCTCGAAGATAGATTAGAGGTCCAAAATCGTTGATTGCAATTACTCCAGTATCACTTGCAAAAGCAACATTTAGAGTATAACCCACCACTCGATGTGACTCATAATTTTCTGGAGGACCCATACAGCAAGTTTGGAAAATAACCCTTCCTCAGAGTTGCTCCTACAACTAGCTGAATTTAGGGTGGATAAGTTCTAAACTACGTCACGCACCGTCGACAGTTTGTTAGTTATACACAATAGACTTGAGACCCTGTTATTTAGCTACAAAGAACCAGTCGATGGTTTATCAATCTCGATAACAAGGTGCAGAACAAGGGTCAAGCATATGAAGAGATATCATCAAAAATCACAGAACTACCACAGACCCATATGTTCAAATACAATACCACTACAGATATTTACAAGTACAAAATTATGAGTCATACTACAAGCAACGAACTACAGTAAGTCTGCAAGTGGAAAAACCTATACAAAACTTGCTGGGGCACAAACAGCAAGTTCAACATCAACTCCGTCTCAGATTTGTCTCAACGAAACTTGTTGGCGTCAAACGACAAGTCCTACATCAACTCAATTAAGGAGTTGCCCCTAAAAACTTGTCGGGATCAAACGGCAAGATCTACATCAACTTCGTCTAGAGTTATCTCTCCAAACTTGCCGAACGCAAACGGTAAGCTTAAACGTTCAACTCCGTCACAGAGTTGTCTCTCCAAACTTGTTGAGATCAAACGGAAAGTTCAACACCCAACTCTCTCACAGGGTTTTCTCCAAGCTTGTTGGGAAAAAGCAACAAATGAACGAGTTCAAATGTTCATCTCTACCACAGAGTTCTGTATTAACTTGCTGCAATCAAACAACAAGTTCCAGCTCTGCCAAGGGATGTCTCTACAAAACCTATTGGGATCAAACGGTAAGTTCAAAACATCCGACTCCGTCACAGAGTTCTCTACACGGTTGTTGGACGCAAATGGTAAGCTCTTACACCAATTCCATCTTTGAGTTACATCCAAACTCGTCGAGATCAAATGGCGGTTTCTACACCAATTCCACTATGAGTTGTCTCTCAAAACTTGTTGGAGACAAACAAAAAGTTCAACGTCTGACTCTATCTCAGAGTTGTCTCTCTAAACATGTCGGGCGCAAACGGAAAACTCAAATGTCCAACTCCGTCACAGAGTTCTCTCCAAATTTGATGGTATCAAACAACAAGCTCTACATCAACTCAGTCAAAGAGTTGTCTATACAAGCCTACCGAGATCAAACAGCAAGTCTGCATTAGTCAGCTACATGCTTAAGATCCAACAGTCGAAACACTTTGCTCCTAGACTGACGGAATACTCCTCCAATAGCGAAACACTTGCTCGACGAAAGAGGTATTCTACAGAACGGACGATGAGGTGTTTTGTAAACAAAACAAGCGAACAAAACAACATTTGGTCAACAAAAGAGCGATTCGACGAGGAAAAACCATTCAACAAACACTCGGAGTGTAACATTCCGTATTAATTTTAAATAAAAATACATTTTTTTTAATTTTTGCACTTGCAACACACGTGCAATTTCACTTCATTTTTCATTCAAAAATATTTTTTCTAAGTATGCATAAGTTCCTTTTATTTATTTTATCTCATTTAGTTGTGTTTCCTTAATTAGAACTCATAGGCCTAATAGATAACTCTAAGCCCGTTGAAATAAATAATATGAATAAATAAAACCAAGCCTACAATAAGAAGTCCACTAAGAGAACCTACTTGTAATTTGTACACACTTTTACACTTTTGTAACAACTAATAGCTACACAAAAATTAATAAAACATAAAAGTGAGAAGAGTGTGCATGTGCACTACACGTGCACGTGCATTTGTGCATGCACAAACCAAGAGAAGGCTGGCCATTTGATGGAGGAAGTGGGAGAGTGGGAGAGTGGGGAGAGTGGGGAAAGATCATGGGGTAATGGAGTGAATCCTAGCCATACAATTCCCCTATATAACCCCCCCCCCCCTATATTTGTCATTTGCACCAAAACTAAGAATCAAAATAGAGAAGAAAAGAAAGATAACTAGAGGATTCGGTGGGCACCCTTGGAGCTTGGAGTTTTGCTTTTGCTAGGAGGAAAAGTGCTAGGCTTGTGGAGTGGAGCTAGGAGCTTTCCCTAGGAGACTTTCATTTGTGCATCAAAAGAGGTGGGTGTCTTATTTATTTTCTAATTAGGCTTAGAAATCATGTTTAGAGATTATGTGGTAATTCTAGTCTAGTTCTAATGATCCTTGCTAAATATTTATACATGTTGGAATGATGAAAGTGTACTATTGTGATTTGCATGGTGTGTTAGTTTATGTATATGATTTTATGTATATGATTGGAATGATATGATAGAAGGGAAGGGATAAATTAAATGCATGTTTATGAATGCTAGGCACAATTGCAAAATGAGTTTCTTTTGTTCCATGATTGTTGTCTTGAACAAAATTAGATAATTTATATATAAGAAATGTGATAAGTAGTGAAGAGAAACTTGAAATAAATTGGTGAAATAAAATGGGTATCGTTAATTAATGAAGAAACTCACATTAATTGAAAGTTAGACAAATTTAGCATGGTTATATCGACTTTTTCTATTTCTCTTATAAAGGAAAATGTCTAATTTGGGAAAAGATGATTAAATACTCATAAAAAAGGATGAAATCAGTAAGATATTATTTTTTGTGACATATGAATAGTAATTTATATTATTGTTAAAAAGAAAATAGAAGTTTTAATCAAATTTCATATATGTATATTCTTTAGAAAGTAAATTTGTGTAAAAATGAATATAAATTCCTTTAAAAATAATAAATCCAGTAAGAACAATATTATAGAGCTCAGAAATATTTTTTGTATAATATTAATTTGGGGAAGAAGAATGGAAAATTAAATAGTTGAAAAATAAAGAAAAGAGAAATAAAAAGAGAATGATTATTTAAAGTATATAACTACTTATATATTAGTTACGCACTTGTCTCAAGTGGCTAGCGAGGCGTGAGAGCGCCTAAGCGCGCCACGTGGCAATTTGGCGGGGGTGAGGTCTCGGGTTCGATCCAGCTCCTTTGGAAATATTTTTTTTTTGTGTTCTTTTATAATTTTGGAGTTTTAAAAATCCAAAAAAAAAATTCAAATAATTTTAAATTTGAGCTAGCTCCTTTGGAAATATTTCTTTTTTTGTGTTCTTTTATAGTTTTGGAGTTTAATAATCCAGAAAATTGTGAAAATAATTTTAAAATATTATGAGGACAAAATAAATATTTCTCACTGTTTTTTTTTTTTTTTGAAGATTAAGAGTTATATTTTTGTGATAGATATGATTTAATATACAATGTGTATGATTAAGGGGTTAAGAATTGATTTTGTGGTGAAAAGAAAAGTGATGGGTTTTTGAATAATAAATTTCTAAGTATAAATATCAAGAGTTGAGATTTAATTCATTAATAATTTTGTGTTGCAAGTTAGATGAACATGAAAGAAAAATAGCTTTGTGAAAATAAATAAATTGTGTTTTCATGAATGATAGCTACAAGAGTAAGATGAATTGATTAAGATGTGAATGAATAGAGTTGAAGATGTGGATAAAGTAAAATTTAATACACGAATATTGAAGGGTATGAGTACCCATGATTTATGGAACATGAAAGGCTGTGATCTAAAGGTTTAGAGAGACCCGGGTACTGGCAAATGTTGAAATAATTGATTGATTTGAGATTTGGCTATATGGGCTATCTTGGTGTTTTTGTTTAAGTCCGGTATGAGGGGAAGCTAACTCTAGATTATATAATTTATTCGTGTTTTAAACTTAAGAATTAGGCACTAAGTGAAGATATAGTAAACTTGGACAAACATGAGTGGAGGGCCTCTATTTTGTCGGGCGGTGGATTCTTGGACTATAGACCCAGTTGGACGGTGGATTCTGTGACTATGGTTGCTTGCAATGGAGGCGAGCCTTAATTAAATTCAGGACTATGATTGGTTTGACGGTGGACTATAGGATCATGAATAGTCGGGCAGATGGTAGGCCGTTGTCCAGTGTATATGCGTATACCGGGGCTAGAGGGACACTTGCGGGAAGTTCGCACGAAGAGAATTTCGATAAAAGCTTAATGGTGGACTCCAGGGTTGGGGTCCGTACTCGTGGGACGTCTAAAACTTGTTTTATTACCGGGTAGTTATCATGTCGAGGGATTAAATCCTTTAATGTGGAGTACATAGGTGCTTGCTCTCGGACCTATGTAGTATGGGATGCATAGAATCTGAACACGTATGCATTAGTGTCATTTAGCATAAACACCGGCATTAGGCATTAAGGCATCTTGCATACATTGACATGTATATCATTGTCACATTCACACTTTGTCTTTACATTCAAGTTTGTGTATGTTAAAATAAGTAAGTCATTATATTTTCGGCATATCGAAGATGGCTGTGTATAATGTTGCGTCGGTTGTATAAAACTGATGTGCCCACAGTTTTAAATGCAGGCTTTGGATTTTCAAGAAGACCTAAAGATGATTGAATGCTAAAGATTATTTCTTGCTTTAAGTTGTTGATGTTTAAATTGTACCGTTAAATCATGTTGTACTTCATTTATTTTCCGCTGCATTGTTGATGTAAAAGAGTTTGATGTAATAAAAAGTTTCAAAATTCTGTGTAAAATTGTACGATGTGAAGAGTAGATCCTGTTGGGCTCAGAATTACCGTATTTTGGTATTCGGGGCGTTACAGAGTGGTCTCAGAGCCACATTTCAATGAGTAGTAAAAATTTACAAGGACGACACATTAGGGTGGACATTAGAGTGTTAGTTCAGCTTATAGTGATTTAAATGTAAGTAGTTTACATTTGTGTTTCTCTATACATTGATGTTTCTCCTCCTTTTTCCTATAAGATGGCTAATAATCATGACCCCGAGGATGAGGTGGAATGGTTCGTTCCTTTCGAAGAAGAGGAAGAACCAATAAAGGAAGAAGAAGACCCAGAAGAAATAGAAGAAGAGCTACCAGAATCCAGGGAAATTACACCACCACTACCTGATTCCCCAGGAGAATCCTCAGACGAAGAACCCATTCGAAATGACCAAGCGAAGTTGTTGCTTCTCTTCGGAAGGAATTGGATGCCCAAAAGTGGAGAGTAAACCACTTAGAAGCACAGCGGGAAGCAAACAGGGAGCGCATTCAAGAATTGAGTTACCAAGTATGGGAACTTGAGAAGCTCCGACACGTGAATGCCAGAAACTTCACGAAAATGGACCACATAACTCGTTGGGACAAGCAGGAGCATCATCAGAAGTTCGAGGATATGAAGAAAGAGATCCAGGAACTATGGGGAGAGCTTGTAGAAGCCAAGAGAAACCGTAGGATCTAGGATGTCTTTATGTTAAAGTGGTGTAATAGATGTAAGAGCAAGTTTTCTTTCCGAATGTAAAAAGGTTAACTTTAGAATGAATAACATTTTGTTGAAAGAATGTAAAGTTGTGCCATTTATGGTGATTAATGACAAGTTTTATTATCCTGAAATGGTTAGACGAAGGAACCAAAACGGCGAAAGACACAGTGGTGAGAACAATGGACTCGATCTGGAAACTGAACTAGCTCGAGTGTACCAAACCTTGAATGCTTTCACCGCCAATGTCACTGGGAACACTAGGCTGGGGCCAGCAGTACAGGTCTCTGAAGTAATCAGACTAGTCGAGTCATTCAAAAGGATGAAGCTGCTTGTGTTCGAGGGCCAGGAAAATCTAGTTGCTGTAGACGACTAGATTAGGCAGATTAAGACGGTCTTTGAAGTTCTGGAGACCCCCGAGGGGAGTAAGGTGAAGCTGGCCACCATCCAGCTGGAGAAAGACGTAGGATTCTTGTGGCAATCATTAAAGAGGACCTTGGGCAATGTGCAAACCACCTGGGAGGAGTTCCTGGGAGAATTCCGAAGCCACTACTTTCCTATGGATGTACAGGAGAAGAAAGTCATAGAGTTCTTAGGCTTGCAATAGGGAGTCTTGACGGTGCGAGAGTATGAAACAAAATTCAATCAGCTCTTTAGGTATGCGCCGAAAATGGTTTTGGACGATGCCAAGAAGGCACGGAAGTTCGAGCAAGGTTTAAGGCCAAGCTTGAGGACCCAAATGATACCCCTTGGTATCAAAAGGTTTGAGAAGTTAGTCCGGAGAGCCACGACTACTGAGGCCGACATGGAGCAGTTCCATGCGGCAGAGAACGGGAGGAACACCTGGAACACTGGCAAAAGGCCCGCACCACCGAGCAATTTCAGGGGACAGCCCCCAGCACAGCGGTTCAAACCCACCGGAGCAAATGCTGTTGCAGTGACTGGAAGGTTACCCACCTGCTACAGATGTGGTAAGACGGACCACATTACTACTGGGTGTACAAAGCCGCATGGGGCCAAGACTTGTTTCCATTGTGGTAAGGAGGGCCATATCAAGCCATATTACCCTCGGTTCCAGTGGGAAGGGCCAAGTCAGAAGCAGGCCAAACCAGGGCAAAAGCCATACAGGCAGGGGCGAGTGTTCGCTCGGACTGAAGCTAATGCTGATGATGCAGACAACATCATCACGGGTATGGAAGAAACTAATTAGGATCGTCTGTTGTTATTTCCAGTTTATGTAATGAGAGTACTCTTTATGTAACAGGAGAAATTCAGATAAATGGAATAAAAGCAACAGTTTTATTTGATACCGGATCATCTCATACGTTTGTGTCACCTTCATTTGCAAAACAATTGGGAGTCGAACCAAAAAAAATTCCTTGCAAAGTTCTATTTGTAACTATCCCGTCAGGAGAAAATTTGACTACCGACCGATATTATGAGGGGTGTGATCTTGAAAACAGAGGCAGAATCTTTGGCATCGACCTCATTGAGTTGGTGGTTTTAGGAGTCGACATCATCTTTAGCATAGACTGGATGTTAATCTACAGTGCCACCATTGAATGCAAGAGTAAAGAGGTTGTGGTAAAGGCACCGGGAGGACCCGCAGTTACATTTCAAGGGAAGAGGAAGTGCAAACAGTTGGTAGCAACTCTAACTAAGCAAAAGGTTCCTGAAGAAGTGAAGCAGATTCCAGTAGTCCGAGATTTTCCAACAGTGTTTCTAGAAGATGTACCCGGACTTCCACCTCAGCGGGATTTAGAGTTCAACATCTTTGTTCAGCCAGGGAGTGCACCCATTTCTAAGGCACCGTACAGAATGGCATCGGTTGAACAAGATGAGATCAAGAAGCAGATTGAGGAGTTGTTGGGCAAAGGATTCATCAGGCTGAGTGCGTTACCTTGGGGAGCACCAGTTCTTTTGGTAAAGAAAAAGGATGGATCGATAAGGATGTGCATCGATTATAGAGAATTGAACAAGGTGACAGTGCAGAACAAGTATCCGATACCTTCAATTGATGATTTATTCGACCGTCTACAAGGAGTAGCTGTGTTCTCTAAAATAGATCTACGGTCAGGTTATCACCAGGTCCGAGTGAAGGAAGAAGAAGTGCACAAGACAGAATTCATAACTCGACATGGTAACTATGAGTTCCTAGTCATGCCGTTCGGAGTAACCAATGCACCTGCTATCTTCATGGACATGATGAACAGGGTCCTGCAGCCATTCATCGATTCTTTCATCGTTGTGTTCATTGAAGACATACTGGTCTACTCCAAGAAAGAAGAAGAGCATGTCGGGCACCTAGCAGAAGTACTGAAGAAGTTACAGGAACAGAAGTTATATGCAAAGTTGTCTAAGTGTGACTTCTAGAAGACCGAATTCGCTTTCCTGTGTCACATCCTTTCTAAAGAGGGCGTGCTTACTGACCCACAAAAGATTGAGGCAGTGAGAGATTGGCCAAGACCAACTATAGTAAAGGAAATCAGGAGCTTTTTGGGTTTAACTGGCTACTACAGAAGGTTCATTCAGGGCTACACTCAGATAGACGTGCCACTCACGGGGCTTATAAGGAAGAACGAGAGTTTTAAATGGTCGGAACAGTGTAAGGCTAGTTGTCACACCTCGCTTCCCAAAAAGGAGAATACGGAATACGGATACGTGACTAAGTCCAGCGAATGATTTTCATCATCCATAAGCTATTCGAAATCTTTACAACATTTCACAAGAATAGTCAGAGTCGGAAGCAAGAAGAGTCAACCAAGCATGCATATATGAATCAATACCAACAGAAATACTTGAAACAAAAATATATTAATCTCAAATAAATCAGATATGAATAGGTCAATATCCTGGGTCACATTGCCCAAATACAAATAATCCAAGTACAGATACATTATTCAAGTAGCAACATGAAATAATAATTAAAGCAGGAAATAGCAAAACTCCAGTAACTAGTATCTCATATCGCCAACTCCATTTGGCAACTGATTACCCTGGCCTGCAATTTAATAAATTGCAGGAAGAGAAAAAAGAAAATAAACTCCCGTCAATGCAAGTTACGGGCCGCTTGTAGTGCATGATACAAGTACATGGGAAAGAAAAACAAATTGCATGGAATGGCATGACAATAAATTAGAAAAACTAACACGAATCATGAACAGAATCAAGTAACAACAGGTGTATATAACATGTAACAGGTAACAGGTATCATGCAAATAAGTGAACATGTGACAGGTGTCAAGTAGCATGTACAAGTAATCATGTATAAGGTAACAGGTATCATGCAAGCAGGTATCCTGTAACGGATATCAAGTAGCAGGTGTTATTTCATATCAAGTCTTGTATTATTACTAAATAGGTAGCACTTCATGCATCCCAGGTTTTACAACATGGTTGATACATTCAAATTAGTTACGTTTATATTTCGTAGTGGAGTCCATAGGTCAGTGTACTCAGGGATCGGGAAAAACAGGAACAGGAACAGGTAAGCATGCATATCATGCATCAGGTAACAGTTAATCATGCAACAGGTAGGACTACGTCCCCTCCAAGTACACCTTCTCATAAGGAAGTATGTAGTTGGGTAACAGGTGGAAAACACGGGCCCCCTTCTGAATACACCCTCTCATAAGGAAGTATGTAGTCAGGAATCAAAATCATACATGATCATATAACAGGTAACAGGATCGTGAATCATGTATTCATGAACATGTAACAGGTAGGGAACACGGGCCCTCTTTTCAGTACACATTTCTATATTTTCCACTATTAGATCTTTTCCTTAACCCCGGCTCGGTTATTTTGTTATTATTAGAAAATAGGCATGTATGTATCACAAACAGGGTAAGAATAGCATGATACAAACAATTAATAGGTTCAGGATGAAGAATAAATATGTTCAGGTGAAAGATAACTCATAACAGGATAATACAATGACAATTCTAGTTCCGGGTAGCAAGACAGTGCTGCACTAAAACAGAGATTTCCGTTGCTACAAACATGCAAATCTGAATCCGTCAGAAATTATGAAAAATATACTTCCAACCAAATTTAGCGAATATATATAAGTCATATAGTATTTCACAAAAAATATGAGTCAAAATTGAATTGAAACCAGAAAACATGTTCAGCCAAAAATCAGAAGTTTGAATTCAAAGTCAGGAAAACAACATGAAAAATCATTAATTAATTCCATGAAAAATCTGGAGTATTCCCCTATATTTATAGTAATAGAATATCAAGTTTTATAATTTTCCAACAAAAATAGTGTAGTCAAATAAAATCAGAAAACAGCAAGACACGGCAGTTTGGTAAATCTAGAATCACAAAAACTGCAGTACGAAAAATATCTCACAAACCATAAATCTAAATCCAAACCCGCCAAAAGGGTGATGAAATAGATACAGTACGCTAACTTTCATATACACAAACATTTTACAAACAGCAAGTAGAATTAAGTCGAAAATCGGGTTCTTTACTGAACAGTATGAAAATTCTACATGTATATTAATTGTTTGGAAATATAGAAAGGTTTGTAAAACTCATCAAATAAATCCACAAAAATTCAGGTTTAATCCCAATAAGGTCTAGTTATACTGTGCAAAATTTTGGATCAAAATAATACTTAACATCATGATAAAAATAGATTACTCTTCAGAATTCATAGAAAACAAAATCTGGAAATCTCTCTACACCCAGTGGTGGAGCCACACCAAGCCCAGGGTGAGTGGCCGCTCCCTCTGGGCTTGGGCCGCTCTCTTTTAAAAAAAGTTGTTTTAATTTTTTTAAATGTAAGCCCATACAGCCCGCTCCCCCTAAGGCCCACACTCACACACTACCGACCCAATCCATTCCCTCTTTTCTTCCACTGCTCTCTTCTACATTTTAATTTTTCTTTTCTCGATCTCCTCCATTGCTCTCTCAAATCCTCCTACCCCAACCTCTCACTGCCATCTCCGTCGTCTCCTCAACACCGTCATCGTCATCTTTGAAGGCACCGAAGTCAGCAAGTCGCTCATCTTCAAAGGCGTTGAAGTTCCTAAGTCACTCATTTGCCAAGTGCCAAGGCGTCGTCTTCATTTCCAAAAAATCTCGCAAGCAAGTTCGGTCGTCATCTTCACAGTCAGAGTCAAGTATACTTCATATTTAAGAATATGAGATAATTATTTGAGATTTGAGATTGTTCAAAAAAAATATTTTTTAAAAAAGAGATTTAAGATTGTTGAGAATATGAGCGGATGCTGCGGATCTAGGTTTGAAGTTTGATATTTAAGAATATGAGAAAATTTGAGATTGAAATTGCAAGTCGCAATTTCTTTTGAGATTTAAGGCCGTTAAAACTTATAACTAAGCTTCAGATTTCAAGTATTAGTATCAAATGATTTCTGATGAGATAAAAGTAGAAAATTGAGTGACCATTTAAGCCCTTTTTTAGAACACAATTTAAATAACTAGGAAATTGATTTTCTATTATAATTGTTTCTGATTGATCAGTAGCTTATCCTTCTATTTAGGCATGACTGTTTTTGATGAATTTGGTTTTGCTCGTCATTAGAAAATATGAATGAAACCTAACTTCCTAAGGTATGATGCAATTATAAGCTCACTACCTTAATTGAAAGACATGTTGTTTGTTTGATACTAATTTAATTTTTAACAATATTCAAACAGTTATAGATGAAAATTTTTAATTCTAGTGATTTCGCTCGCGGTGGATGAAAATTCTGGCTCCGCCACTGTTTACACCTCTGTAGTAAAATAGACATAACTCACAACTCGTAAAACAAAACTGAGATTTGTCAGAAGGGTTGGAAAATAGAAAAAATTCTCTACAGTTCATGTTCACAAAATATTTCATACACTGACCTTAATAGGGTCTAAAATACTGATAAAAAACTGAAAACCGGCAAAACAGAAAATATCTCTCATGTAAAAAATCCACTAGTTCACATAGAACTCATCCAAATCATAACCAAACATGAAATATAGTGTACTAAATGTCCAAACAACATGGTATAAGGTATTTTACAAGTATTCGACAAGTATATCACGAATAACACATCAAGCACAGATATCTCAAAGTAACATGAACATATACATAAAAAAGTGGTCAACCCTAGGTTAATTTATGTCATGTATGTCGTGAGGCAACTATGGTTGAATCAACACAATAGAGACAATATCAACAAGGGGTTTCACACACAAATTGTCTCTAGAACCCGACTACACTACAGGCAGTATTTAGTACTTGTATTGCACAAAGAAAAGAATACAAGTTACTTACCTGAGAGACGACGAAAGAACTGACAATGCAAAGTGAATAATGGGAATGGATTCTTGGGCACGAACACAAGCAAATGAATCATGAACCACTCACGAACCTAAACCAACGAATGGATCACAATGACAATCAAGACCAAGATGATCAAACAACGATCGGGCATGGATCTTGATGATGATCAAGACCAAGATGATCGAATGGCTAGATCCAAGAGCTGACGATGATCACAATCAGATCAGATGGTCCAGATCTCCCTGATGATGAAGAAGATGATGATGAATAAGATTGATCGATCGACGGCTGGGATCAAAGAAATCTTGATGATCATCATGATCGGGATGATCAAGAGGATGTCAGATGGCCCAAATCCAAGGGCATGATCAAGATAAAATCAGATGGACGACCAGGATCAAACCAAGGGGACATGATCATGATGATCAAGATGATCACGGTGATCGCGGCGCACATCACATGATCAACTTTCTTGATCAAAACAGCAACCCAGGCTTGGCTGGCGACTCAAACAGCGGATGGCGGCACGTCGACGGCAGCAATGGCGGGATAGGCTACCGGCAGGATGGTAGTAAGGGGGCTGACAGCGAGAGCGCTGCCGTCGGCTGAAGGCGACGCGGCTGCAAGTGGAGTGCGTCGCTGTTGTAGCCGCAACAGAGAAGCACAAGGGGTCGGCTTGGCTTGACCACGGCAGGGGAGCGGCTAGCGGCGCTCCGGTTGATGCAGGAAGTGCGGCAGGAGGAGAAGGGACCAGGGGGTGTTATAGTCGGAGGCCAGGAGGGGGAGCATAGGCGCGCACTGCTGGTCGATGCCGAGGAGGAGGAAGGTGGCGACGAGAGTGGGTAAACAGGAGGAAGGGATGGGTTAGGGTGAACAGGGGAAACAGTGCATGGGTTCTGTTTATATAGTTATGGTTTTAGGGTTAGGGAGAGTAGGAGGTGACGGCTGGAGGTAAGTGTGGGTTTCGGGTATGGGATGTTTAACGGGTAGGGTATAGGGTAATGGGTAATATATATGGGAGTTGGTTAGGGTGTGAAACGGGTTTCAGGTTGGGTGAATGGGTATTAATGGGTTATAGGGTTGAGTAGGGTATTCGTTGAAGGGGTTGGGTAAATACATAATGGGTATTGGGTTAAAGTGTAAACGAGTTTGGGGTTTAATGGTAAAAATCCAATAAGGGAAAATATGGTTTATAAATTCAATAGAAAATAAAATAACCAATAAAAATATTGTTTATAATAAAATGTAATTCGCATTACACTACAGAATTTATTTGAAATAATTACAAATACAATTGGTAAATAGAAGTGGATTTTTAATAACCAGTCAAAAATATCAATAATAGCAATAATCATCATCATCATAATAATAAAATAGAAATAACTGTAATAATAATATTGATAATAATAATAATAACACAAGTAATGAGATTTATATTATAATATAAAAATCGTTTGAAAATAACAATAAATACAATTAATGAAAAAAGATGGATTTTAACAGAAGATTCAAAATAAATTTGAAATAGAACGAATTTAAGAAAACAAAAAATTTTATAAAGAACTCAAACCTAGATTATACAAAGAAAAAGAAAATACACCCAAAATATAGAAAACGGAAAACAGGGGTTACACTAGCTTTCAGGAGTTGAAGGAGAGGTTGACTACCGCTCCCATTTTGGCTTTGCCAAGAGCAGGAGTCAACTATGATATATACAGCGATGCTTCCCAATGCATTTTGGGTTGTGTGCTGATGCAAGAGGGGAAGGTAATAGCTTATGGGTCTAGACAGCTGAGACCGCATGAGAAAAATTACCCGACCCACGATCTGGAGTTGGCAGTGATCATCTTTGCATTAAAGTGGTGGAAGCACTATGTGTACGGGGAAAATGTTAACATCTACACGGATCATAAAAGTCTAAAGTACATTTACCAGCAGAAGGATCTGAATCTGAGGCAGCAGAGATGGTTGGAAGTGTTGGAGGATATTCGACCCGAAATAAAGTACCATCCAGGCAAGGCCAATGTGGTGGCTGATGTGCTCAGCCGAAAGCGCAGTTTGTCTCGTTTGATCACAACTCAGGAGAAGTTGGCTAAGGAACTTGATCGAGCAGAGATTGAGGTTGTGTTGCAAGAATTGTGGGCTTCCTTAGCTTAGTTAAGACTTCAACCCACGTTGAGGAAAAGAATTATTGGCATTCAGAAGACCGATCTAGAGATTCAGGAGATGAGATAGCAGGTTGGCATCGGCAGGTTAACAGAATTCCAGGTGAAAAAATAAAGTATTGTGGTTTGGAGAGCGGTTCTGCGTGCCAAATCAAGCACAAATTAAGGGGAGTATTCTACAGGAAGCGCACGCTACATTACTATCCGTACATTCGGGTAGTACCAAGATGTACAAGGACATCAAGCAGTACTTTTGGTGGTCAGGAATAAAGCGGGATGTGGCTGAGTTCGTAGCTAGATGTGCAGGTTGTCAGTAAGTCAAGGCTGAAATTCAGAAACCTGGAGGTTTGTTGCAGCCATTACCCATTCCAGAGTGGAAGTGAGACAATATCAGCATGGACTTCATTACAAGATTGCCCAGGAGTTCCAAAGGCAATGATGCAATTTGGGTGATAGTGGACCGACCCACCAAATCGGCTCACTTTTTGGCGATGAAGCCCACTTGGTCTATGGAGAAGTTAGCCGAGTTATATGTCGGGGAGATCGTGAGGCTACATGGAGTTTCTTTGCCAATTGTATCCGATTGAGATGCACGATTCACTTCGCATTTCTAGAGAAGTCTTCAGGCAGCCTTGGGAACGAAGACTGATTTCAGTGTTGCCTTCCATCCTCAGACTGATGGGCAGACTGAGAAAGTCAACCGGATACTGGAAGATATGGTGAGGTGTTGTGTGTTGGACTTTAGTAGTAGTTGGGAGAGGCATTTGGCTCTAGTGGAATTCGCCTACAACAACAGTTTCCAAGCACGCATCGGTATGGCACCATATGAGGCTCTGTATGGAAGGAAGTGCAAGACACCGGTGTGTTGGTATGAAGTGGGGAAACGACAGTTGTATGAGCCGAAGATTATGCAACAGACCTCAGAAAAGATCGAGCTAATCAGGAAGAGGTTAGTCGATGCACATAACAGGCAGAAGAGTTATGCCGACAATAGGAGGAGAGATCTGGAGTTTTAGGAAGGTGATTTTGTCTTTTTGAATGTGTCTCCAACCAAGGGAGTGATTCGGTTCGGAAGAGGAGGGAAATTAGCCATGAGATACATAGGTCCTTATAAGATATTTGATGTGGCTAATTTATATATAAATATTTGTACTCATTTACCCATTAAAATTGCTTGTTTTCGTTGATATTGTTTATAATTCATCTTAATTCTATAAGATTTCAATTAATTAATTATTTTTGAAGGAATAAGATTTTTGATGCAAAAAGTGAAGATTTTTGGAAGAAAATCAACAAACAAAGCAAAACTACGGATTTTTTAATTTTTATTGTTTTGTTGAGTTAAAAGTGCGGTAAATAATTTTAAAAGGATTTTAAAGAGCTAATTTGATTTTTAGTTAGTTTAATTTATTTTAAACTAATTTACTTTATTTTATTTAAATCCTAAATTCTGGTCTCAATTTGTGTATGCAGCAGCACGTGTTTGCAAGAAAAGGAAGGAGAGGAAGAAAGGAGAAAGAAATAAATATCTGGTTAAAGAAGGAAGGAAATAAATGAAAGGAGGGGAGTTTTCTGCAAAAGCGCAAACCCTAATTCCCTCTCCCATTTGCCTATAAATATGTACAAGGTTGGAGCACAATTCAGAAGAGGTGACGGATGAACAAATATTAAAAAAAAAATAATTAAAAAGAAAAGGAAAAGAAAAATCAGAGAGAGAAAGAGTACTCTTCTCTATTCTCTCTCTGTTTCGACGCAACGTTCAAGAAGAAAATAGAGAAGAGAGAAGGGATCAGAGCTCCTGGGTGGCGACGCAGACAGCAGGCAGGACCCACAGGACGACACCACAGGCGTGACAGGCCTGGGACGCTGACGTGGCTGCTCGGCTCAGTGCTTCGACAGCGACAGGTAGACAGACCTCTGACCTGGCGCATGGAATCCAAGGCGACGTGATGGCTGACAGCTTTTGGCTCGGTTTTTGAGACAGAAGAGAGAGAAAGGACTTGGGCTCGGTTCTAGGAGTTCGGTTTGCATTATTTTTATATTTTTGTATCTCTTCTTCTCTATATTTTTTTGATGCAATCCCAAACAATTTCTGTTAGTTGCATTTTGAATATGAACTAAATTTATTTTTCTAGAGGCTAAGATGTAGCCTAGTTTTGTAGAACACAATTTTAAATTCCTTATTATTGTTATATTTTTCCTGGTTGTGTTTTGATTTTTATTCTTTATGCGTACAATTGGTGGATAGACATTTGTATGATCTTTTAAATCATGAAGAGACCGAACTGGTAATTTTTGATTAATAAAAATTAAATACCGTTATTGGAGGACGTGACCGTTACGAAATCCAAAAGTTTTCAGTTAATAATTTGATGATAGGCAAATAGTTAGTTAGGAATAATTTTTATACTGCGTGGATAGAGTAGTTAATATTTTTAGGATTTTGGTCTACAACTTGAAAAAATAATATTTTTTTATTCATAAGGAGTAATAAATTGTGTGTCATAAACGAGGTAAAATCAAGAGCCCTAGAACTAATTTTACCATTAACAAATTACAAGAGCTTCACAGTTTCACAGCCCTCTCCCTCTTCACTAATTTATTTAGCTTTAATTAGATTAATTTAACTTAGTTGTTTTATCATTTATAAAATTCGATCTTCCAAATAGTGATTAATCTAGTAATATCGGTACTCAATAAAATATCTAGTCCCTGTGGGTTCGACACTCTATTCACTTAACTATATTACTTGTTGCGATTTTGTACACTTGCAAATATTCACATCAAGTTTTTGGCGTCGCTGCCGGGGACTAGTTATTCTTTTATTGATATTGAAAATTGCTAGATTATTACTAGTTTGGATTTTTTAAAATTATTTTTACTTTATTATTATTTTACATCTTTATTTTCTTTTGACTAACTTTTACTTTTATATATTTTGCTTTTTTTTTTTTTCTAGTTTTTTTTGTTTTCCTTTTTCGATACTTATATTTCAGGATATACACGTACAATATGATGGGGAACAATGAAAATAGGCCTTTGAGAGACTATGCTATGCCTTCAATTTATGAAGCAAGCATAAAGAGACCGGTTATTGAAGCTAATGATTTTGAGATTGAACCGGAGATTATTCTGATGATTCATCAGACTGTTCAATTTTGGGAACTACCGCAAGAAGATCCTTATGCTCACATTTCAAACTTTCTAAAAATTTGTGACACTTTCAAGTACAATGGAGTATCAGATGATGCAATCAGATTGAGACTCTTTCCTTTTTCATTGAGAGATAAAGCAAAGGCTTGGCTACATTATCTACCACCCGGTAGTATTACTACTTGGGAGGGACTTGCACAAAAATTTTTGGCTAAGTATTTTCCGCCAGCAAAGACAGCAAAACTAAGGAATGATATTGTCACATTTATTCAATTTGAGACTGAGTCTTTGTATGATGCATGGGAGAGATTCAAAGAGTTATTAAGAAAGTGTCCTAATCATGAACTACCGAAATGTATGCAAATTCAAACATTCTATAATGGTTTGGGAGTTACACATCGATCTATGGTTGATGCAGCAGCTGGTATGGTTGATGCAGCAGCTGGTGGTGCACTTATGAGCATAACTTACAAAGCAGCCTATGATCTTTTAGAGGAGATGACATCAAATAATTACCAGTGGTCTTCAGAGAGAACAATGCCAAGAAAAGTGGCTGGAGTTTTTGAACTTGATCCTTTTTCTACTTTAAATACAAAAAATGATATTTTATCTAAATAAGTAGAAAATATGAATTTTAATGCTATTCAATCTAATATGATTTGTGATCTTTGTGCAGGAAATCATTCAAGTTCAGATTGTCAAGTGGGGAACCCTTGTGCTCCATCAAATGCCAAACATGAAAATTTTGTGTCAAACTTTCAAATGCAAAACAATTATTATGCAAACACATATAATTCAGGATGGAGAAACACCACCAATTATCCATGGAACAACAATCAAGGAGCAGTTATACCACCTCAAAATTTTCCACAACAAGAAAAGAAGCCAACACTTGAAGACATGTTTATGCACTACATGCAAAGTGCAGAACAATATATCCAAACGACAGATTTGGAAATCCAAAATGTTACAAATTCAACTTCGGGTTCCATTCACAATCTTGAGGTAAAAATTAGTCAAATTTTAAATATTCTTAATGAAAAAACTACAGGAACAATACCAAGAAACACAGTTGTCAACCCTACAAGAGATGTCAAAGCAATAACACTAAGCAGTGGGAGGACAATTGAGCAACCACAAGAAGAAAATGACGAACAGAATGTGGTTGAAAAGCAAAGTGAGACTGAACAAATTGTGGAGGAACAAATTCAGCACGAGCAAGTAATGTATGATGTTTTTAATTCCATAAAGTTTCCTCCTGAAGAACAGTCATCTATTCAAGTAAGTAAAACTGATTTAATTGTGGGCGAGAAACATAAGGCTGAAATTGAAAAGTCACCTATAGAAGTATGTTCAACAAATTCAGAAGCTTTTGAAACTGAAACAGAAAATATTTTTGAACATGTCATGTATTTGGATGTTGCACCCTCTATTTATTCATTTTTTCAGCATAAATTCAAAGAGGTGGGGGAATCAAAGACAACACCATCACGAAGGAAACGCCTCAAACTGGAGCTTGAACCTGATCCACATCTGAAGAGAAGAATTAGAAAGGATGTGTTAATGTTGTTGGATCTTGGCGTTACTTAACAATCTCACCCCCATATCTGGCTGGAGACTTAAAACTTAGCGCTTCTTGGGAGGCAACCCATATTTTTTTTTATTGCAATTAGGTTTTATTTATCTTTTAGTTTATTTTATTTTGATTTTTGATTTTATCTTGTAGGATTGCATAAATTTTGGAAGTCACCGGGCGGAGCTGTTTTGTACGCCTTCATTAATGGCTGTTTTTGAGCAGTATGGAGTCAGAATCTGGAAACCTGATTCAAAGAGAAATTGTAGAAAATTGTCTTAGCTTTCCAGCAAAAAAAATCAGCCCATTTGGACACCTACAGCTCCAGATATCGCCAAAATACTGAATGCCGCGCGTGCAGAAATTTAAGGACGAATCAGGGGAGAAATTCTGAACTTTTTGCATTCGTTTTGTTTTTTTCATTTTCCTTTTCCATTGGGGACAATGTGATATTCAAGTTTGGGGGGAAGGTTTACAAATTTATTATTCATTTTTGAAAAGAAAAACAAAACAGAATGATTTCAATTAGGCTTACCCTTACACTTTTGAGTTCTTTATTATGATAAGCATTGAAAAAAAATTTGGATAGACAATTGCTTATAAATTAAGAGTAAGCATACTTATTTACTTTAGGATTATTGAGTTTCAAAATTTCTTACGAAATTGTGTGAGTCATGCTATTATACATAACCGACAAATGTGATGCTTTTTCTTGTGATTATCCACTTTGATCTAGTCCTAAACAGAGTTTAAGTAAATAGAGTAATAATGAAGAAAAAAAATATTATGAATAAAGTCAATCTACTCTAATGTTTTGATTTGCTTAGTAACTAGGAGTATTCATCACAAATGTTTACTTTTACGTCAAACGGCAACTTGAAATATGAGTATGCAAAGTACTCTAAGTTTGTGACTTGTTGAGTAACCGGGTGAATTCATCACAAATGTTTTGCATTCGCGTCAAAAGGCAAGTGACGACTTAAAAAAAATAAAATATAAAAAAATAAAAAAATAAAAAACTCTAGTTTGCTACTCGGTTTGTAGTAGTGAGGAGGGAAAATTACAGATTGAGTTGTTACATACTGTAATTACATTAATGGCATGACAAATACGATTGGGATGGGAATTATGAATAAATAATTGCACTGGAGAAAGTGGGTATGCTTGATTTTAGTTTATTTGTTATTGTCTATATTTTTAATTGAAATTTTGAAGCTTGCATGATAAGACCTCTTAGTGTGATGGGTTGAGCATACTCTTGATTATTATTCCCTTATTCATGATTTTACTTTTTGCTCGAGAACAAGCAAAATCTTAAGTTTGGGGGTATTTGATGTGTCTAATTTATATATAAATATTTGTACTCATTTACCCATTAAAATTGCTTGTTTTCGTTGATATTGTTTATAATTCATCTTATTTCTATAAGATTTCAATTAATTAATTATTTTTGAAGAAATAAGATTTTTGATGCAAAAAGTGAAGATTTGTGGAAGAAAATCAACAAACAAAGCAAAACTACGGATTTTTAAATTTTTATTGTTTTGTTGAGTTAAAAGTGCGATAAATAATTTTAAAAGGATTTTAATGAGCTAATTTGTTTTTTAGTTAGTTTAATTTATTTTAAACTAATTTATTTTATTTTATTTAAATCATAAATTCTTGTCTCAATTTGTGTATGCAGCAGCACGTGTTTGCAAGAAAATGAAGGAGGGGAAGAAAGGAGAAAGAAATAAATATCTGCTTAAAGAAGGAAGGAAATAAATGAAAGGAGGGGAGTATTCTGCAAAAGCGCAAACCCTAATTCTCTCTCCTGTTTGTCTATAAATATGTACAAGGTTGGAGCACATTTCAAAAGAGGTGACGGCTGAACAAATATTAATAAAAAAAATTAAAAAGAAAAGGAAAAGAAAAATCAGAGAGAGAAAGAGTACTCTTCTCTATTCTCTCTCTGTTTCGACGCAACGTTCAAGAAGAAAATAGAGAAGAGAGAAGGGATCAGAGCTCCTGGGTGGCGACGCAGACAGCAGGCAGGACCCACAGGACGACACCACAGGCGTGACAGGCCTGGGACGCTGACGTGGCTGCTCGGCTCAGTGCTTCGACAGCGACAGGCAGACAGACCTCTGACCTGGCGCACGGAATCCAAGGCGACGTGATGGCTGACAGCTTTTGGCTCGGTTTTTGAGACAGAAGAGAGAGAAAGGACTTGGGCTCGGTTCTAGGAGTTCGGTTTGCATTATTTTTATATTTTTGTATCTCTTCTTCTCTATATTTTTTTGATGCAATCCCAAACAATTTCTGTTAGTTGCATTTTGAATATGAACTAAATTTATTTTTCTAGAGGCTAAGATGTAGCCTAGTTTTGTAGAACACAATTTTAAATTCCTTATTATTGTTATATTTTTCCTGGTTGTGTTTTGATTTTTATTCTTTATGCGTACAATTGGTGGATAGACATTTGTATGATCTTTTAAATCATGAAGAGACCGAACTGGTGATTTTTTATTAATAAAAATTAAATACCGTTATTGGAGGACGTGACCGTTACGAAATCCAAAAGTTTTCAGTTAATAATTTGATGATAGGCAAATAGTTAGTTAGGAATAATTTTTATACTGCGTGGATAGAGTAGTTAATATTTTTAGGATTTTGGTCTACAACTTGAAAAAATAATATTTTTTTATTCATAAGGAGTTATAAATTGTGTGTCATAAACGAGGTAAAATCAAGAGCCCTAGAACTAATTTTACCATTAACAAATTACAAGAGCTTCACAGTTTCACAGCCCTCTCCCT
The DNA here is from genome assembly GCA_017893485.1 of Hemerocallis citrina. Lineage (NCBI taxonomy): Eukaryota > Viridiplantae > Streptophyta > Magnoliopsida > Asparagales > Asphodelaceae > Hemerocallis > Hemerocallis citrina. The sequence goes on along the minus strand of CM030366.1, from coordinate 129,102,335 downwards.
CTTCACTAATTTAGTTAGCTTTAATTAGATTAATTTAACTTAGTTGTTTTATCATTTATAAAATTCGATCTTCCAGATAGTGATTAATCTAGTAATATCGGTACTGAATAAAAATCTAGTCCCTGTGGGTTCGACACTCTATTCACTTAACTATATTACTTGTTGCAATTTTGTACACTTGCAAATATTCACATCAATATTGAAGAGAATTGGGAAGACGGCTTATTGGTTAGAACTACCGGAAGAGTTAGCCCAAGTACACAATTTCTTCCATGTGTCTATGTTGCCAGGCTATATTCCCGATCCGAGTCATCATTTTCCTGAAGTGCCAGATGGTTGTAGTTGGATTTGAGATACACTGAGCGTCCAGTTGAGATTGTGGATCGACGGGAGAAAGTCTTGAGAAATAAGACTATACCCATGGTCAAAGTCGTCTGGATGAACCAACTTGTTAAGGAGGCCACTTGGGAATCAGAGGAGAGGATGATGAGAGATCACCCTGAGCTTTTCAATTAAATTTTGTAAAATTTTATTTCTTTTCTCTCACTCTTAAGTGTAGTTCTGTAACCCCCGTTCCCGTAAATGCGTATTTCCTGAGTATTTTCTATATTTTAATTTTTGTAAATTCATTATTGTCAAATTCAGTTTTGGATTTTTATATTAAAGTCTTTTATAATCGAAAATTATATTTATTCCGAATAATAATTCATTTTAACTTTGACTCCTATTTCTAATTAATCAACTATTATATTCTAGCCCAAATCAAATGTGATATTACTATTTAGATTATTTTAATAAATTACTAAAACCAAATCTTAATTTATTATGTAATTTTATTAATTATTATTATTATTGTTATTATTTTTGTGATTGTTTATTATTTATTCATTACATTCATTAGTGGCATTTGTAGTTATTTTCGAATGACTTTCATATTGTAATATAATCTTATTTTGTATATGACATTGCTACTATTACTATTATTCTCATTATTACCTCATTATTATTATTATTATTATTATTATTATTATTATTATTATTATTATTATTATTATTATCACTTTTATTAGTTTTGATTGTTCATGATTTAATATGTGTGTGTGTGTGTGTGTATATATATATATATATATATATATGCTTTATAAATATGTTTTATAAAGCCTATTCTATTTGATTATCTCCCTATTGGATTTTCAAACCCAATACCCTATAGCCTATCTCTTATTCGATCCAAACCCGCTACCCAATAACCCCAAACCCATAAACCCTATATATAAATACCCTATTCTACTCTAAACCAAACAAATCCCAACAAACTCCCCATTACTGTTCAACCCCCCCCCCCCCCCCCCCCCCCAAAAAAAAAAAAAAAAAAAAAAAAAAAAAAAACTTCTTTCACTGTTGGACCCGAACCCCCCCATTACTGTTCATCGTCTTCGTCTCTCCATCTCTCCCTCAAACCGCCATCAACCTCCGTCGAGCTCCTCCTCGACTCCTCCTGCACCTCCAGTCGCCAGCCATTTCCCCCTTGACCCATCATGTCCCCCATTGAAGCTACTACCTCCTCCACCCTCCGAGTTGTTGTTCCTCCACCGAACACACCCCCAGCGTCGACCCCCCTTCATGTCGTTGACTTCGCCTGTGCTCCGCTCGCCCCTACACCGGTCCTCGCACCCCCTCGCTGCCATCGACCACCGCCATGGCCACTTCCCTCTCCTCCTCTGTTTCTCCCTAAAAACATAGTAGCCGACATCATCCTCTCCTCGCCACCACACCTGCACCGTTACTGCCTCACCTCGCTGCTGCACCCCGCAGCCACCATTGCAGTCGAGCACCATTGCATTTGAGCTTCGTCGACTTCCCTTGCTCCACTCGCCTCCCGCTCGAGCGCCTCCATCCTCCTCCTCATCATCTCGCCACCCTCGACGTGGTAGCCCACCTCCCGCTGTCGAGCTCTGCTACAGCCACCTATGGCCACCACCGAGCTTCCCTACCACTACCAGTCGTCAACGTCTTCCAGCCGAACCCATTGCCATTGATGTTGCTGTTAGTTTTGATCAAGTGAATCCTGGCCGTCAATGGACTTGATGATCTTGATCATCACATCGTGATATTGGCTTGGAACCTCAGCCGTCCGATGCATTTGATCATCACGATCATGACGATCATCAAGCTCTCCTGATCTCAACCATTGATCCTCTTGATCAATCATCAAGTCTATCAAATCTTCATGATTTGAATCTGGACCGTTCGATCACACTTGATCTCGATCTTTGATCTTGGTCGCCCTATCCCGATCATCAACATCTTAATCTTGATCTTGATGTTCAATCTCAGCCGTCCGATCATCTTGATCGTGATCATCATCAAGATCTGTGCCGATCCGTTCGATCGTTGTTTGATCATCAACATCGAGATTCGTGCCCGATCGTGGTCATCTCATGAAGATTCGCTTGGTTCACGATCGTCGCCGTGTGCCGAGATCCGTTCTCATTATTCTTTTCTCTTCGGAATCGTTTCCACCAAGGCAAGTACTTGTATGAATTTTTATTGTTCCTTATACAAGCATAAATACCGCAAGTAGATCTCCGTTATAACTTGTTTTTCATGTTCTTACTCGATCATAATCTTCACCATATTTGTTTTGATTCATTTCTATTAATTCCGTAATCATAAAAGATCATAAACACCAATTGTGTATTTCTGCCCTGTCGTATGTTCCGACTTGTAGCCTGATTTTGACCTAGTTACACTTTTAATTTGTTAGAACTTTCTGAATATAAATTGTAACCCCATATTTCTAATTTACATCCCTTTTTACGAAATTGAATTCTGAATTGTATTTTGTGAGTTACCCTTGTTTTAGTCCTGCTGTGTCGTAGAATTTTAGATTCATAAATTGTTGTGTCACCCTGCTTTCCAATTTAAATTTACTATGCTATCTATAATATAATAACATGAAATTTGATATGCTGAGACTAGACATGTTAGGGAACCTCCCAGAATTTTTCTGAATTTAATTATTGACTTTTTAGACCTATTTCATGCATGTAAAAAAAATTTACAAATTCTGGCTGAACATGAATTCTATGTAAAATGCTGTTTTGAACCCCATTGCTGTGGTTATTATATGACTTGTGTATATGCGATGGAACCGACAGAAATTCTAGTTTCTAGAACTTCTGACGGATCCAGATTTGCATTCCTTTAGCAATAGGAATCTGAGTTTTGGTGCAGCAACATCTTGCTGTCCAGAATTGGAATTCTCATTATTCTTTTGATTTGTCACTCAAACATGTTTCCTAACTGACCTGAACTTGTTCCCTGTCCCTTGTCATATTACTTGTCCTGTTTGTACACATTCATGTCTGTTTTGATAATAATAATAAGAATAATCTTGGGTTTAAGGGAAAGATCTAGTAGTAGACAATATAGGAGTCTGTACTCGGAAGGGGACCCGTGTTTCTTGCGTGACAAGTTTACCGACCAAGTTATCGACTAAGTTACCGATCAAGTTTACCGAAAAAGTTTGTTACATGTTACCGATCAAGTTTACCTACCAAGTTAATTATATGTTACCGATCAAGTTTACCGACCAAGTTTTGTAGTCCTGTGAAAACCCGAGTACATGACCTATAGAATCCACTACGAAATCTAAACACAACTTGTTTGTATGTAGCAATCATGTGATAAATAAATGGGACGCATGAAGTGCTACCTAGATAGGTTTAAACAATAGACTTAAGAATAACTTGTCACTTGTTCACACTTGATATCTATCTCGCATACTACTTGATACCCGTTAAAATTTACATGTTCTCTTGTTTACTTGATACCTGTTGTACATTACTTGTTCACTTGTTACCTGTTCCTGCTACTTGAATCGTTTTACTTGCTTGCTAGTCTCATTGAACTTTATTACTTGTTGCATTCCTGCCATGTCATGTTGTGTATTTTTTATTCCAAATCTCTGTTTCATACTTCCTTGTATTTGTTTCCTATACCGGTTGCTTGTACTATATGCGCCCCATAACTTGCACTAACGAGCGTACTGTTTCCTATTTCTCTATTTCTCTGTCAATTAATAAACATACAGGTTTTAGAGATGAATTACCTGCAGGAGTGGGTGAGCAGACATTTTAAGCTTCGCCTGGAGAATCATGCTTTAGTTATTTTTGCTTGAGTTTAATTATTTTCTTGTTGCTACTTAAACTTGTAATGGGCTTGTTGTCCCGAAGTTTTACTTTTGATCTAGATCTTGTATTTATTTGAGGAATTTATATTTGTTTCAAATAATTTCTGCTGATTAATAATTTGTTTCATGCATGCGTGGTTGTATATTCTGTTATATTTCCTGTTATGCTGTTGAGTCGATCCTTATAGCTTATGAATGATGAAAATCATTTGCTCGGCTTTGTCACGTACTCGTATTCCCTATTTCATTTGGGAAGCGGGGCGTGACAAGTTCCGAGGAAGGAACTATTCTAAGGAGGGAGTGTTGTAACATCCCGTATTAATTTTTAAATAAAAAAAAAAAATTTTATTTTTGCACGTGTAACGCACGTGCAATTTCAACTCATTTTTCATTCAAAAATATTTTTTCTAAGTATTCATAAGTTCCTTTTATTCATTTAATCTCATTTAGTTGTCTTTCCTTAATTAGAACTCATAGGCTTAATAAATTACTCTAAGCCAATTGAAATAAATAAAATAAATATATAAAACCAAGCCCACAATGAGAACCCCACTAAGAGAACCTACTTCTAATTTGTACACACTTTTACACTTGTCTTGTAACAACTAGTAGCTACACAAAAATTAATAAAATATAAAAGTGAGAATAGTGTGCACGTGCACTACACGTGCACATGTATTTGTGCATGCACAAACTAAGAGAAAGCCGGACATTTGATGGAGGAAGTGGGAGAGTGGGAGAGTGGGGAGAGTGGGGAGAGACCATGGGGTAGTGGAGTGAATCCTTGTCACGCCCCGCTTCCCATTCTACAGGAACACAAGCACGTAACTGTAACCCACATTCTCGACAATAAGTATTTTCCGTGTATTTTCTACAATTTGATTTCTATGAATTATTTTGTGCTAAATTCGTTTCAGATTTGTATTAAAGCGTTTTCTAATCAAAAATTTACTCATTTTGAATAATGGTGTATTTTAATCTTACTTCCTACTTCCTATTGATCGACTGATTATATTTGAGCCCAAATCATATATATTATTATTGTTGGATTATTTTAATGAAATTATTAAACCCCAAATATTATTTTGTTGTATGATTTTATTATTTTTATAATTATAATAATTAATTGTTATTTCTTGATGATCTATTTAAAATTCATCTATCGAATTATTTTATTTTATTTGTTCTGATTTTCCTGGCAAATTCCAGTCTATTTTTAAGCCCAATTGATATTCTTTTGAATTTGTGTTATTCATTTATCTAATTGTATTTAAATTTTCGTTCATGAACTATTTTCTCTTTTTGTTGGGCTATTTATCTTGTGAATTTTATTGTATTGGATTGTGATTATTTTAATTGAACCCTATTATCTTCAAACCCATTTCTTGTTGAACCCAAAATTCAATTTCAATTGTTCTTAACCCAAAACTGTTGTTATTGGATCTTAAACCATTAAACCAACAACCTAATTGCACCTTATAAATATAATCCTATTGCAAACCCTAAAATTTGCACAAATTGAAACCTAAGAGCCGTCTATTCTCTCTCCTAATCTCTCTCCTTTCTCCTCTTTCTCTCTCCTCCCTATTTTTCTCTCCCCTTCAGAACCTACCCCCTTTATTGTGTTGTTCGTCTCCCCCGGCCTACCTTTGGCAACCTACCCCATCGCCACTCCCCTCCCGTCGATGCCACCACTGCTACCACTACCCATCGTCACCCTCCTTCACCCCGTCGACCTCCAACACCCAACACAGCAACCCCTCCCTGTTCCGCTCTGTTTCCCATCGACAGCAACCGCCCAACCTAATCCTGAATCCCTGAGCACCGCCGCCGTTCGTGCCGCCCACCATCTCTGTCGACGTCAGCCAGCGACGCTGTCAGACCCTCTTACTGTCGAGCTCTTTCTCTCTCTCTCTTGCTGTTGATTTTGATATTGATTACTGGATTTCTTTGTGCACGTATATTGCACGTGTTCTTTTGTGTGTTTGTGGGTTCGTGTTGTTGCGGATTAATGTTCATTACTTCGGAATTCTCATTCCGTTATTCTTGGTATTCAATTTCTTCATCTAACAGGCAAGTCACTTCCTCTTGAATTGATAATTGTATCAAATTCAAATTTTGTTGAAACTCTTGCAAGTAGATCCCTTCGTTTATCGTATTATACATTGTTCATCTTTTTCGTTGGGTATATTGAGGGTTTACACGAGCTAACCCCAATTTACTTGACATCGTGCCAATTTTGACTCCAAAGATTGAATCTTTCATGTGTGCATATAGTATTGATAATAGGGTTGTTCATAAAATTATCACACAAATAAATTATTGTAGAGAGAATTGCTAGGTTGTATATTGTTTGATCGATTGATGATTGATTGATGATAAATTAATGTATGCATGTGTTCTTAATCTTATTTACCATGTATTTATACCCTTCATGCTGATTGAGAAGTTTATCAACTAGTAGAATTGATATCCATCATATTTAATTAATTTATTTTCATGAAAAATATGCTAAAACCTGTATATTGCTTGTTGGCTGTGTATTGTTGGTTATTTTCGACCCAGTAAATGATCTTAAAATGAATAACTTTCTGAATAATAATTGTAGCCTTATCTTTCTAGTTTCCAGAACATCTTGAATTCTAAATTCAAAGTTGTGTAGCAAAAGTTATGCCCGTTTTACTACAACTGTGTTTTTAGTTCCAGACTTTCAGATTCTTGTATATTTCATGTTTAAACAGTAAAAAGGCTAATCAAATGATAAAATTTTGCTCTGATAATTTTCAGATTGTTTGTGATCATGTTTAGGAGTCTAATAAATATTTTTAATGAATTTATTAATGAGTTTTTGCTGATTCTGAAAATAAAATTACATGATATCGAATTTCTGCCTGAACATGAAATCTGTAAAGAATGCTGTGTTTGACCTAGCTACTTTTTTCGGGTTCTGAACTTTAAATATGCGTTGGAACTGTGTGGAAGTCTAGTTTCTAAAATTTCTGAGAGATTCAGTTTTTGATTTCTGAAACAGCAAGAAACTGTATTTTTGTACAGACCACTCTTGCTGTCCAGAATTTTATATTCCAGATTTTAATAGATTAATTATTCCTATATAGTAGTATTGCATGAATTAAAGTGTGAATGTTGCATTGCATGATCCTAGTATCCTACTTTCATCATTTTTATTGTCCTATTCAAGTTATCATCTCATTGTTTCTCTATTTTTACAATCGTTCATCAAAATATCCCTTAATTGCATATTGTTCTGTTGCATCTATAAAATAATTAACAAGTCGGGGTTTAAGGGATTGACTTTAGTAGTGGAAAATATAGTGACTGTACTCGGAGGATGGGCCCGTGTTTCCCTAAATATTGCTATCGGCTATTGTTTTATTGGTTAATTGTGGCTTACGACGGTAACCCAATCTATCGTGTATTGTATCGTTGCCGAATTATCGTATCATGCATTGAATATTGAATCGTTACTATTGAATATTGATTATCGTTGCCGAGTACATAATCTGTAAAATCCACCACTAAGTCTACACGTAACTTGTTTGTATGTAGCAACCATGTGGTAAATAAATAGAACGTATGAAGTGCTACATTCGTTAAGATTAAAATGATTAAAAGACTTAAGAATTGACATGACATCGACACTGCATATTGTTCCTCATTGTTCCTATTGATATCGATTATTGGCCAAGTATTATTGTTATTGATCATTGAATATTGTTATCGAAGAGTGAATCATTGTTTATAGTCATTGTATCGATTATCATGATATTGATTATTGCTATCGTCCCATGTTATTGATTTCTATTGATCCATTGAACTCATTGTTATATAGTTATTCCATTGTTCCTTACTTTCTCTACTTGTTGTCCATGATTTCCTCTAAGGAAAAATTTTCTCCTCTTTTTAGATAAAGTGTTTACAGGTGTTGATGGAGAATTGCCTAATGGATTGGGAGAACAACATTGGTGAAGGAATTGATAGCATCGCCGCTTAATAAATTAGTGTTTTATCATGGAGATTTAATTATTGAACTATTGTTATTTCATTGTATTGTGGGATTTTGACCCGAATTGTAATGCCCCTACCCCTAGCTCAGACAATGTATACAATTTATCGGACAGATTATTTATAGTATAGTACAAATGCCCACCACAGACTGCCTCTCAAAAGGTGATTAACCGGGTTGGTGACTATTGATCATATGCTATATTATTTATTAATATTTTATTCTTTATTTTCTCCCGATATGGGATCTTTTTTTCAATCACATTCCCCCGTTCTCTCTCTCACTGAGAGAAAGACACAGGCAACAGTGGCATCCCCCCCCCCTACTTCCACATGGGCACACCCACCCACGTCACCCAGCATACAAAGCAGCAGCATTGCTGCTTCAATCCGTGGGCGTCCACTCTGCCAAAGCCAGTCAACAACCCTTTTTGCATATAATTCTCATCATTTAATTCCCATATAAACCCTCCCATAGAACTCTTTCTATAGGGCACACTTTCCAATGAATTATATATATATATATATATATATATATATATATATATATATATATATATATATATATCACAACCCCTCCATGTGCACTCGTATGAAATCTTCCATTGTGCACCACCCCTCCATGTGCACTCGAGTGCACTCGGTCTTCCCGACTTCGTATCGACAATCCGAACCGTTCACATTGATCTACACATATAAAATTAGTCTAAATATATAAAATCAAATCATTTGAAATTCATTTGCCCATCCATCATGTGACCATAAAAAACAATAATTTTCAGCCATACAATTTTGCAACACTTCAATGGATAGGCAAATGAATTTCAAATGATTTGATTTTACATATTTAGACTAATTTAGATGTGTAGATCAATGTGAACGGTTTGGATCATCGGTACAAAGGCGGGAAGGCCGAGTGCACATGCCGTGTGCACCATAGGTGGTGCACAATGGAAGACTTCTCTCTCTCTCTCTCTCTCTCTCTCTCTCTCTCTCTCTCTCTATATATATATATATATATATATATATATATATATATATATATAATCAAGTAATTTGAAGTTCATTTGTCCATCCATCAAATGGAGTAGAATTTTCAGCCATACAATTTTGCGATGATGTAAAACATGGGCAAATGAACTTCAAATTACTTGATTTTTTTATGTTATGCTATCTAAGGCGTGTACAACGAGATGTCCGGTTCGGATTTTTCACGGGGGTCTATTCTGTGAGTTCTCACGGAGTTGTCACCAAATTAGTTCTCAACTGAAGGGCTTTATATATATATATAAACTGAAGGGCTTTATATATATATATATATATATATATATATATATATATATATATATATATATATATATATATATTTGGAAATTACGGGGTGTTACACGAATATTGTTATTTTTGTTTCAGATGTCGGATTATTATTATATTTGGTTATCTCACATTGTTTATTCCAAGTATTGCTATTCATGAGATTATTATTATTGCATGTGCAATTGTTCCGTATTAATTATATTGTTGAGTTGATCAGATAAACAGCTTATGGTTAACGTTAGTCATTTGCTGGGCCAATGTCATATATTCGTATTCCGTATATTTGGGAAGCGAGTTGTGACAGTAATTGAGGCCCAGCTAATGATATAAGTATGCCAACTCATATCATTCATAAGCTGTACAATACCAGATAACTCAACAATACAATAGTAATCACATAAACAGGAATATAATGCAATAACCAGTATCTTAAATACAAGGACTTACAAAATAGCTAGAGAATATGCAGTGCAGTAACAGTTCGACGAGTTCTCTCAGTTACCCATCGTTTGTACCAGTACAACATAACTCAAAGAAAGGCAAATGGAGTACCTATTAGATCAAGCTACGGGCCGCAAGTAGTACAAGCAAAAAGAACAAAAACAAGATATAAGAGGGAAAGCAATAAGAACTGGGAATTCAAATACGGAACAACATGATAACGAGAAATAACATACATAACAGGAAGGAAATAATAACTGAACAAGTCTCAAACATAACTAATCGGGAACAAGGAATCATGTAACATGAAGCATGCTGTGTAAACAGAAATCTTGTAACTTATAAACATGTAACATGTAACTTGTAAACATGAGTCATGTAATCTTGTAAACAGGAATCGTGTAAATTTGTAACAGGTATCAAGTAGCATGCAAACAGGTAAACATGTAACGGGTGTCAGGTAGCATGTACAGGGAACGGGAATGTGCAGGTGATCATGTTATTCTCAAGTCTTGTATTTAATCCTATCTTAGTAGCACTCCATGCGTCCCAAATTTTACCACATGGTTGCTACATTCAAACAAGTTGCGTTTAGATTTCGTAGTGGATTATATAGAGCCGTGTACTCAGGTATCATATAAACATGTAATCAAGATCATGTATATTGTAATCATGTAACAGGTAATCATGTATCAGGTAAGACCTACGGGTTCCCTCCGAGTACACCCTTCTATAGGAAAGTATGTAGTCGAGTAAACAGGTGGGAAACACGGGCCCCCTTCTGAGTATACCATCTCATAGGAAAGTATGCAGTCAGGTAATCATGTAAACATGTAATCAGAGTCATATATCATATAATCATGTAACAGGTGGGAAACACGGGCCCCCTTCCAAGTACACATTCTATATTTTCCACTAGTAGATCTTTTCCTTAACCCCGGCTTGATTACTTGTTATTATTATTAAAGCAGGCATAGACGTACACAAACAGGGCAAGAAAAATATGACAAGAAATAAGGAACATGTTCAAGTTGGATAGCAAACATAAACGGGTGACGAAATAACCTATAATAGTTAGAACAATGAGACTTTCAATTCTGGACAGCAAGACGTTGCTGCACAAAAACTGAGATTTCCGTTGCTACAGGAATGCAAATCTAGATCCGTCAGAAATTTTAGAAACTAGACTCTCTGCCAAATTCAGTACATATTCACAAGTCATATAATAACCATAGCAACAAGGTTCAAAACAGCATTTTACACAGAATTCATGTTTAGCCAGAAAAGTAAAGTTCTGTTTATAAGCATGAAAGAGGTCCAAAAAACACAAAAATTAAATCTAGAAAAATTCTGGAAGGTTTCCTAATATGTCTAGTCTCAGTATATCAAATTTTATGTCATTACATTACAAATAACATAGTCAAATTAAATTGGAAAATAGGGTGACACAACAAAATTGTGAATCTGGAAATTCAGACCCAGCAGCACTAAAACAGCGGTAACTCACAAAATATAATTCGGAATTCAATTCTGCCAAAAGATTTGTAAAGTAAACACACGAGGTTACATTTCATATTCATAAATTTCTAATAGATTCAAAGTGTAACTGGGTCAAAATCAGGATACAAGTCAGAACATACGGCGGGGCAGAAATACACAATTGGTGTTTATGATCTTTTATGATTACGGAAATGATAGAAATGAATCAAAACGGATATGGTGAAGATTATCAACGAGTAAGAACATGGAAAACAGTTATAACGGAGATCTACTTGTCGTATTTGTACTTGTATGAAGAATAAAAATACATACATGTTATTTGCCTTGGTGGAGACGATACCAAAGAGAAGAGAATAATGGGAACGGATCCCGGCGGACGGCGAAGATCGCGAACCAAGCGAATATAGATGAGATGATCACGATCAGGCATGGATCTCGATGTTGATGATCAAACAATGATCGGACGGATCGGCACGGATCTTGATGATGATCAAGATCAAGAGATCGAATGGCTGATATCGAAGATCAAGATCAAGATGTGATGATCAAGATCAAAAAGATCGAATGGTTCAGATCAAGGTGATCAAGTTCGGATCTTGATGATGATCAGATCGGGTCGATTGGACGTCCTAGATCAGGAGAGATGATGATGATGGACGGCAGTGGAGTTGGCAATGGCAGAGCGACGGGTGGTATAGGGGTGGTTGACGCTCGACGGCAATAGAGGAAGAAGAGCTTCGGTAATAATGGCGACGCATCGATGTGTGACGACTACGGGCGGAGTTGAAGGCGGCTGACTCACGGCGGGAGGCAGTAGTAAAGGCTCGATGGGTGGTCGAGGTTGAATGTAACACCTCGAATTTGTAAAATACCGAAAATATCTGTTTTTATGTATTTGGGGTGCTGAAAATTGTTTTTGGGATATTTTATTTAAATATTAATATTGGTATGAATATTTGTTGGATTGGTGTAGATGGGTATATTGAAGTATGAGTCGAGTTTTATATGGAAAATTATTGTTTATTTTATTTTATGATTTTGGAGGATCATTATGGGATGTTTTAAAATATTTTGTATTGTTAAAAGTAGAGTTGAGGATTTATTTAAAATATTTTGGAGATTTGGGGGCTTATTTGTAAATATTCCTTTATAATATATATATTTATATTATTAAATATTTTCCCAAAAAAAAAACCCCTTCCCCATCCCATTCCTTCTTCTTTCTTTCTTTTTCTGATCCCGATCGAATACCCAGCGCCGAACCCATTCGGCCGGCTTCTCCACGCCCAAATCCACGCCGTTTCTCCAGGGTTTTCAAATTAAATTGGGGGATAGGCTAATGGAAGGGCTCTATACATCGTGGAAGCGTCGGATTTTCGAAAGGATTTCGAAAAGGTAAACCCTAGATTTACTTATTGTATGAAATTTAGTGTGGTTGATTTTTATTGAGTAGGGATATTATGGTAGGAAGATTTAGAGATTCTGAAAATGGTAGATGTGAGGAATTAGCATATTATTAGAGAGTTTGCATGTTGTTAGTAAATTAGGGTTTTGGGTTTGTAAAAGAGAATTATATATGTATAAATTATTTCTCGTATAGTAATGGAAAATATAGTCGAGTTATTAAAATATTTTGGGGGTGATTCTAGTTATTGTTAGGGGATAAAAATCCCGTAGGAATTTATCTATTACGTGCATTGCACGTGTGTATCCCAGACGTTTAGTAAAACGTCCGTGTGCTATTAAGATTAGTGTTATTATTTTCTGTGGCAGGTTTGGATGTCTGAGCCTTGATTGCTTTAAAATTTTGATAATAGGAGACGTTAGCGGCTTTGGATGCGGGATGGCGAGATGACGCTTCGAGTCTTCACGGGCTATTAAGTGAGTATGATCTTTTATTTTATGTGCATAATGTGCTTTGATAATGTCAAAACATGGTTTGTTATATGTGGAATGTGAAGTATCTTAAATATGGGAAAGTCATGAGTATAATACGGAGTAAATTATGAGATGTAAGAAATTAGTATATATATATATATATATATATATATATATATATATATATATATATATATATGTATGTATGGAAATGTGTGGATGCTTGTAGATAAATATCTATATGCTTCGGGGTTGTAATGATTAAATATGTGTCTGTGAATGTATTTGTATGTGTGATGTGCGATCTTATGACTAATGTGAAAAGATGGGAAGCATGGTGTGTAGATATGTTTGATATGACAATGTGATGTGATAACATGATGAAACGATGATATGGTGTAGGTGTGATATGTGGGTGGGAAATGAAAATTTTATGTGATATTGTGATGTGAAATGGATATGATGTGTGTGTGACATGTGGGTGGGAAATGAAAATTTTATGTGATATCAGTGAGACTAATGGCTTGTGTATGTTTATGAATTTCATGGAGTTTATATGCTTTTCTGTTATGTTATATCGGTGAAATTAGAGTATAAAGGAGTTATATTGTAAATGAGTTATTTTATAAAGGAGCTATACTGTAAAGGAGATATACAGTGATATATTATAAAGGAGTTATGTTATACAGGAGATATATTTATATATGGAGTTATATTATAAAGGGGAGATATGTGTATATGGAGTTTTATTATAAAGGAGATATATTATAAGTGAATATATATGGAGATATTTTATTAAGGAGTTGTTATAAAGGAGTATATAATAAAGGAGATATACGGAGTTGTATTATAAAAGAGTTACTACTAAAGGAGTTATTTTATCAAGGTGTCATACTAAAGGAGTTATTTTATCGAGGTGTTATACTAAAAGATTTATTTATAAAGGTGTAATATTAAAGGAGTTATATATTGTCCCAAATTATATTTGGGGAACAGGAGTTATATATATATTTATATTGCCCCAAATTTTATATTTGGGGAACAGGAGTTATATTGTGAAGGAGTATATAATAAAGGAGATATGTATATGTATATAAAGGAGAATTAAATATTGCAGTGCTGCACAATCTTCCGGGGTTTGGGCTAGACCCCACAGGCCCGGGATACACCCGGGAACAGGAGTTATATTTATATATTGCCCCAAATTATATTTGGGGATCAGGAGTTATATATTGCCCCAAACTATGTTTGGGGATCAGGAGTTTTCCTCGCTGGTATAGGGCCAGGAGGAAGACGTAGCCTCGGACGTGTAAGACTCTGTGTGAGCATCGATCCGCGTGTTATATTTTACTTTTGACTAGCCTTTTTGCTTAAGTCTTGGTTGGACAAGCGCGCAACCGTACTTTCAATCCAGCCTACAAATGGTAGATGCTTAGGACACCTGGATCTGGGTGATGTGGTGGGTTAGCAGGATTGAAATGTACGGGATGGGAGGCACAGAGATCCCTGTGTTGTACGAGGAGGTCAGTTGTGTGGGCACTGAAAAGGAGAAAATATAAAAGTGTATATGTGTATTGAAAGAATATATGTATATGTAAAGATACTGATGATATGATATCTTACGGAGATTATTTATATTATGGGAGATATGAATATACTACGGGGGAGATATATGTGTGTGGGTATATATTGGCATATGGCTATACTTATGGTGCGATATTGGCAAATGAATGAACATGAATAGAGGAGGGTAAGAAAGTAAAGTAAGGAGATGAGTAAATATATATGGAGTATGTATGTGAATGAATATTAGAAACAAAGAGAATGAGTTATGCAATTTACGAATACAAGGTAAGGTGAGATATAATATGAGAATGAAAAGTTAAAGTAAGCGGTATTATGGCTTGTGAATGGAGATTTAAGTAAAAGCATGACATTACCCATGTTGGTATGCCTTGGAATTGTGTCTAGGAACTACTCGCCTGCTATTTCGGTGGAAATAGTGGGAACTACCCGCCGAGGCACAATTTCCAGGGTGAGTTGGTAGGTTATTGAGATAATTGTTATAGTGTGTGATGAAATAAGACTGAGGTATAAGTAATGAATTGTTTTTGCCTTTTTGGTGATGGAATGGAATGTGTACAGATATCTAGCGAAGAAAATAAGTTATGTTATGAGGTGAAATTTTGTTTTGGCTTTTAACTAAGTTATGTTATGAGGTGAAATTGTGTTTTGGTTTTTAACTAAGTTATGTGATGAAGTGAAATTGTGTTTTGGGCTTTTAACTAAGTTATGTGATGAAGTGAAATTGTGTTTTGGCTTTTAACGGAAAGTATGGTAATAAACTTTATTTAGTTATGCATATACATAAAGATCTGTTTTGAAGAATTTTGTAATAGAGCTGCATTCGCTTGATGTGATGATGATTATTTATAATGGAATGAAGTAATGTATATTCGGACATGAATGTTAGCAATGGGTGTGTATTTATATATATATATATATAGGGAATGTGGGGGTGACTAAAAAGTGGGATAGTTATTATGTTGAATTAAGTGATTGTTAATAGTTAATAAGTGGAGTTTGAGATTCGGGCTACTTGCTGATATGGTTACATCATAATTTCAAATATACTGTTATTCTCGGGCACTCCATTGTGTAAACATTTAATTTACTACCATGTTGGTATTTTAAAAGTTCTGCTTTTATTTATATCATTCATTATATGTTAAGTTATAATTGATTATACTCACACCAGAAATGGCTAACCCCTTAGTATTTGGGGGGTTAGGGGAGTCCTAGGACTACCCTAGATCCCTTACTATTGCAGGTACTCGGCAGGGTGTCTAGGTGAGGCATGGAAGTTAGTTAAATAGTTCTTTTATACTTATTTTAAAGTTTTATGTATAAATTTAGTTATGTAAATAGTAAATTTTGTGGTTTAAATTGTATTATGGATGTATAAGTATGTAAATGATGATGGTGAGTATAGTATGGAGTAGTATGTGATGGTTGTGACTCATACCCATCTTGTTGTGGTGTACCGGGCTCTGTGGTAGGTTTTACAAAGCTTTTTCTAAAATTTTGCCTAGTTTTTTGATAATTGATAATCTGTTATGAGCTTGGCCCCCAGAGCATTATATTATATTGCCTGTGTGTATATGCACATTTTGGCCTGGGGAGCCCATGAAAATATTATGTGGATTGTGAGCTACGGAATTTTGAGCAAAATTTCGTAAGCTTTTTGTGTTTCGAGGCAAAATTTACAGGGGAGACTCTGCCAAAATTTTCCCTGAAATATAACTTTCTTAATTTATAATTAAAGTGATATAGAAATTGAAAGAATTGAGTTTGGAGTCAAAAAAAAAATTTTGGGGCGTTACATTGAAGCAACATGGAGGGAGATGAAGATGGTGGAGGTCAGGGCTTGCGGTGGGAGATGATGACGGGGATGCGGGAGGCTCGAGGAAGATGAAGAGAGATGCAGGGGTATGAACAGTAAGGGGTTAGAGTATTTGTTGGGATTTGATTGGTTGCTTTGGTTTGTTAGGCTGTGATAGGAGAGAGAGAGGAATCTCATTATGATTGAATGCAATTTGTAATTAGTTAGGATTTAAAGAGTTAGGGGAGAAAATCATGGGATTGAAGGGAGAGTGATCTGTGTAGTTAGGCAGATACAGGGAACGTGAGGGAGAGAATCACAGATACGGGGAGATATGGGTTGATCTGGTCAAAAACCGATTACGGGAGAACTGGGTTATTGGGTATTTGGTGAACGGGTTTGGGTTAGAATCCAATATGTGATGGACTTGGGTTGGGCTCAGGTTATATATTAATAAATAATGCAAATGAATATAAAATTGGGCTTTGAATGATGGGTTTCATATTACTAAATAATAGTACATTATTATATTAAAATCAATGGGTATTACAATAATAATAATAATAATAATAATAATAATATATATATATATTAATAAATAATGCAAAAGAATATAAAATTGGGCTTTGGATGATGGGTTTCATATTACTAAATAATAATACAATATTATATTAAAATCAATGGGATTACAATAATAATAATAATAATAATAACAATAATAATAATAATAATAATAACAACAACAATACTGATAACAATAATAATAATAATAATATATAACATAATATACTTTAGATTCAACACTTTCATGAAAATAATTCAATAATAATAATAATAATGAAAACGATAATAATAATACTAATAGTATAATCTATATAATAAAACACAAAGAAAGCTATCAGGTGGCTCTCCTTCAATCCCCAAAAAATCAAAGGCCCATATTTAACCTCACAAAACATATTTTTCCCCTCAAAAGTTTCCCTCCAAAACTCAAATTTAAATCCCCTATCCAAAACAACTCCTATATTTATTTAATTTTTTTTTTCTCTCTCTCTCTCCCTCCCTCTTCTATTCAAAAAATTAAAAAAATTAAATTTTAAAAATTTTTACAAAATAAAAAATTTAAAAACTAAAAAAAATTAAAAACTTTAAAAACTTTAAAAATAATTCAAAAAAAAAGTCAAAAAATTATATAATAATATATTTTTTGCTGGACCCCCAAAAGTTTCTCATATAATATGTTTTCTACTTCAATTAATTTGCTGGACCTCCAAAACTATTTTATATGAGCAAACAAGGTGCACCGTTTTAAAGACATGCCGTAGGCACGTGTCAACGGGCAAACCTAGTAATAATAATAATATATAACATAATATAATTTGGATTCAACACTTTCATGAAAATAATTCAATAATAATAATAATAATGAAAACGATAATAATAATACTAATAATAATAACAACAACATTCATAATAATAATAATAATGATATATATCATAATAAGATTTGAGATTTAATAAGTTCATTAAAATTTGAATAGTAATAATATAAAATATAAATAGTAGATCAATTATAAAATGGAAAGTGAAGTTAAAATACACTATTATTTGAAATAACATAATTTTCGTTTAGAAAAGATTTAAATAGAAGGTCCAAAAAATGAATTTAACAAATAATAATCGAAATACAGAAAATATTTGGGAAATACGTATTTAAGGGAACAGGGGTTACAATCCTAGCCATACAATTTCCCTATATAAACCCCCCCCCCCCCCCCCCCCCC
This sequence comes from Hemerocallis citrina, assembly GCA_017893485.1. Classification (NCBI taxonomy): domain Eukaryota; kingdom Viridiplantae; phylum Streptophyta; class Magnoliopsida; order Asparagales; family Asphodelaceae; genus Hemerocallis; species Hemerocallis citrina. The sequence goes on along the minus strand of CM030366.1, from coordinate 129,083,815 downwards.
CATTGTTTGTCATTTGCACCAAAACTAAGAATCAAAAGAGAGAAGAAAAGAAAAAGAACTAGAGGATTTCGGTGGGCACCCTTGGAGCTTGGAGTTTTGCTTTTGCTAGGAGGAGAAGTGCTAGGCTTGTGCAGTGGAGCTAGGAGCTTTCCCTTATGATACTTTCATTTGTTCATCAAAAGAGGTGGGTGTCTTATTTATTTTCTAATTAGGCTTAGAAATCATGTTTTAGGGATTATGTGGTAATTCTAATCTAGTTCTAAGGATTCTTGCTAATTTTTTATACATGTTGGAAAGATGAAAATGTACCATTGTGAGTTGCATGGTGTGTTAATTTAAGTATATAATTGGAATGATATGACAGAATAAGAGAAGGGATAAATTAAATGCATGTTTATGAATGCTAGGCACAATTGAAAAATGAGTTTCTTTTATTGCATGATTGTTGTCTTGAACAAAATTAGACAATTTATATATAAGAAATGTGATAATTAGTGAATAGAAACTAGAAATAAATTGGTGAAATAAAATGGGTATTGTTGATTAATGAAGAAACTCACATTAATTGAAAGTTAGACAAATTTAGCATAGTTATTTCAACCTTTTCTATTTCTCTTATAAAGGAAAATGTCTAATTTGGGAAAAGATGATTAAATACTCATAAAAAGGGATGAAATCAGTAAGATATTATTTTTGGTGACATATGAATACTAATTTATATTATTGTTAAAAAGAAAATAGAAGTTTTAATCAAATTTTGTATATGAATATGCTTTAGAAAGTGAATTTGTGTAAAATTGAATATAAATTCTTTTAAAAATAATTAATCCAGTAAGGAAAATATTCTGGAGCTTAGAAATATTTTTTGTATAATATTAATTTGGGGAAGAAGAATGGAAAACTAAATAGTTGAAAAATAAAGAAAAGAGAAATAAACAAGAACGAGTATTTAAAGTATATAACCACTTTTATATCAGTTAAGCAGTTGTCTCAAGTGGTTAACGGGTCGTGAGTGCGCCTAAGCGTGCCACGTGGCGATTTGGGCGGGGGTGAGGTCTCGGTTCGAGCTAGCTCCATTGGAAATATTTCTTTATTGTGTTATTTTATAGTTTTGGAGTTTTAAAAATTCAGAAATTTGTGCAAATAATTTTAAAATATTATGAGGACAAAATAAATATTTCTCACTAACTAAATTTTTTTTTTTGAAGATTAAGAGTTATATTTTCGTGATAGATATGATTTAATATACAATATGTATGATTAAGGGGTTAAGAATTGATTTTGTGGTGAAAAGAAAAGTGATGGGTTTTTGAATAATAAATTTCTAAGTATAAATCTCAAGAGTTGAGATTTAATTCATTAATAATTTTGTGTTGGAAGTTAGATGATCACATGAAAGAAGAATAGCTTTGTGGAAATGAATAAATTGAGTTTTCATGAATGATAGCTACAAGAGTAAGATGAATTGATTAAGATGTGAATGAATAGAGTTGAAGATGTGAATAAAGTGAAATTTAATACATGGATATTGAAAGGTATACCCATGATTTATGGAACATGAATGGTTGTGATCTAGAGGTTTAGTGAGACCCGGGTACCGACAAATGTTGAAATAATTGATTGATTTGAGATTTGGCTATATGGGCTATCTCGGTTTTTTTGTTTAAGTCCGGTAAGAGGGGAAGCTAACTCTAGGTAGTATAATTTATTCATGTTTTGAACTTAAGGATTAGGCACTAAGTAAAGATGTAGTAAACTTGGGCAAACGTGAGTGGAGGGCCTCTATATAGTCTGGCGGTGTATTCCAGGACTGTGGTTGCTTGCGATGGAGGCGATCCTTAATTAAATCTGGGACTATGATTGGTTTGACGATGGACTGCAGGATCATGAATAGTCAGGCGGATGGTAGGCCATGTTGGATCCTGTATGCAAGGTAGATAACACTAGGGGGTGTAAATAGTGTTATAAAAAAATAAAAAAACATTAAACTGAAACACCTGTTAAGTCGATTGGGACAAAAAACCAGTCGACTGAATCAACAGATAATTAAAAAGGGAGTTGATCAACTTGAAGAACAGCAAGTCTGTAATTCAACTTAATAGGAATACCAATCGACTGATCAGACACAGACAGGCTAAATAAATTGCAGGGAAATTAAATTTACAAGTTAGAAAGATCAAACCACAGAGAATCAGCAATGCTAACATAGCGATATATCCTGGTTCGGTCCTCTCGACCTACGTCCAGTCCCCAAGCAACCCACTTGAGATTTTTCACTATTCTTGAAAAGATTTACAAGAATACCCTACGACCTTTGGCAACAACTATGCCAAACCCGTAGACCTCTATCACCACTAGAGAGAGCAAGACCCCACTCTAAAACCTAGAGTGAACACTGACTCTACACCAAGAGCCCTTCTCTCCAACTGAGAGTACCACTCTCAAAACTCGAGAGTAAACAGTGAAGAAATCGAAAATTACAACACCTAAAGCATTGATTTTTGAATGTGCTTTTTGTATTGAGGCTATAGGTCAACTTCTAATCGCATTCTTGAACTTAATCGTTGTTATCCAAGACTGAGATTAAAGAACCAAGTCTAAGAAAGTGAGAGTTCTTTAAAAACTTTGAGTTCCTGTTCACAAACACTTGAACAAAAGCAAAGACTTGTTTAATGCATTGGGTAACCTTTTCCAAGTGAAATCTGGACTCTATTTATAGAGTAGAAACTCCAGAGTCGTTGGAAAACAGTTAGCCAACTACCATCAAACGGCAGAAAAGATTTTGAATTCAAAAATCAAATTTAAAGTCTTAGAAAACTGTCAAAATTGCTCGAACAGTCGACTGGGTTGCCAAAGGAGTCGACTGGTCAGAGCTTGAGTAAGTTCAGATTATTCTGTACTTGAACAATCGACTGCTTTAGTAAAGTAAGTCGACCGGTACTTGACAGCTGAACTCATACAGCTTGAATTTGACATTTTTGATTTTAATAAACTTTAATTTAGTCCTAGGGGATTGTGTGAGTGTGTGCATCAAGGCTATTACAAGATTTCTAAGCAGACATATCAAAGATTACAATTTTGTACATCAATTTATATAAACACTCTTTTGTTCATGAACTAATCACTTTGAGAATCTTTGAAGCTTGGAATGACACTTGTCTTGTAGCTTGATATATAAACACTCTTTTGTTCTTGAGTTGATCACTTTGAGAATCTTTGAAGCTTTGAGTACGCACTGCAAGAGACATGTTAAATAAAACATATGTGTATCGTGTTGTAGTCATCAAAATCAAGAATCTACATCCTTCCCCTTTTTTATGATGACAACACAATAACTAAACAATATAGAATAGTAACTTTAAGCAATATGCTTCTCCTGAACATAACACACATATAGATATGCAAAATTAAATTTGCTCCCCCTAAATAAGATAGAACATGCACACAACAATAAAATAGAATATGCACATAACCAGTCATCATAAAAATTGTCCCCCTTTGGCATCAACAAAAACAGAAAGTATAACAAGGGGCAATCCAAAGAGAAAACATAATGTCATAATAAGCATCCAAATATAGTGCATAATCCAAAGTCAAAGATAAAGTATTACAAAAATAAATAGAAAAATAATGCAAAATAAAAGAAATGCAACATCAATCTTCATCTTCGTCACTGTCGAAAGCGGGAGTAGGCTGAGGAAATTGTCGAACAAACAACTGAGTAAGGTTGGCAAGACTAGCCTCTATAGAATCCTGACGACCCAGAATGAGATCCTGACGGTCCATAATGTAGTTTACAGACGAATAGAGACTTTCAAGATGAGAAAAGCTTGCCGTGGGACGAGAACGACTACCGAAAGACGAATTAGATGCCGAAGAACGAGGTGGAATGGAAGTGGCCAAAGGTATAGGTGGAGCATTACAGGTAGGGAATGAGGAGGAGTATGCAGCAACTCCATACGGGCAAGACTATCCCAATCAAAAGTTTCAATGCAAGACACAACACTACACTCCAAATCTAAATCTACCTAAAAGTGGTTAAAGTTATAAGGGAGAATAGCACCATAAGGTAAAAAAGAAGTGTGAGCATTGTGGAGACGATTAAATATAACTTGACTCCAATTGATAAGGATATTCCCAAAAATAACATAAACGACCGCTTGTAATTTGTGCGAAAATTGATTGTAGCTCCCTATTTTAGGGATAATATTATACGATAAAATTCTTGCAACAAGCTTCACAAGCGGGGTGATGTCCTTATTGGTCATAGGAGGACCATGAAGCAAATATTTGGGAAGAAATATTTTAGACAAAATGGAGGGATCATCAAGTTCAAGTTCCCCTAAATCCAACCCATCAAAAGGAATTTTCAGAAGCTGTCCTAATTTCCTAATTTTATATTCACTTTTTAACAGAGGTAGTGATAATTATCTCATCACTATCAGCATTACTAGCAACTTTCATATTAGAATAAAACAAATAAATAAGTTGCGGGTAGTAATGGGGTTGATCTACGAGAGATAAAAGATCAAACAATCCACACTGTTGAAACAATGGAGCAATTGGATATTTATCTAAATCGGGAAAGTTAATAAACCTTCCAGGAAAAACAACTAGTTAGCAAATGGCAAAATTCTTCAAATATTGAAGGTAATTTGGATGGGTTTGTTCATCCTCAACAGGAGCAGAAGACCTAAATCTTTTGGATTTCGACATGAATAGAACAACCTAAAAGACCTAAAGTGACAAGAGAAAGACACGGAGAACAAACGTTACCTAACAGCAAAGATAGAAAAGAAGACCAAATCAAAGAAACTCTGAGCAAAGAAGTAAGCTTTAATCAGCGATCTGGTAGTGAACTTCAATCAACAATCTTGTGAGAAAAAGAAATCCAAGAAACTTCAGCCTCCGTCTGGTTCTTAGGAAGAAGAAGAGTAAAAGGGTAAAGTGAAAAGAAGCTAGGGTTTTAACAAGATAAGATAAAAAATAAAAGGTGGAGATTAAAAGATAGGATTGATTGATTATGGAGATCAAATAGATAGTAAAAGTAAAGCGGGTCGGGTCTAAGAAGATCAAAAGAAACCCCAAACAAGTGACGATTCAGATAAAAAAAATCGGAACACAGTCGCGACAGTCGACTGGTCATAGAGGGAAGGTGACTGAGGCAAGAACAAAATAGAGTGTTTGTTTTTATAAAACATCGTTAGTCGACTGTGAAAGCAAGAAAGTCGACTGTTCATTAAAAAAAATCAAGAAACAAATACATAAGCTAGGTATATGTCGACTGAATCAATAAAATAAGTCAACTTAGACAACAAATTTTTAGGAAATATCATGATATGAACAGATTCGTAGTTCTCGTCTAAACTTTATAAAAATGTCTTCTTTCAACAGTTTGGTAAAAATATCTGCTATTTTTTATCAGTGGAAATAAACTCCAATAAGATATCTCCTTTTAAAATATGATCACGTAGAAAATGATGTCGAATATCAATATGTTTCGTACGTGAATGTTGAACTGGATTTTTAGACAGATTAATAGCACTGGTATTCTCACACATTATAGAAGGTTTTGAAAAAAAAATACCATAATCTAAAAGGGTTTGTTTCATCCATAAGATTTGAGCACAAGTCAAACTTGCAACAATATATTCAACTTCTGTGGTAGATAGAGATACGGAATTTTGCTTTTTACTACACCAAGATACTAGGGAATGTCCTAAAAAGTGACAGGTTCCACTAGTACTTTTGCGGTCAGTTTTACTACCAGCAAAATCAGCATCACTGTAAGACAGTAACTGAAAATTATTGGTGCGAGGATAAAATAAAGCATATTTAGATGTGCCTTTAATATATCTTAAAATCGTTTCACTACTTTTAAGCGAGATTCTTTTGGATCAGACTGATATCTAGCACAAAAACATATGCTAAACGTAATATCTGGTCTACTAGCAGTTATATAGGAGTGAGCCAATCATACTTCCATGGGGCTTTTGATCGACACTCTTACCTAATTCATCTTTGTCAAGTGTAATAGCAGTAGCCATATGTGTGGTCTTACTACTATTGTCATCCATGCCAAATCGTTTAAGTAACACCTTAGCATATTTTTCTTGAATAATAAATATCTCATTTTGAAACTGTTTTATTTGAAGTCCAAGGAAGTAATTAAGTTCACCTATGTAACTCATCTCAAACCATTTTGCATGGTAGTAGCAAACTCTTGACATAGATTACCGTTAGTTGATCCAAAAATTATGTCATCTGCGTAGATTTGTATGATTAATATGTCTGAATTTATTTTTCTAATAAACAATGTAGTGTCTACTTTACCAATTTCAAAGCTTGTTTCTAAAAAAAAATTTTTTAGACGATCATACCAAGCACGGGGTGCTTGTTTAAGACCATATAAATATTTTTTAATTTAAAAACATGGCTAGGGAATTTTTCATGTTCGAAACCTGGTGGTTTCTTAATATAAACATCCTCCTTAATGAAACCGTTTAAGAAAGCACTTTTAACATCCATTTGGAAAAGTGTGAAATTCATAAAACATGCAAAAGATAACAAAATTCTAATTGATTCTAGTCTAGAAACAGGAGCATATGTTTCATCAAAATCAATACCTTCTTCTTGGTTGTATCCTTGGGCAACTAGTCTAGCCTTGTTCCTAACAACTTGTCCTGATTCATCTAACTTATTTTTAAATACCCATTTGGTACCAATAATAGTTTGATCAGGGGGTTGTGGACCTAAATCTCATACATCATTCCTTACAAACTGGTTAAGTTCATCTTGCATAACATTCAACCAAAATTCATTCTCACATGCTTCTTGAATATTTTTTTGTTCAAAATCCGATAAGAAGGCAGCATGAGAAATCATATTAAAGTGTGATCATGTTTGTTTGAATGCCGTGTGAGATGTCACCAATAACTAAGTCATGAGGATGATCTCGAACTTCAACAAATTACTTTGGTAATGTTGGAGTTACCTCTACAGGATCAGTCGTCTTAATGAATCCATCAGCCAACTGATTCAACACATCAGTCAACTTATGAAACCCATCAGTCGACTTATCTAGAGTAATTTGCTCAAGTGATTTAACAATGTTATCTAGTGGTGAAGATAAAATTTTATCATCTTGAATAACACTAGATAAAGGTAAAGATTCATCAAAAAAGACATGCATAAATTTTTCAATAGTCAAAGATGACTTATTGAAAATTCTATAAGCCTTACTCCTATTTGAATATCCAATGAAGTTTCCTTCATTACATCTAGCATCAAATTTATCTAAGTTATTTTTTTTGTTTAATATGAAAAAATTACAGCCAAATACTTTAAAGTAAGAAACTTTAGGAATACGTTCAAAAAACAACTCAAAACAAGTCTTCTTAAGTTTTGGCCAAATTAGTATTCTATTTAAGACATAACATGCTGTAGAAACAGCTTCAGCCTAGAAGTATTTAGGCAAATTACTTTTAACAAACATGGTACGTGCACATTCTTGCAAAGTCCTATTCTTTCTTTCAACCACTCCATTTTGTGGTGAAGTTCTAGGAAATGCAAAAGTATGTGTTATACCATTCTTGTTGCAATATTCTGAAAATGTTTCGTTCTCAAATTCTCCACCATGATCACTTCTAATAGTGACTATGGTTAGAGATTTTTGATTTTGAACAAGTTTGCAGAAATTTGCAAATTCTTTAAAAGCTTCATTTTTATGCCTTAAGAAAAATATCCATGTAAACCTTGAATAATCATCGACTAAAACAAATACATATCTAATTTTAATTAAGGAAGCGAATATATTAGGACCAAATAAATTCATATGGATCAATTCGGCCTACTTGTAGAAATCATTTTCTTTGTTTTAAAAATGGATTTTACTTGTTTCCCTAGTTGACATGTAAGAATCATAAATCAAGCATGCATCTTTTTCAAACACTATCTTATAACTCTTATCACATAATTGACTAATGCTTAACAGGTTATGCTTTAAATCACTAACTAAGAATATATCTTCAATAATAGGAGTAGTATTCTTACAAAACATACCTATTCCGATGAATTTTTCTTTGTTATTGTCACAAAAAGTAACGGTTCCGCCATCTATATCTTGAATGGAAGAGAGTAAGTTTGCATGGCCAGTCATGTGTTTAGAGCATCCACTGTCAAGTATCCATCGTTCCCTTTTAGGCACCTACAAAATATTATTTGTGAATATGGTACCCTTTTTATTGGGTCCGAGAAAGATTTGTGCTTGAAAAACCAAATCCATAGTGAGTTTGATTTACTCTCATATGCAGGTTTAAAATTAACAGAATTACAAACATTATTTACTAAGGAATTTATATAAGAAATCCTTTCATTTAGACACAGATTAGCTAGAACCCAAATATGTTTATACTGTCCCAGTCAACTTATTTTTACCCATCAGTCGACTTTTTTGTGACTTCAATCGTATGTGAGGTGAAACTAGTCGACTTATATGAGACTATTGTCTTTTCGAATAAGACTACATCCTTCCGGACAGGCGACCTATTTGAGAAGCTAGTCGACTGGTCTTTTCAGAAAATTTTCCATTTTCATGATTAACAAGAATTTTTGGCTTTTCAAAGAAATCATACAACTTATTCTTTATACTAGAAGCAGAATAAAGCTTATTATCACTACTGTTATTAGAAGAATGACCTTTTTCAAGAATTTTTTGAAAACCAGGTCCAAATCTTTTATTAGACTGAACTTGATTTTGAAGAACTTCATTTAAATTCTCTTTTCCCTTATTGAACTTAGATACATTCTTAGATATCTCTTCATAGTTTTTTTTTGAGATACAAGATCTATATCCAAGTTGGAAATACGAGAAGTTAATGACTTGACTTTAACTTGTAAATTAAGGTTTTCTTGAGAAAAAGTTTGATTAACTTTCTCTAGATTCTTACCTTTTATTTTCTCTTTTCTAATTCTTGAAAATTTTCATTAAAGGCTTCTAAAAAATCACTAGAATCTATACTATCACTTACATCTCTTTGATTTTCCATGAAGAACAAGTTTGCAACTTCATTAGATTCCTCATTTTCTTCTTCCGAAGATGAATCACTATCATCCCACGTTGCTTGGTAGGCCTTCTTGTTTTTCATGTACTGGATCTGGATAAATTTGTCCTTCTTGAAGTTTGAAACTTTGCCTTTAAACTTTGCATTCTCCAATGGGCAGTCCTTCTTCATGTGACCTATCTTATTGCATTTGAAACAAGTAGGAGGTTCATTAGTATCCTTTAATCTTGAATTAAATTTACCTTTGCGAAGGAATTTTTTGAATTTCCTTGTGAACATAGCCATTTCTTCTTCATCATCTTCATCATCTTCTAATTCAGAAATAGCCTTGAAAGCAAGAGTTTTCTTTTTGTCTTGTTGCGGTTCTAAGTCCTTCTTGCGCTCCTCCAATTGTACTTCATAAACCATTAGATTTCCAACAATATTTTCAAGCGAAAGTTCTGTTAAACCATTTGCTTCTTCAATTGCGGTAGTCTTCTTTTCACATTCGGGGGTAAGAGCGCGAAGAACCTTTCTCACCATCTCCGCTTGCGTATATGTTTTGCCAAGAGCCATAAGAGAGTTTGTGATATCGGTGAATCTTATTATCATCTCCGATACACTTTCATTCTCCTTCATTCGAAACATCTCGAACCTGTGAACAAGAACAGAAATTTTAGATTCCTTTACCTTGTTTGTGCCTTCATGTGTTACCTCAAGAGTATGCCATATTTGGAATGCCATTGTTGCGGTTGACACACGGTTGAATTCTTCTTTGGTAAGTGCACAAAGAGAGCATTCATCGTCTTTGCATTGTTCATGGTATTACTCTTCATATTGTCATTCCATTGAGTATAGAGAAAAGTAGGCAACGTATACTCCGTCTCAGTCATGTTCCAAATCTCATAGTTGATGGATTGTAAGTAAATTTTCATTCTACATTTCCAGTAGTTGTAGTTTGTTCCATCAAAGAGAGGCAACCTTTGTGTAGATTTACCTTCGTAGTATTGATTTGCATTTGAATAAGAAGTAGATGTCATTGCGATTAACCAGGATCTGATACTAAGTGTTGGATCCTGTATGCAAGGCAGATAACACTAGAGGGGGGTGAATAGTGTTATCAAAAAAAATAAAAAAATATTAAACTGAAACACCTGTTAAGTCGACTAGGACGAAAAATCAGTCGACTGAATTGACAAATAATTAAAAAGAGAGTTGATCAACTTGAAGAACAACGAGTTTGTATGTAGACTTAATAGGAATACCAGTCGACTGATCAGACACAGACAGACTAAATAAAATGCAGCGGAATTAAATTTACAAGTTAGAAAGATCAAACCACAGAGAATTAGCAATGCTAACACAGCGATATATCCTGGTTCGGTCCTCCCGACCTATGTCCAGTCCCCAAGCAACCCACTTGAGATTTATCACTATTCTTGAAAAGATTTACAAGAATACTCTACGACCTTTGGCAACAACTATGACAATCCCGTAGACCTTTCTCACCACTAGAGAGAGCAAGACCCCACTCTACAACCAAGAGTGAACACTTACTCTACACCAAAAGCCCTTCTCTCCAACCGAAAGTACCAATCTCAAAACCCGAGAGTGAACAATAAAGAAATCAAAAATTACAACACCTAGAGCCTTAATTTTTGAATGTGCTTTTTGTATTGAGGCTATATGTAACACCCCGAATTCCAAATAAGACTGAATTCGAAGTTCCACAGGATCTTTACACTTCATTTTGTACAATTTTACAAGGAAATTAAAACTTTTATTACAACAATGATTACATCAGAGTCTTTTACATCAACACGCAGCAGAATAAATAAAATACAACAATAATAAATGTACAATTGTAACAACTTTAGCATTAAATGATCATCAGCAACAAATTCATCTTTATATATTCTTGTAAATTCCAAATCCTGCATATAAAACTGTGGGCACGTCAGTTGCTTACAATTGACGAAATATTATACATGGCCATCCTCGCTATGCCGAACAGTATAACGATTCTTAAATACTTTAGCAAACACAAATTTGATCTCAAACAAAGCTACAAAGGGACTATCCTATTGATGGCGTGTTATGTTGTGCACTTAATCCTTAATGCAGTTATTATATATTACATGACACTAATGTGCACTTGTACAGATTCTATGCATTCCATATTACATAGGTCTGAGGGCAAGCGCTTAATCGTTCTTCATCTTGTAGAGTTCGATACCTCGCCATGATTTAAACTACTACGGTAACTACAGTAAGTATCCTGAGTATTTTATGAGTTATGAGCCCATGTCCAGAAAGTCTAGAGGGGAATCCCACATCGTGACATGACGCATCATGCAGAGCCTATGGACAATTCAGCCTCCGTCATGGATCGATGGCACCACCCATAGTCATCAAACACCCCACAAGCATCGCCACCAGGACGATAATTCCGGAGTAGTGTTCACGCCATGACATGACGCATCACACAGGCAACCTATGAATCACTCTCACACCGCCAATCCGATGGCCCTCATACTCGTGTTTTTCTTTCACTTTCATCACATCTCCACTATGTATCTAATCCTTACAATTTTATTTTTTTTAAAAGAAAAATCATCACAACCTAGAGCTAGCTTACCCTACCGGACTTACACCAAAACAAAAGAGACAGCCAGCCTACCTGGCTACTTCTCAAGAGATGCTCAACCCACACTGGTTAGCTCTCAAAAATCATTCATAAAAACTGCTGGTTACTAGGGTCTCGCCTAGCCTCTAGATTCCAACAAATATCTCTTTCTAGATATCAACAATAATCCATATTCAATCTCAAAATGATCATTTCAATTTCTTTATTCATGTCTCTTTCTTAAAAAGAATATTTCTTTTATAATCTCATAACACGACATAAGTCAATTCAACCTCTTTATCAATTTAATCTCACTTATAATGTTGTATGCATTTCAAATAATCTCAATCAAGTATAGAAAATCATAAAATCTTATTAAGAAAAAAATCTAATTTCAATCTAAATATTCGTCTCTCCTTAATCATACAAGAGACACTTTTCAATAAAAATTAACTTCTTATTCTTCTAATCGAATAAACTCAAGTTCTTTAATGTAAAAATCCTCTTTTTTTCTCACAAAAATACATGAAATATTATGAAAATATTTTGAATAAACTCTAAATCATTTTAGAGAAATATTAGATTTTTTACCAAATTTTATTTGCATTTAAACTCTCATTTTAAATCAAAACCCCAAAAAAAAATTAAATGAAGCCACTGGGTTTCGAACCGAGACTCCCGCCCAGGCCACGGTGAGCGCCTAATGATGCCACCGAGAGCCATTAAGTCCATGTGACTTTTCGGTCACAACAGCAAACCCAACACCACACATACAGTGTTTCGGCTCTGGGGTTTATTTAGAAAACTCAAACAAGAATGAAAGGGGGTACCAAGTTTCGAACCCAGACCCAACACCTAACTCGTGCTACAAGTAATCGCACTGTGGTCCACCGACTAACCAATAAGTCCAACCATGACTACTGACACGAAAACACTGTTATAATTTTGTTCTGCCGTACTGTTATCAATTTATCTTCACAAAACTTGATTTTTCATTCGATCTAATCTTTTATTAGGCTGTAATTAATTCATCTAGACTAAGTTTACTTGCAAACAGTAACTCATGAATTTCCAAACATATATTTTAGACATTGTATCTATATTTTGAATTATTTCCTCTCATTAGTGTACATGGACTACATTTTTTTTTCAATTTAAGGAAAATAACAATTTGTATCGTTTAGAGCATCCACTGTCGTTAGCTAAAGCTATTCTAATTTTAGCAATGAGATTTTAGCTTTTACGAAATGTCGCTGCTATCGTTATTTCTAAATTTTGAAAAAATATTGTATTGAACAGATCATGTTCATCCGTCTAACGTTTTTTTAATTATTTTTTATTAAAAATTGAGTAGACGGTGCTTCTTCATCCGTTTCAGAGAAAGGATGGAGCAACTTCCACGGTCGCTATATTAAATATATATTTTTTATTTTGTTTACAAAAAAAAAATCAAGTGAACAGTGCCAGACGGATGAAGAACGGACTGTTTGTTGGATTTTTTTATTTTTTGTTTCTTTCACCTAGGCATAATGACCAATATACCCCCCTTCATAAAATCTGAGTACTTCATCCCATAAACAATTAGGGGTAAAAGGGAACTTTTGTGCAGTGAATAGTGTAGGGCAGAAGTGAGAGACAGATGAAGTTCATCCGTCTCTCACTTTCCCATTTTTTTTAAATAAACTTTAACTATTTAATAAATTTTTTTTATATATTAAAAATAAAATCGACGAATAGACGGAACAACTTCAACCGTCATTCAAATTTTTATTAAAAATCGAACGAAACGGATAATCTTCATCCATCCCTATCGTCAAATGGATGAACATCGTCCGTCTCCTATATTTAGCAATTCACTAAAGCCGCTCCTAACTTTAGCAGGGTACGGTGCGTTCCTATTCTAAATTTTGAGTTTTCAGCAAACGACTACAAGGCTATTTCCTAAACCTATTTCTAATTTTTGAGTTTTTAGCCAACGCAGTGGATGCTCTTACAACCAATTCATATGATTCTATTTGTACCAACTTAGACTTCGCTGCACATTTATTTTGACTACAAGAGAAATCTCAACAACATTCATATAAGTTATCAAATTTGACATTCACAATTTAACAAGCATATTAGTATGATTCATGGCATTAATTCTTTTGTTTAATATTCTTCTTTCTAATTATCATGATGGTAACTATCTTTCTTAATCACAGCGAAAATTACTACCATTCATAGCATATACAATAGCATTGATCTATTCTACATTTATCACATAAATTTAATCTATACTACTCATTTATCATTGCTAGCATGCATTCCCTACAATTAGAAATGATTTTAGAATCACTCACTCAAGGAAATTTAATTCCGAGCAATTGCACTCCTATAATAAAAGCTCCTAGAAACTCCGCTTCGCCTCCTCAAATTCCGTGCACCAAGAGAAACTCCCCGAAACTCCAACTCCACTTTCGGCCAAGCAAACAGCAAGCACTCCAATTCGGCCAAGCATAGTGAGCCCCATCAACTCATATATATATATATATATATATATATATATATATATATATATATAAGGGAATATGTAATAAGATATGTACATTGGTATGGTGAGTAGGTGGGGTAAGCACAGGGAAGTGGCTGGAGGGGATTTTTGGATTAAGCAGAGGAGGAAAGAAACATTTCATTTCATTCCTTTTTCATACACATATAGGCACATATATCTACTATGCATATATATATATATATATATATGTATAAGAGTGGATGAAGATGAGAAGTTGGAGAAAGCAAGGTGGGGTTGGCCCTGGATTGATTTCGGCAGAGGGAAAAGTGAAGGGAGGAGAAGATGTGTGAAAAGGGGGCTAGTATATATATTTACATATATACATATATGTATACACACATCACTTTGAAAGGCAAAATGAATGGAGAAGTAAAGAAGTTTGCTGGACTTCATGAGGGACTGGTTTCGGCAAGGTCAGATAAGAAGGTAGAAAGGTTGAATAGAAATGTGAAGGATTGTTAGGGTATTATATAAAGAGCCAGCCCCAAATTAAGTTACACATTCAAAATTTCAAAATTTCTGTTTTCCCTCCACTCTAAAAACAGCCAGCCCCAAATTAAGTGTGCACATTGCACGTGTGCACGTGCACGTGTGCACGTGCACGTGCTTTGTGTACACTCCAAAATAATTTATTTATTTAATTTAAAATATATCTTTATATATGTAATATGTATGTAAAAATTTACTTAAAAATTATACTTTTCATGCACGAATAAAATAGACACACATTTCGTAAAATTTATTTTGAAAAAGGATACGTCCAAATACGCACACCGAAACAAACACGTGCGTCGCACGTAAAATATCAAAAATACGAAATTCGACGTTATCAGCAGAAAACTGTTAAAGATAGTAAAATTAAAATATAAGAATTTATATTTATTGATTTTTATATATTCCATAACGTAATCGTTACGTACATAGAAAATATGTGCATTACACGTACAAAAGTATTTAGATCAAAATGCAAGAAAATGAATTTACGTTCTATAAAAATAGATTTGAATACATAAAATAAATAATTTAAACACTTAGAAAATATTACACGTAGTGGTGGAAAATACGTAATCGATACGTGCATCGAAAACACGTAAAAACACGTAAAAATACCAGTTATAACACGTAAAAACATGTAAAAATACGTAGTCGATACGTACATTGAAATTTTATATTCCAGTTGAATCAATTCGGATAAAATCAATACGAAAAATGCATAAATAGTCAGAAATCAAAATATGTGGCGAATACATGTTACAAATATTACCAGTAACGGTACAAAATACACGTGTATAACATACAAGGGCAAAATTTTCATTTCCAATTTTGCGGTATGCCAATCCCATAGACTTTTCTCAACACTAGAGAGAGCAAGACCCCACTCTACAACCTAGAGTGAACACTGACTCTACACCAAGTGCCCTTCTCTCCAACCGAGAGTACCACTCTCAAAACCCGAGAGGGAACAATAAAGAAATCAAAAATTACAACACCTAAAGCCTTGATTTTTTAATGTTCTTTTTGTATTGAGCCTATAGGTCAACTTCTAATCGCAGTCTTGAACTTAATCGTTGTTATACAAGACTGAGATTAGAGAATCAAGTCTAAGAAAGTGAGAGTTCTTTGAAAACTGTGAGTTCGATTTCACAAACACTTGAACAAAAGCAAAGACTTGTTTAATGCATTGGGTAACCTTTTTCAAGTGAAATCTGGACTCTATTTATAGAGCAGAAACTCCAGAGTCATTGGAAAATAGTTAGCCAACTACCATCAAATGGCAGAAAAGATTTTGAATTCGAAAATCAAATTTAAACTCTTAGAATACTATCAAAACTGCTCGAACATTCAACTGGGTTGCCAAAGGAGTCGACTGGTCAGAGCTTAAGTAAGTTCATATTGTTTTGTGCTTGAACAGTCAACTGCTTTAGCAAAGTAAGTCGACCGGTACTTGACAGCTGAACTCATACAAGCTTGAATTTGACATTTTTTATTTTAATAAACTTTAATTTAGTCCTAGGGGATTGTGTGAGTGTGTGCATCAAGGCTATTACAAGATTTCTAAGCAGACATATCAAAGATTACAATTTTGTACATCAATTTATATAAACACTCTTTTGTTCTTGAGCTGATCACTTTGAGAATCTTTGAAGCTTTGAATGACACTTGTCTTGTAGCTTGATATATAAACACTCTTTTGTTCTTGAGCTGATCACTTTGAGAATCTTTTGAAGCTTTGAGTACGCACTACAAGAGACATGTTAAATAAAACATATGTGTATCGTGTTGTAGTGATCAAAATTAAGAATCTACAGGCGTACTCTAGTGTATATGCGTATACCGGGGCTAGAGGGACACTTGCGGGAAGTTCACACGACGAGGATTTCTGTATAAGCTTGACGGTGGACTCCAGGGCTGGGTTCCGTACTCGTGGTACATCTAAACTTGTTATATTACCAGGTAGTTATCCTGGCGAGGGATTAAACCCTTTAATGTGGAGTACATAGGTACTTGTCCTCGGACCTATGTAGTATGGGATGCATATATCGAAGTAAAAAACTTGGTATACACATATAAATATTTATATGTATACATATATATATATATATATATATATATATATATATATATATATATATATATATATATATATATATATATATATAGTCCCCTTCTGTTGTACACTAGGTCGTCGTGTGCACTCATGTGCATTCAGCCTTCCCGCCTTCGTATTGACGATTCAAACCGTTCACATTGATCTACACATCTAAATTAGTTTAAATATGTAAAATCGAATCATCTGAAATTCATTTGCCATCTTATTGAAGTGTTACAAAATTGTATGGCTGAAAATCGTTGTTTTTATAGTCACATGATGGATGGGCAAATGAATTTCAACTAATTTGATTTTACATATTTAAACTAATTTAGATGTGTAGATCAATGTGAACAGTTCGGATCGTCAATATGAAGGCGGGAAGGCCGAGTGCACACGAGTGTACACGACGGCCTAGTGCATAACGGAAGGGGACTATATATATATATATATATGCAAATCCAAGTCCAAAAACACAAACAAAATCCAATGTGTTAAGGGTAACGGGTATGTGGGTATGAAATCCAAACCCAATAACCTGATAACCTCCTCCCTCCTCTTCTTCTCCTTCCAAAAACCATTTTTTTTTCAAAGCCCTGAACACTCTGAACTCCTGAGTATCAGCTCTTGATCACCTCCAAGCTCCTCCCCTGCCTTTGTTTCGTCTCCAAGCTCACCGAACATCTCGTCCAGATCGACGAGAAGCAGCAACTCGACGGCACCCTTGCTCCTCTGCAGTCGAAATTGCCCAAAAAATAAAGCTCCGACTAAGGCTTCAACATATTTGATCGAACCCCCAAAAGTAGTCTAAGTCCATATCCCAGCGAATGAGGAGTCTCATAGCTCGGCCACCATAGCTCGGCACAAAATATCTCCACAGCCTGGCGACAACCGAACCTCCATATCTCAGCGAGAGGTTCGAGAACCCATAGCGCATAGCTCGGCGATGCTCATATCCCCATAGCTCGATAGCTCGCCCAGCTCCGCCACCTTCTCATACCTCGGCGAGATGAAAACAAACCTCCAATAGCGCCGCCAAATTCCTGGTCGACGAAAGGATTCCTTAGCTCGACTGTTTCAAAGCTCGCATGGCGGAAGAACAGAGCACTTTACCAAACTCGAAGGCAGAGCATCTCCATAGCTCGGCGAGATGCTCGAAGCTCCATAGCTTAGCAAGATGCTCGAAGCTCCATAGCTCGGCAAGATGCTCGAAGCTCCATAGCTCGGCGACGCTCTGAACACCATGGCTCGACGAGATGGTGACCATCGCTCATAGCTCGAATGCTGCCACATTATAGTTCGGCGAAGAGCTCAAGAAAATCATGAGGCCCATAGCTCGCAGCACAGTGAGATGATCGTGACTCGACAAAACAGCAACCAAAACTGTGCCGCAGCTCGCCAACACCCATAGCTCGCCAGCTCCTTCATAGCTCAACCACGACGCCTCTCCTATTGCTCGTCCAAAAGAAAATATCCATAGCTCGACCAAACGTTCGGACGAGCTAGTGAGCTCCAAAAGAGAACAATATCTGTCAGATCATCTAGAAGATTGCACTCTAGTGTGATGGCAGATAGCTCCACGTCGCCCTTCATCTTCCCCGCTGCTTTGCCTCCCTTTACAGCCCCTAAATCTCTCCAAGATGTGCACTAGATGTGTGATCCACATGCCAGATAGTGCCACATCCCACTCCTCTCTGATCTCGCTTCTCAACCGCTCAAACCCATCAGAGGGCGAGTAAAGTGGAGATCAACATACAAGATTTTGCCACATCACCCTTCATCACGGTGGTCAAATCACCACCGCTCGAAGCCATCAGCAGGCAAGTCAAGTGGACATCGACGCTGTAGATCGCTTTAAATAGCGTGTCGAAGCTTGATTATTCATTAAAAATCTCATAAATTAATTTTAAATTCGAAAATTTTATTTGAAAATCCAAAAATAATTATTTAAATTCAGAGAATTAATTAAAATTTCTGAAAATAATTTAAAATTGGATTTATTAATTATAAAATTCCAGAAGTGATTTTAAAATTGGAGAAAATTCAGAAAAAATCAAAAAAATTAGAAAAAATATGGAAAATTCCAGAAAAATCCAAGAAGGTATTCGCAGCCTTCAGAGGCCACTAATCAGTTCCAGGTATCTCCAAGCACCCTGACAGCTAAGATTGTAGTCCAAAAATAAGGTGTACTACTCATCGAAAGCCACGAAAATTGCCTTCTGGGAGTGGGGGGCTTATGATAATGATAAAAATCACAACAAATCAAGGTCGTACGATTCCAGCACAGATCTCAAAACTTCTACAAGCAGATTAATCATAACAGGGCTCTTTAACAGGTTCGGGCATTTCTCAGGCTCCTCTACAAGACATGGGCTTCTTTCAATGCCCATAAAAAGTGACAAACTAGGTCCACTAGGAGAGACATCCAACCCATGAAGGCTAGGAGTCAAATCTCTTATCCCCAAATAAGAGAGCTTATCTCTTGAGGGGGAGATTCAAACAAGTGATAAGGAATTCATATCGATCCAACGGATTCAGATCGATCTCTTGATATGTTTCTCAGGCCTATAAATATCCTTTCCCTTCCACAGTCAGAAGGTAATCAATAAATCAACAATTTCTCTCTCAAACTCTCTTTCACTTTCTGGTTCTGACTTGAGTGTCAGATGATCTATCGCCGGGGCCAACCCCTAGTGTTTCAGGCTTTGCTGGTCCATCGGCCGCATCAGCAACCGTCGAATCCATATCATGGTGTTCAATCAACGATCCAGATTCACACTCAGGTGCTCTAAACGCATTTCACAGCAAAGTTCAAAGCAGATTTTTAGTAGTTTCCATAAAATAAGAACTAACTATGTATTTGCACCCACACAAAAATAAGCAGCAATAGCGGGCGAGCCCCCCAATGATCAACGAACCAGATCGCATCAAGAAGCGCGCTTAACTTTGATTATTCAATAAAAATCCCACAAATTCATTTTAAATTTGAAAAAATAATTTTAAAAATCCCAAAATAATTATTTAAATTCAAAAAATTAATTAAAATTTCTAAAAAATAATTTAAATTGGGTTTATTAATTACAAAATTCGATAAAATGATTTTTAAAGTTGGGAAAAGTTATTAAAATTTCGGAAAAATTTGAAAAAATACGAAAAAAAATGAAAAATTCCAGAAAATTTCAGAAAAATATTCACAGCCTTCTGAAGCCACCGATCAGTTACAGGTATCTCCAATCATACTGAAAGCTAAGATTGTACCTGAGAATCCCAAAACAAGGCGAACTACTCTCCGAAAGCCAAGAAAATTGCCTTCCAGGAGTGGGGGCTTATGATAATGGTAAAAATCACAGCAAATCAGGGTCATACGATTCCAACACAGATCTCAAAGTTTCTATAAGTAGATTAATCATAACGGGCCTATTTAACAGGTCCAGACCTTCTCCAGGTTCCTTTACCAGACATTGGCATATTTCAAGCCCATAAAAAGTGACAGACTAGGCTCATTAGGAGAGATACTCAACCCGGGAAGGCTAAAAGTCAAATCTCTTATCCCCTAACAATGAAGCTTATCTCTTGAGGGGGAGAAACATAAAGGAGATAAGGAAATCACATCGATCTAACAAAGATATCACAATCTCCTAAACTGTTTCTCAGGCCTATAAATATCATTTCCCCTCCACAGCCAGAAGGTAATCAGCAATTTCACTCTCAAACTCTTTTTCTCTCTCTGGTTCTGACTTTGAGCATCGGAGGGTCTGTCACTGGGGCAAATCCCCGGTGTTTCAGGCTTTTGCAGGTCCATCAACCGCATTAGCACCCATTCGATCCAGATCACAGTGTTCAATCAACGATCCAGATTCAATCTCAGGAGCTCTAACCGCATTTCACGACAAATATCAAAGGTCAAATTTTTAGTAGTTTCCATAAAATAAGAACTCTGTTTGCTCCTACACCAAAATAAGCAACAACAACACTAAATAGAAAACAAACAAACAAACAAACTTTCAACCTAACTTGTTATATTCAAGCGAGACTCAATTAAATTCACACAAAAAATCAATTCTGAAGTCTCAATGCACCCAGCAGCTAAACTACCCAACAATCTCATTTCATCCGATTCACTAGGATAAGGGCATCGCTTGTAATGCGCTTCACCCCCTGCACCTTCTTCGTCACTATGTCTTTCACACTACTGCCACCTGCAGCACTGGTGACGTTACCGTTGGCGTCTGACAGGTCATTCAGGCACATATCCTGGTCCGTAAGCGCAGCGCTGACCCACGTCTGCACATTGCTCACCTGCATAACATACTCCGAGCTCCCAGGCTGTCTCAGACTCGCCATTTGGCTCACAGCCTTCTCCAGCCGGTCTGCACTGTGGGCCATCATACTTGCACAGTCCTGCAGTGCGCTGGCCTGCTTCGCTCCAGCCTGGAGGTTTGTTGGCACATTGCGTGATGAGAGTCGGGACACATAGTTGGAAGTCTGCCTTGCCCAGTTGGCGCTCACGGTTAGGGCCGCATGGGCCTCCTGTCGTGGACTTTTGGTAGATGACACAGCCTCTGAGTAATCAATAATGAAAAAGACGAGGAAGAAGAAGGTGATGGCTCTCTCAATATTGAGTCTTTCCATACTAATTTGTTTTGCTTAATATTTCTTGGTTGCTAGCTATGTAACTAGAACTAGTTTCTTAAGTCCTTATATAGTCCACACCAAATGAAGCACACTCATTCTTAATTATAACTTGACAATTATATATAACTAAGTAATAGCAGTTTTCAATGAGCTGTAAGTCTGATCTTGGTTTCTCTGCTCGGGGATTGACATGCTAGCTGTACATTTAGGTGTATATCAATAAAAATATAAGTTCGGATCAAAGATCAAGTTTATATAGTACATATTTTTGGTATTAAAAGATTTGGGAGAAAATAAAATGACTGCACCCTTGTTGAGATTCTGAAAGACCCTGTGTTAGACTAACACCAAAAATCTGAAGTTGTGATAACAGATGTCAGCATTTATCATCTAACAGGTGTGCAATCTATTTTTACTTTCAGTCCATGCTTAATTATATATGTAGATGCGATTTGAACTTGGGTTATTCTGTTACCATATATATTATATATATCCTGTCATTAGACCAAGACTTCGAAGTCATGTTATGTATTGATGTAATTTTAACAGACATGAATGGCTTTCAAATTAGCAAGGATTTGAAAATTAAGTCAACACGAGGGGAAGAGGCCTAGTGCAAGGATGCTTCCTCAGGTTCCAACTGCTCTGGAAAAAACAATGTCGAAGTAGGCAAGAGCATCATTAATTTCAAAATTAATGTTGTTTATTTGGCTCAATTTGCTATCTTCATGCATATTTCATTGATTGATATGAACCTAGATGGTTCGGATCTAATTATATATCAATTAGATCCTCATTTCAAAACTTAAGTTCAGTAATTTATGTTAGGATTGTGTCTTGAATACTTGTTGTTCAAATTAGAAGAAGGTAAGATGAAGTACGGAGGTCGAAGCATCGAAGTGAGTAGAAGGAAAAACAGCAGCAACAAGGTGCAGGCATAGTTGCGGTCGACCGTCCCAAGTTGCGGTCGACCGCACCCCCCGACCGCTCGTAGTACAGGGATTGTCACAGAGGGGTACGGTCGACCGGTCTTATTGAACGGTCGACCGACCGCGGCACTGTGTTCATTTTTCGACTTTGATTTGTTAGGTCATTTCAGCCCAATCTTCAACTCCAAGTTAGATCGTGTGGCTCCTATTCAGTTACTTCTTTTTCAGGTTATATCGGACGACTGAGAATCAAGATTAGACCTAGGTTTATCTCTATTCTTCTATATATATTGTAAACTCCTCCAATATGAGAGCTAGTACTTCATAGATTATTTTCTCCATTACAAAGAGAGGCTCGAGAGAGAGATAGTTCTTGGTGGGTGAGTTTAATTCCTTGTATTGAATGAATCAATCTCCTTGTAATCTCTTCTAGTTGAATATCAGATCTCTCTATATTTCTCCCTGGATTAAGCAAAAGCTAACCGGGATAAGTTATCATTGTATTTGTGTTAGTTTGGTGGATCTACTTGCTTACTCAATTTATTCGTCTCATCTACTTCAACTTTCTCATTGCTCTATTAGTTCCTCTGCGACAACGGGCGTTGGTTGACGCCCCAATCCCAACAACTGGTATCAGAGCTTCAGGTTGCGGAGTCCCTTGGTTAAGATGATAGGCAACAGTATTTTGAAGATCAAGTAGTTCGATGGAAAGATCAATTTCAATCTTTGGAAGACTAACATGTATGATGTTCTTGTTCAAGAACGTTTGTAGTTAGTCGTTAAGAAGAAAGAAAAGCCAACTGATATGAAGGATGACGGTTGAGAAGATATTCATGAAAGAGCCATAAATTTGATCTGACTATCTTTGGCGGACGAGGTCAAGTGCAGATTTCTTGAATAAACTGATGCGGCGAGTTTGTGGAAAAAACTCATAGCTGACTACTCTGATTCGTCGTTATTAGATCGGCTGCATTGGAAGAAGAAGTTATTTCGTTTATCTATGAAGAAAGATACCGATCTCCAAGACCTTATTACAGAATTCAATAAGGTATTGTCTGAACTTAAGGCGATCAATGCAGATGTGTGTGAGGAAGATAAAACTTTCAACCTGATATATTCACTGCCGGATTCGTACGAGCCTTTGATCACTACCATGCTACACGGTAGATCTGCCAATGAGAGTATTTCGGTAGATGGTGTACAAAGCATTTAAGGAAAATCAACTTAGGAAGGAGACTCAAAAATCACCGTCTATTTCCACAAGTTGTCTACCAGTGGATGGTCCTTCAGGGGGAAGACAAAGTGCTTTGCAAAAGGATTCGATCCGTTGCCGTTATTGCAAGAGACCAGGGCATATCAAGAAAGATTGTTGGAAGTTGCAGAATCAGGAGAGCGCAAAGAACGGGAGTTCAGCCACTAATATGGTTAGTGTCTTTGATTCAGGAAATTCGTGTCTTCTTTTTTCAAATTCTTTTGAAGTGGATTCTAGTTGGTTTCCTGACTCATGGAGTTCTTCTCATATTTTCTCTGAGAGGGAGTTGTTTTCTTCTTATAAGTGGACTACAGGGTGTTGTGTGACAACGGAAACTGGAGAGATTTGTGAAGTAGTGGGTGAGGAAACAGTTGAGTTGAAGATGCCAGGTCTAAATATGTTCACTTTAAGGGATGTTTTGCATATTTCTCTTCTGAAAAGGAATCTGATTTCCTTGGGAACTCTTGATGCACGGGGCTATAGGTACACAGCTCGAGGTGGAGTTCTGTCTATTTTTCAAGGTCGTCGTAAGGTGATCAGAGGTATGAGAGTGGTTGGGCCAAGCCAAAACAATCTCTACAAACTTTGGGGAATTTGAAATACTTGCACAAGTGTTGCTTCTTTTCTCGTTATTCCCGCAATCTCAGCTAGTTTGCCGCAACTAGATTCATGGAGACGAGACCACGACGTTTGAATATCGTCGAGAGGTGGAGAAAGCCTAAGGGAAGATGGAGTTGGTGCAGCGTTTGGAAACTTCGTGAGTACATCTACGGAGGTGTACCCTTGAAGGGGTATACTGGATTTGGTGAGATTGGGTAGAGATCATTTCAACTAGAAGAAGCTATTGTTATAAGTTTTTTTTGCAAGTGGAATTTATTAGAATTTGAAAATTAGTGACATCATGTGATAGCACTCGTATGTAATCCAAAGTGGAGTTTGCTAGGATTGTGTCTTCAATACTCGTTGTTCAAATTAGAAGAAGGTAAGATGAAGCACGGAGGTCGAAGCGTCGAAGTGAGTAGAAGGGAAAACAGCAGCTGCAAGGTGCAGACATAGTTGCGTTCGACGGTCCCAAGTTGCGGTCCACCGCACCCCCCGACTGCTCGTAGTACAGGGATTGTCAGAGAGTGGTATGGTCGACCAGTTTTGTTGGACGGTAAACCGACCGCGGTGCTGTGTTCATTTTTGGGATTCGATTTGTTAGGTCGTTTCAGCCCAATCTTCAACTCCAAGTTAGATCGTGCGGCTCCTATTCAGTTACTTCTTTTCCAGGTTATATCGGACAAATGAGAATCAAGATTAGACTTAGGTTTGTCTCTATTCTTCTATATATATTGTAAACTCCTTCAATATGAGAGGTAGTACTTCATAGATTATTTTCTCCATTGTAAAGAGAGGCTCGAGAGAGAGATAGTTCTTGGTGGGTGAGTTTAATTCCTTGTATTGAGTGAATCAATAACTCCTTGTAATCTTGTCTAGTTGAATATAAGATCTCCCTATATTTCCTCCGGATTAAGCAAAAGCTAACCGGGATAAGTCATCGTTGTGTTTGTGTTAGTTTGGTGGTCTACTTGCTTGCTCAATTTATTTGTCTCATCTGCTTCGACATCCCATTTCTCTATTAGTTCCGCTGTGATAACGGGCGTTGGTTGACGCCCCAATCCCAACAATTTATACTAGCTAATTAAATAACTAAAGAGCTGAGATAGTGTTTTATTTGGGGAAACAAAACTACGGGTGATCAGAGTTTTAAACTAATCTTCTGGGAAACTAAAAATTATCTCTAATATTATATTGGGAGAGTTGTCAATTGTAGACAACCTGTGATTTGTATGTATTCAACCTCAATTAAATCTATACCACACAATTAGATTAGATCTAACCCTAACCAAACTAAATCTCTTAATTAAATCTACACCACACAACTAGATCTAATCCTAATCTATCTAAATCTAAACCACTCATTTTGGTAAGTTTGATAAAAAAAAATGATTAATATTTTGTCGACTTTGGTAAATTTTAGGTATGAGTAATTGGAAGAACATACTATTTACAATTGAGTAATCTCTGCTATTTTAATGGGAGAGTTGGGATTTGAAACAAACAAACTCTAACTTTGTAACTATATAAACACGTATAATACACGTCCACGCTATATCCAACAAATATAATTGTGCACCGCACGTGTAGCCCAGATCAAAACATTCAAATATAGACTTTTTTTTTCTTATTCAACATATATTCATTTAATTTGATGGCTTTACTTTTTTTTGGCGTTCCTCGCAAGTACATTATACTAGTTTATAATAATGCTACACCCACGAGCTCTTCCACGATCTTATATGACACAATAATATCTTTGGTTTCTACAACCTATTCTACAAAGCACGGTAATATTATAGGCTTCTACAATCTCCTCTGCAATAACTTCCACTATTATTGTACCATATAAGGTTGTAAAAAAAGTTGTTGTTGTAGCATTATATCGATATATTATATTAATAGGAGAGAGAATGTCAACATCTCTCCTTTCTCTGTTTTGAAATAAAGAAAGGAGAGAAAATGTGGAATTTACAATTATTAACACATGCAGTACATACATATTCATTAAAAAAAATATATAAAAGCACCAAACCTACAAATATGAAACTTAATTACTAGAATTGTGTTTTGCTCATTAAGTGTTCGACGAAATATCTATGTAGCATACAATATGTTTGTGAAAAAATAATTTTAAAAAATTTTGCTTAACTAAATCAATCGTATCTATATATGGTGTATGTATTAATTTCTGAAACCCTAATTTACTACCTCATTTTATTTTGAATTTCTTAATTGTGTTTTTGAAATCCTGAAATTTGAATTTGAGGAAGAGTACGGGTTGAAGATGAGGATGATTGTGGTATCGGGTCCAAGAATGAGATTTGGTAAGGTGGTAGGTGGCGGATAGTAGGGTGAGACAAACGGAGAGGTGGAGGAGGATGTTGGAGAAGGGGACGTCGCTGCGATCGAAGACAGCGAAGCCGCGAAAGATGAGGGATAAGACATCGGTTGGGGTGTGAACTTGGGAGGGGAGGGAAGGGGAGGGGAAGGTTGAAATGAGGCGGATTAAGGTCTGGATGTTGTTGGTCAAGATGTATACAAAGGTTGGACTGTGAGTGTATTTTTTAAGATAAAATTCACTAAATTATGCACTCGGAGAGTTAATTTCTCTTAATTCTCTCAATTTTCTCACACATCTTTAAAGTTTTATATAATTTTATGGGTCCATTTATATTATTTTAGTACGTCCAAGTTACACAAGGTGACATTAGTTTTTAATGAAAAGGTGACATTAGTTATTGAATTATTTAATGGTGTTCATACGTAGACAAGCAGTCACCTCTGGCAAACTATGTACAACTGGACAAGAATCCACAGAAAACTGCGTGAAATGCTAGTTAAATTTGATATGAGTTGTTTACTCATCAATTATAACTAATTAATCATCTAGTCATAGTTGATGTCTATCTACCCTTTCAAAAGAGATCGAATAAATAAATGGGTCAGATCTGAGAAGGCAGATTCTCGGTAGTCTTATAGCTGCTTCTTGGCCCATCTTGATGCTCGTACCAACCATACTTGTATCATTTTCCAGAATGATCCCTCCATTATACAATATGAAAGGATTTCTAACCTGGATATCTCTAACAAATATGTAAATATTGTATATCCCTCCATTATAAATTGTTATATTTATCTCTAATAATATGTGTCACAATTCTTAATTATCCCTCTAGCTAAAAAAAACTTCTTTATTTTAATAAACTATATGAAAAATAACTAAAATGTCATCTTCTCTACGATTCAAACTCTATTTTGTTCCTCCTCAGATGATTGTTAATTCAACCGAGACTTATCATCTCATCTCAAAATTTCTTAACTTTTTTCAAAAATTTGTCGAACTTGTAGTGCATTTTTGAAAACTATATATTCTTTCTCCAAATTTGTCATCATTCTTGTGTTTCGTCACTAAATTTATCATCAATCTTGCATTTCTAATGATTGATTGTAAGCCATCCCATTTATTTCCTTAATTCTCTAAACTTCTTAATTTTTTCTCGTTTGAGTTTTGAATTTGATTTGTCTAGCAGGGTTTAAATCATAAAGTTAACTAAGGATATGTAACATAGGAGATGAAATAAGACCCAAATTATTAGGGGCATATATGAAAGTACACATTTGTGAGGGGGCATATATGATCTTAGCATATTTGTTAGGGATATACATGTTAAAAACCCTTTTTCGAAAATATATAGGGGGAAGTAAAAAGCCCCATTGTTTCCAAATAATCGACAAACCGCTCAATGTTTATTTTGAGCACATCAACTTCCCTCACATTCAGTGCATATCCCTTTAGACTTATTAAAAGTTCACAATATCCTTCAATCCCCTTTAATTCCCTTTCTTCCACCTTTCTCTCGTTACTCTTATTTCACCATTACATCTTCATTCTCTTGACTGAATCTTCTCGGTCATCTTTTCCTCTTAATCCCCCCCCCCCCCCCCCCAACCAAAAAAAAAACAAAAAAAACCTTTTTTTCTTCAGCAATCTTAATTCTTCATCGAGATAATGAGTATATTGTAAACCGTTTAGATTTTTTATTTTTTATTTTTAATTCTTCTACCAAC
This sequence comes from Hemerocallis citrina, assembly GCA_017893485.1. NCBI lineage: Eukaryota > Viridiplantae > Streptophyta > Magnoliopsida > Asparagales > Asphodelaceae > Hemerocallis > Hemerocallis citrina. Next base: position 129,055,517 of record CM030366.1, on the reverse strand, counting down.
ATCAACCTTAGCTCATATCCAACTAACTTGTTTTGTTTCTTTTTATAATTATATTGCAAATCGTTAGCGGAAGTGTTGATGCATATTTTGATGTGAGAGCAAACAGATAGTGAGTTTATATTTGAAGGATAAAGATCTAAGCTTTGATCATTGCTGCAAAAGGTTGTTAGAGCTCCAGATATTGGATCTGGATCGTCGATTGGACACCTTAATCAGAATATGATAGTTGCCTACGCAGCCGATGGACCTACAAAAAGCCTGAAACACCGGGGGGGCCTCGGCAACAGACCTTTCGATGCTTAAGTCAGAACCAGAGATTGAAAGGGAGTTTGAGAGAGAAATTGCCAATTACTTTCTGACTGAAGAGGGAGGAGGGTATTTATAGGCCTGAGAAACTAGTTAAGCAAATTGATATGGATCCATTAGATTGATATGATTCTCTTATCTCCTGTTGATTCTCCCCTTAAAAGATAAGACTATCTTTTCTGGGGATAAAAGATTTGACTTACAACCCTTTTGGGCTGAGTGTCTTTCCTAGTGGGCCTAGTCACTATTAATGGTCTTAAGAGCGGCCCATGTCTTATAAATGAGCCTGAAGAAGGCCGGACTCGTAAAAGAAGCCTGTTATGGTCAATATGCCTGTAGAAGTTATAGATCTGTCCTGAAATCGTACAACCCTGATTTGATGTGACTTTTACCATTATCATAAGCCCCCCCCCCCCCCCCCCACTCCCGTAAGACAACTTTTTTGGCTTTCGGGAAGTAGTTCACCTTATTTCAGAGTTCTGGAGTACAATCTTAGCTTTCAGGGACGATTGGAGGTACCTGAAACTGATCAAAAGCTTCTGGATACTGTGAATATTTTTCTAGACTTCTCTGAATTTTTCTAGAACTTTCCATGATTTTTTGGATTTTTAATAAATTTTCCACAATTTAAAATTAATTTTTCAAAAAAAAATTAAATTAATTAATCCAATTTTTAATTATTTTTTAGAAATTTTAACTAATTTCCGAATTCAATTATAACTTTTGGAAATTTTTAGTTAAATTTTCAAATTTTTATTGAACTTTGGGACTTTTTATTGATTTATCAGCCTAACACGACCTTTGGAGCAATTTGGTGCATTGATCACGCTTAGCTCGCACGCAGAGTGAGCCCGGGTGGCTATGATGGCATTGCGATGATGAGGGGGATGTGACCTGATCCGGAGTGTTGATCTTGTGCGAGCTCGCTGATCAGAATGATCAAGCGGCTGGCATTTAAAGCGGAGCGCAGGGGATGAAGGCAGCGATTTGGCACGATCTCTTACGTCCATCTCGAGCATGCGCAATCTTCCTGGAGATACAATGGTTGTAATCGACTATGGGAACCCTTTAGCTCGGCCGACCATTTTGCCGAGCTACTGTTCATCTTCTTCTTTTTTGATTCCTTGTTTTCAGGCAATCTAGGTGTTGGGCAAGCTACGAGCTCGACGGGCTCATTTTGGTTGAGCTAGCTCATTGTCGACCTCGTTTTGGTGTGCTGCATTCTCGCCGAGCTCTCTCATGGGTAATCGAGTTCGGCGAGCTAATCTTCGTGACTTGGGAGCTCGGAGATGCTGCCTTAGGCGAGGAAGGAGCTTTAATACCCTAAAACTTTCATTTTAATAAAAATATTGTTTTTCACGTGTTGTGCACGTGCAAATTTCATGTGTATATTATTTATTTATTTTATATATAAAATTTTATTTTTAGTATGAACAATTATTTTCCTTTATTTTTCTAAAAGCCTATTTCTAAAGCCTAAACACTATTTTATTTGTTTTAGCCCACTTTAATAGATTATTAATTTATTATCTTAGCCCGCGAGACTAAGCCCACAAATTTAATAAATCAATTAAATGGTCACACTTGTCATGTAGAGACAAATGGTGAACATTTTGATTAATTAAAATTGTACAAACTTCTAAATAGGGGTACTAGGTGGCACATGTGATGCACGTAGTGTGCAATACACAGTCTTTGGGGCCGGGATGTGCTGGGAGAGATGGGGAGTGTGGGTGTGTGTGCATGGGTGGTTACTTTGTGTGTGGGTGGTTGCTACATCTTTCTCTTCAATCCTAGCCCTCCATTCTATAACCATCCAACAAATCCTAGCCCTCCAATCTACTCTAAAATTAGTATAAATACCCCCCCCCCTTCATACTTGTTTTCTACATTAATAATCTATTAAAAGAAGAAAACATTATATAGGAGATATATATTAGTGTGTGAGTGTGAGTGTGTGTGTGTGTACCCCCATTGGAGGCCGGCCATCTCTACTTGGTGCTCTCGGTTTTTGGCAAGGAGCAAGGGAAGGAGTTCGTTGCACCGCGATCTAGGAGGAGGAGGCACTGTCTCGCATTCTAGGAGGCTCTAGGGAATTTTCTTAATTGGTTTTCTTCAAAATGTGGGTGTTTCTCATGACTTCTAGAGTAGAAATCATGCTAGGGAATGAAATTGAATTGTTATTATAAGCTGCTAGTTGAAATAAAATGCATGCTCGCCTAATTAGAAGAGAATTGATAATTAGAAAATGCGTGTTGTTTGATTACTAAATTTATTAACTATGAGTAAAAGTATATGTTCTCATTGTTATAAACATTAGAATGCATGTTGATTATGTTTAAATTGCAATTGTGTGAAATTCGCTAGTAAGAAATTGAACTATGCTTATTGATTAAAAATGCTAGAGTAGAATAGTGTGTTAAAGTTGAATTGATTGAATTGATTGTTAATAGATGTAATGTAATTCCCTATTGCGATATTTATCATGTGAAAGATTTGAATAAATGAAAAAGAATGTCCTTTTGCATACGAATAAATGAATGTATTATGTGTAGACTAATTAATAAAAATGGAAGTCTTTACTCACTTATAAAGTTAATTTTTGTGCTCTAAAAGTATTTTAGCCATCAATGTGTAAGCAAGCATCATAGTAGTAAATTATGTGTGAAATCATCTTTAATTATGAACAATTACGTATTAGTTTTCAAATGTCGAAATAGTATTCATAAAATGTAAACAAAGGCTAAATACATGTTTTAAAAGAGGGAAAAATACCTTTAAATATACTTGCTATTGTTAAATTAAATGTATTTTATTTCTGGACATTTTTGTTTTCAAAAGAGGAGAAAAAGAGGCAAACTCGTTTTTGAGAAATTTTTAAAGTATAGCTTGAACAGAGAATTAAGATCAAAACCTACTTTTTATACCTCTCAATCGATATGTCCACCTAGACCAACTGGTCGGAAGAGACTTGGGTTCGCTACAGTAGACGGAGGTCTCGAGTTCGATACCCCGAAGCTGTGTTTTATTTTGTTGTTTTTGTTAAAAAATCCAAATCGCCGAGAACAGAACACAGGGCTTATAATCCCTAGTTAAATCGATGGGCGGCTATGGCGCTTTGGTCTTGTGCGCTGTCTGCCTCATCGCTGGTCGCTGGTTCGAATCTTGGTGGGTTTGGAGTTTTGAAAAAAAATGTTTTTTTTTGAGATTTTGAATTAAAATGAACTTTTAAAATATAATAAAAATCAGAAAAAATTATGGATTAAATTCTAAAAATTTATTGGAACTTATTAGGAAATATTTATACAACTTTTGAAGAAGTGTGAATAAGAAATTCGGGTTTTTGCAATAAAAGGACTCATTTTTGAAATTGAATTACTTTTTAAACAAAGAAAAAAATAAATGAAAATTTTGGGTTATAAAAGCGGAATTTTTGAAAGTTGTGACGCGTGTGATTAAATGGAACTATAAAAATGTATTTGTAGTAAGATTTGATATGTGAATAATAGATGTGTGGAACACATAAATTATTGGTGATTATTAATTGAAATTGACTCTTGCATATGGATTGCACATAAAATTGAATTATAGATTATGATGAATTATGAAAGATATGAATACAATTGTACTATGCTTTTGAAATATGAACTGTGATTAATCATGAAAAGATCTTATAACTATGAAATTTTAATTATTAGTTGAAATTGAGAATTAGGGTATGGCCAATCCTTATACCGGCAAAGAAAGAATTGTGAAATGAAATGAGAGGACCAAGGTTTGGGTCATGTGAAATTAAATGAATAAGATCGGTATAGTGGAAGTGCTACACTCTCAGAGTTGATTTTATTCTTGATTCAATTAAATTAAGGATTAGATACATAATGAAGATGTGATGAAAGTAAGAGAAAAACATTGAGTATGAGAGCCATTGGATTGGCGGTGTAAGAGTATTCACAGGATGTCCCATGATGAGTCATGATAGGACATGGATACTGCTTCAGAGTACCGTCCCGGTGGCAATGCTTGTGGGGTGTTTGACGACTACGGGTGGTGTCATATCTATGGTAGGAGCTGAATTACCACTGGATGCCTGCATGATGGGTCATGTGACAGTGCGTTGGGATTCCCTCCAGGGCGTCTAGACATGAGTTCGTAGGTTAGAAAACATCTAGGATATTTACTGTAGTTATAGTAGTAGATTAAGTCATGGCAAGGGATTGAACCCTACAAGATGAAGAACGATTAAGGGTTTGCCTTCGGACCTATGTAGTATGGGCTGCATAGACTCTGAACAAGTGTGCATTAGTGTCATATAATACAAATAATTGCATTAAGGACTAAGTGCACATTCACAACACAACATCAATCGGATAGTCCCTTTAGCTTTGTTTGTGACAAGTTTGTGGTTTGTTAAGAAATGAGAATCGTTATACTGTTTCCGGCATAGAGAGGATGGCCGTGTATAATATTTCGTCAGTTGAAGGAACTGATGCGCCCACGGTTTTATATGCAGGGTAAAAATGCTTGACAATTGAAGTATACATGCTGTGCAAGACTATTTTAAATGTTATTTCATGTAATTGTACGAAATTGTACGAAAGAAGTATAAAGATCCTGTGGAACTCGAATTCAGTTGTATTTTGGAATTCGGGGTGTTACAGAGTGGTATCAGAGCACGCTTCTAAGTAGTACAAATTTATAAGGAACGACACCCTAGAAGTGGACATTAGAGTGTGTGTGTTGAGTCTAGAGATTTAAATGTAAGTCACTTACATTTGTGTTGCTCTATGATTTATGCTTCTTCCTCTCTATCTTTAAGATGGCAGATCACTTCGACCCAACTGGAGATGAAAATTGGCACATTATTGAGGAAGATTACTACTCCGGGCAAGCTGATTCAGACGAGGAAGATCCCGAAGAAATGGAAGAGGAATGGACTGAGTCTCGAGAGATCACTCCACCTTCGGATTCATCTGATGATTCTTCTGACGAAGAGGAACCAGTTCCGGGAAATCTCATTGTGTCTCTTTAGAGGCAGGTAGAGACTCTGCGGGGGAGAGTCGGACTATTGGAGGCTCAGTTGGCGAAGCACAAGGATGATTTTTGCAGTTCTCAATCATCGTGTTTGGGAACTCGAGAAGAGGAAAAATATGACCGTACTGAAGGGGGAGTGGAGGAACTACGGGGAGAGCTTCGTGAAGCCAAGAGGAACCGTACGAGTTAGACCGTTATATCATCTACTGCTTTCATTTTGATGTCAGAAATATTTTAAATTCGAATGTATAAAGTTTGAAATTCAATGAAATGAAAAGTTGATTTAAAATTCATGTTTTATACTTCGAATTTAATGGATATTTTGCATCGGAATATGGCTGGAAGACGAGCTCGAAATGGTGAAGGTCTGGACTTGGAAACGGAGCTAGCGAGGGTCTATCAGACACTCAATGCTGTTGCCATGAATTAGAATCAAGGAAGGGTGCCTGCGAATCCAGTACCCTAAGCAATCAAACTCGTGGAATCATTTAAACGGATGAAACCACCGGTGTTTGAGGTGAAGTCTGACCCTGACACGGCTGACAATTGGATCCGACAGGTAAAGACTATCTTCGAAGTCTTGGAGACCCCGAAGGGCAGCAAGGTGAAGTTGGCGACTCTACAATTCGAGAAGGATGTGGCTGTATGGTGGCAGTCGATGAAGCGAACAATGAGAGACTTGGTTCTTGGCTGGGAGAATTTTTGGAGGAATTCCGCAGTCATTATTTTCCTCAGACGTCCAGGAGAAGAAGGCCATGGAGTTTCTGTCACTGCAGCAGGGTGGCTTGTCGGTTAGGGAGTATGAGATCAGATTCACTCAGCTCTCAAAGTATGCTCCCGAACTGGTGATGGATGAGGCGAAGAAGGCTCGTAATTTCGAGCATGGTTTGAGGCCAAGCTTGAGATCCAGGATGATACCCCTCGGTATCAAGATGTTTGACAAGCTGGTCAAATGAGTGGCAGCCATGGAGGCAGACATGGAGTAGTTCCACGCTGTTCAGAATCGGAGGAACAACTGGAATACGGGGAAGAGGCCCGCAGTTGCTGGCAATGTCAGGGGACAGCCACCGGCTCAAAGGTTTAAGCCTACAGGTGCGAACGCTGTTCAAGTGGTAGGGAGACCCGGGAATACTTGGGCGAGACCTCCAGTGACTTGTTTCAACTGTAGAGAGACAGGCCACTACAAGTCTCACTACCCCAAACTATAGGATGTCGTCTGCAATGGACCAACTCAGCAGACCGGGAAGAAGCCGTACCAGCAGGGACGAGTATTTTCCTTAACTGAAGCTGATGCCTATGAGGTGGATCACGTCATTATTGGTACGAGGAATGATGTTTAGGAATGTTTTCTGTTGTCTCTTTTTTCCGTTAATTAGTGAACTGTTATATGACGAGTGTGTGTTATGTAACAGGAGAACTTATTTTGAATGGAAAGAAAGCTGTTGTTTTGTTTGATACTGGATCCTCTCATACTTTTGTATCACCTAAATTTGCTAAAGTTCTAGGAGTTGAACCGAAGATATTTCCAGACAAGGTTTTAGCAGTAGCTACTCCGTCAGGGGGGACTCTAACCACTGATCGGTACTTTGCTGACTGCAAGATCGTGATTGGAGATCGAATTTTCGGGATAGATCTGATCGAGCTGAATGTTTGGGGAGTCGATGTTATCATTGGCATTGATTGGATGTCGGTGTACAGTGCGAGCATCGAGTGCAAGACCAAGACAGTAACAGTGAAGGCTCCAGGTGGACCTGAAGTCACTTTTCAAGGGAAGAGGAGATGTTCAGATTTGGTTGCTGCTATTAACCAAAAGGGAGGGATTCCTGTGGAGGTGCAGCAGGTTCCTGTGGTTTGGGATTATCTGACTGTGTTCTTGGAAGATTTGCCTGGCTTACCCCCGCATCGTGATATGGAGTTCAGCATCACTATTCAGTCAGGGAGTGCACCTATTTTCAAGACACCGTATAGGATGGCGCCTGTGGAGCAAGATGAGATGAAATGGCAGATTGAGGAAATATTGGAGAAGGGCTTTATTCAACCGAGTGCGTCCCCTTGGGGAGCGCCGGTGCTTTTAGTAAAGAAGAAGGATGGTTCGATGAGAATGTGTATTGATTACCGAGAGCTGAATAAGGTCAATGTTCAGAATAAGTATCATATTCCAAGAATTGATGACTTGTTCAATCGTCTACAAGGAGCAGCTGTTTTCTCCAAAATAGATCTTCGATCAGGATATCATCAAGTTCGAGTGAAAGCTGAAGACATGCATAAAACTGTGTTTAGAACTCGACACGAGCATTACGAATTCTTAGTTATGCCATTTGGAGTGACGAATGCATCTGCAATCTTCATGGACATGATGAACAAAGTTCTGAGGCCGTTCATTGATTCTTTCGTCGTGGTGTTTATCGAAGATATTCTCGTGTACTCCAAGTTGGAGGAGGAGCACACGGAGCATCTGGCAGCAGTTTTGAGGAAGCTTCAGGAGCAAGAGTTGTATGCCAAGTTGTCCAAGTGCGATTTCTGGAAATCTGAAGCGGCATTCCTAGGTCACATAGGTCACATCCTTTCTAAGGAGGGAGTGCAACTGATCCTCAGAAGATAGAGGCAGTGAAAGATCGGGCGAGGCCTACTAAAGTGAAAGAAATTAGGAGTTTCCTTGGGCTAACTGGATATTACAGGAGATTTATTCAGAGCTACGCTCAAATAGCCATGCCGCTCACTGGTCTGACCAAGAAGAATGTGAACTTTAAGTGGACCGAACAGTGCGAGGCAAGCTTTCAGTAATTGAAAGAGATGCTGACTACTGCACCCATTTTGGCTTTTCCTAGAGCAGGTGTTGAGTATGATGTCTACAGCGATGCTTCACATCGTGGGCTTGATTGTGTCTTAATGCATGAAGGGAAAGTAATCGCTTATGGGTCTAGGCAACTAAGACCGCATGAGAAAAATTATCCGACTCATGATCTGGAGTTGGCTGCGATTATCTTTGCCTTAAAGCAATGGAGACACTATGTGTATGGTGAGAAGCTGAACATGTACACAGACCATAAAAGCTTGAAGTACATCTATCAGCAGAAGGATTTGAACCTGAGGCAAAGGAGATGGTTGGAGGTACTTGAGGACATTTGTCTGGAGATTAAGTATCATCCTGGGAAGGCTAATGTTGTTGCTGATGCACTTAGCCGCAAGAGCAGTCTGGCGAGTTTGATTACGACTCAGAGACAGCTGGCAGAGGAGTTGGATCGGGCTGGTATTGAAGTTGTTCTGCAAGGCTTGGGATCATCTTTAGCTCAGTTGAGGCTTCAACCGATGCTAAATGGAAGGATTATTGCAAGTTAGAAGGAAGATGCAGAGATTTAGAAGATGAAGGAGCAGGTTGGTGCTGGCAAGTTGCCTGGATTTCAAATCAGGGATGAAGTGTTGTGGCTTGAATAGAGGCTGTGTGTTCCGGATCAGTCAGACTTGAAAGAAAGTATTCTTCAGGAGGCATATGTGACTCTTTTGTCAATACATCCTGGGAGTACCAAGATGTACAAGGACATTAAACAGCATTTCTGGTGGTCAGGTTTGAAGCAGGATGTGGTGGAATTTGTGTCAAGGTGTGAGATTTGTCAACAAGTCAAAGCCGAGAATCAGAAACTCGGCGGTCTATTGCAACCGTTAACTATTCCGGAATGGAAGTGGGACAACATCATTATGGATTTCATCACGGGTTTGCCTAAGAGTTCTAAAGGCAATGATGCGATTTGGGTCATAGTCGATCGACTGACCAAGTCTGCTCACTTCTTGGCGATGAAACTAATGTTTCGATGGACAAGTTGGCTGAGATGTAAGTTGGTGAGATCGTCAGGCTTCATGGTGTTCTGTTGACCATTGTTATTGATCGAGATGTGCGGTTTACTTCGCATTTATGGAGGAATCTTCAGACAGCTTTGGGTACCAAAACAGATTTCAGCACTGTTTTTTCATCCCCAGACCGATGGCAGACCGAGAGAGTCAACCGTATTCTTGAGGATATGCTTCGGTATTGTGTACTAGACTTTGGAGGTAGTTAGGAAAGGCATTTACCTTTGGTGGAGTTTGCCTACAACAACAGTTTTCAGACTAGCATTGGGATGGCACCGTACGAAGCTCTGTATGGCAGGAAGTGTAGGATGCCTGTTTGTTGGTTCGAAGTTGGCGAGCATCAGATGTTTGGGCCTGAGATTGTACAGCAGACCTCTGAAAAGATTGATTTGATCAGGAAGAGGTTGGTGGATGCTCAGAGTAGGCAGAAAAACTATACAGACAACCGGAGAAGGGACCTTGAGTTTGAGGTTGATGACTTTGTCTTTCTAAAGGCATCACCTAGTAAAAGTGTGATCTGTTTTGGCAAGGGTGGAAAGTTAACCCCGAGGTTCATAGGCCCGTATAAGATATTGAAAAGGATTGGGAAAACTACTTACCGGCTTGAGTTACCGGAAGAGTTATCTCAGGTGCACAATTTCTTTCATGTGTCTATGCTGAGAGTTTACATTCCAGATCCAAGTCATCATCTGCACGAAGTGCCAGAGGATTTGCAGTTAGATCTGAGTTACATTGAGCTTCAAGTTGAGATTGTTGATCGTCGGAAGAAAGCATTGAGGAATAAGACGATACTGATGGTCAAGGTAGTCTGGAGAAACCAGTTGGTTGAAGAGACTACTTGGGAATCTGAGGAGAGGATGATGAAGGATCATCCTGAGCTCTTTGTTTGAATGTATTTTTTTTATTGTGTTTTGTTTTCTCACTCTTTAATTGTAGTTCCGGGGACGGAACTATTCTAAGGAGGGAGTGTTGTAATACCCTAAAACTTTCATTTTAATAAAAATATTGTTCTTCACGTGTTGTGCACGTGCAAATTTCATGTGTATATTATTTATTTATTTTATATATAAAATTTTATTTTTAGTATGAACAATTATTTTCCTTTATTTTTCTAAAAGCCTATTTATAAAGCCTAAACACTATTTTATTTGTTTTAGCCCACTTTAATAAATTATTAATTTATTATCTTGGCCTGCGAGCCTAAGCCCACTAATTGTGAAGCCCACAAATTTAATAAATCAATTAAATGGTCACACTTGTCATGTAGAGACAAATGGTGAACATTTTGATTAATTAAAATTGTACAAACTTCTAAATAGGGGTACTAGGTGGCACGTGTGATGCACGTAGTATGCAATACACACTTTTTGGGGCTGGGATGTGCTAGGAGAGATGGGGAGTGTGGGTGTGTGTGCATGGGTGGTTACTTTGTGTGTGGGTGGTTGCTATAACTTCCTCTCCAATCCTAGCCCTCCATTCGATAACCATCCAACAAATCCTAGCCCTCCAATCTACTCTAAAATTAGTATAAATACCCCCCCCCCCCTCTTCATACTTGTTTTCTACATTAATAATCTATTGAAAGAAGAGAACATTATATAGGAGATATATAATAGTGAGTGAGTGTGAGTGTATATGTGTACCCCCATTGGAGGCCGACCATCTCTACTTGGTGCTCTCGGTTTTTGGCAAGGAGCAAGGGAAGGAGTTCGTTGCACCGCGATCTAGGAGGAGGAGACACCCTCTCGTATTCTAGGAGGCTTTAGGAGATTTTCTTAATTGGTTTTCTTCAAAAAGTGGGTGTTTCTCATGACTTCTAGAGTAGAAATATGCTAGGAAATGAAATTGAATTGTTATTATAAGCTACTAGTTGAAATGAAATGCATGCTCGCCTAATTAGAAGAGAATTGATAATTAGAATATGTGTGTTGTTTGATTACTAAATTTATAAACTATGAGTAAAAGTATATGTTCTCATTGTTCTAAACATTAGAATGCATGTTGATTATGTTTAAATTGCAATTGTGTGAAATTCGCTAGTAAGAAACTGTTTTTGTTAAAAAATCCAAATCACCGAGAACAGAACACATAGGGCTTATAATCCCTAGTTAAATCGATGGGCGGCTATGGCGCTTTGGTCTTGTGCGCTGTCTGCCTCACCACTGGTCGCTGGTTCAAATCTTGGTGGGTTTGGAGTTTTAAAAAAAATGTTTTTTTTTTGAGATTTTGAATTAAAATGGAATTTTAAAATAGAATAAAAATCAGAAAAAATTATGGATTAAATTCTGAAAAATTATTGGAACTTATTAGGAAATATTTATACAACTTTTGAAGAAGTGTGAATAAGAAATTGGGGTTTTTGTAATAAAAGGACTCATTTTTGAAATTGAATTACTTTTTAAACAAAGAAAAAAATAAATGAAAATTTTGGGTTATAAAAGAGGAATTTTTGAAAGTTGTGATGTGTGTGATTAAATGGAACTATAAAAATGTGTTTGTAATAAGATTTGATATGTAAATAATAGATGTGTGGAACACATAAATTATTGGTGATTATTAATTGAAATTGACTCTTGCATATGGATTGCACGTGAAATTGAATTATAGATTGTGATGAATTATGAAAGATATGAATACATGAGTACTATGCTTTTGAAACATGAACTGTGATTAATCATGAAAAGATCTTATGAGTATGACATTGTAATTATGAGATGAAATTGAGAATTAGGGTATAGCCAAGCCTTATACCGGCAAAGAAAGAATTGTGAAATGAAATGAGAAGACCAAGATTTGGGTCATGTGAAATTAAATGAATAAGACCGGTATAGTGGAAGTGCTACACTCTAAGAGTTGATTTTATTCATGATTCAATTAAATTAAGGATTAGATACATAGTGAAGATGTGATGAAAGTAAGAGAAAAATATTGAGTATGAGGGCCATTGGATTGACGGCATGAAAGTATTCACAGGATGTCCCATGATGAGTCATGATAGGGCGTGGATACTGCTCCAGAGTACCGTCCCGGTGGCGATGCTCGTAGGGTGTTTGACGACTGTGGGTGGTGTCATGTCTATGGTAGGAGCTGAATTACCACAGGATGCCTGCATGATGAGTAGGGGCCAGAATAGCGTACACCATTTTCCAGATCAGGGCCAGAACAACGTACACCATTTTTCGGATCTGCTGTGGCCGAACACCGAATAGCGATCAGATCAGAACCAGTTGCACGAATCTTGACGCGATCCAACGCCTGGGATCAATTCCCACCCAACGCTGCTCTTCTTCCTTCTTTTCTTCGTCGAAACAGAGATCGAGAGAAAGGATGGCGACGGCGGGGTCTTCGACGGTGACGAGGCGGGGCTCGCGACGCTGGCGGTGGGCGGCATCGACAGGGAACTCGTTGCGTGGCGGCGACTGCTCTGGGTTCGGAAAAGGGGAGTTGGGTTCAGGGGTGTGTGGCGACGCGATGGAGGATGAGAGGGTGTGGGCGACGCGGCGAGGAGATGACGAGGCGATGGGGGTGGTGACTGGCGATGATAATGGCGTTAAGTGGTGGGTTTTCGAGAGCTCGGTAATGACGGAGTTGGTTAATGGCGGAGGATGGGTTTTCGGGAGTGGAAGTAATGGCGGGAGGCGATGGTGGATTGGAGCTACGGTGGGGTTAACGAGGAGACGGTGAGGCGATGGTGGTGATGGGATTGAATTTGGGTTCGACGCACTCAGGGGAAGAAGGGGACGGGAGCGATGCAAGGAAGAAGGAGGGTAGGCGGAGGGTTTGTTAGGTTAGCACAGTAGGTTAGGGGGGTAGGGTTAGGGTTAGGGGATTAGGGTTTAAATAGTTTAGGGTTTCGGTTTAATGGGTATTAGGGTATCCGTTTCGAGAGGGATCCAACTGGAGAATTGGTCAAAATGTATTAAAATGGAGAATAAAGAGATGAATGACATAGAACAGCTCATTCTTCATGAAGAACGACACAAGGAGACATACAATAGAATTAGATAAAGCACCAAAAATTGAGTTGAAACGACAAAATGATTTTTATTCGAACAGAAACAAAAAGCAGGATCTCAAATAGATAAAAGAGTACAACGGGGCAAAATACAGTATAAAAATACAGATACGGGAAATAGGAGTTACATTTCTATATCAGAGTTACATTACACATGTACATTGTCACAGCGGAAGCAATTTTACAACAATTTACATGAAACAACATTTCAAATAGTCTTGCGCATCATGTATACTTCAATTGTCAAGCATCTTTACCCTGCATATAAAACTGTGGGCGCGTCAGTTCATTCAACTGACAAAATATTATACACGGTCATCCTCTCTATGTCGGAAACAGTATAACGATTCTCAATACTTAATAAACCACAAACTTGTCACAAACAGAACTAAAGGGATTATCCTATTGATGTCGTGTTGTGAATGTGCACTTAGTCTTTAATGCAATTATTTGTATTATATGACACTAATGCGCACTTGTTCAGAGTCTATGCAGCCCATACTACATAGGTCCGAGGGCAAGCCCTTAACCGTTCTTCATCTTGTAGGGTTCAATCCCTCGCCATGACTTAATCTACTACTGTAACTACGGTAAGTATCCTAGATGTTTTCTGACCTATGAACTCATGTCTAGGTGCCCTGGAGGGAATCCCAATGCACTGACACAGGACTCATCATGCAGGCATCTTGTAGTAATTCAGCTCCTACCATAGACATGACACCACCCGCAGTCATCAAACACCCCACGAGCATCGCTACCGGGACGGTACTCTGGAGCAGTATCCATGCCCTATCATGACTCATCATGGGACATCTTGTGAATACTCTCACGCTGCTAATCCAATGACCCTCATACTCAATGTTTTTCTCTTACTTTCATCACATCTTCATTATGTATCTAATCCTTAATTTAATTGAATCATGAATAAAATCAACTCTTAGAGTGTAGCACTTCCACTATACCGGTCTTATTCATTTAATTCACATGACCCAACCTTGGTCTTCTCATTTCAAATATCATTTCACAATTCTTTCATGCCGGTAGAAGGCTTGGCTATACCCTAATTCTCAATTTCAACTCATAATTACAATATCGAGCTTTTCATACTCATAAGATCTTTTAATGATTAATCACAATTCACATTTTATATTCATAGTATTCATGTATTCATATTCATGGTACTCTTCCTAACTCATCATGTCAACTAATTTCAATTACTCAAGTAAAATATCATGCATAACAATAAAAATGCAACATGCCACAATCGCTAGTTTATAACCCACATAATTCTGTTTTAATCCATGCTAATTCCACAGTTCACAATTTCACTTAGTTCACACTTCACACTTTTCAAATTTCTCATTACCAAAATCTCATTTTAAACTTCTTAAACAATCCATTCGAACTTTAAAAGAAAACAATTTAAGTTAATAATTAAAATAAGTTCCTTCTTGTAAAAATGGTCTCACTTATACAAAGCCACAGGTAATAGAGATTTCCTCACAAAATATAGATATTATATGAAACTTCATGGCAGTCGACTGTTAATCATGGCCAGTCGGCTATTCTGCGAGGTTCTAAAGCTCGAAAATAAAGTAATCAGAGAAGTCGACTGTCACATATGACCAGTCGGCTGTTCTGCGATGATCTTTAAACTCAAAAATAAAACGATCAGGACAGTCGACTGTTACAAAAGTCGGTCGATGTTCTGTAAGAGATTCGAACTATATATTTTTCATTTTCTCAGACCAGTCGACTGTTTCAACGTGATCGGTCGACTCTGCTACTGGTTTTTCAATTTCTCAAAAAATGTTTTTCTTTCTCACGTTGTTTTTAGAACACAAAAATTCATCTTTCTTAATGAATAAAACTCATATTTTTATCCACTAATTTACACATAATGCATTCAATCTTTTGTTTGCAAAAATACAATTTTTTCATTTATTCTAATACTCATATGGCACATATAACAATGGAAAATTCTACTACAACAATTAACGATCATCTCTTAGTAAATTATTCCATCAATTCATCTCTAGCATAACATACTACTTTAATACTTTAATCAACAAACATGGTTCTAATCTTTTTACTAGTTAATCCACATAGTTTGCATTTAGAACATACTTAGCATGCATACTAGCATTAGAAACAATGAGAACATTCACTTTTTCTCATAATTAATAAATCTAGTAATCAAAATAACACACATTTACTAATTTATCAATTCTCTTCTAATTAGGCAAGCATGCATTTCATTTCAACTAGTAGCTTTATAATAACAATTCAATTTCATTCCTAGCATGATTTCTACTTTAGAAGCCATGAGAAACACCCACCTCTTTGAAGAAAAATCCAATTAAAAGCTCCTAGAGTCCCCTAGAATGCGAGAGAGTGCCTTCTCCTCATAGATTGCGATGCAAAAACCTCCTCCCCTTGCTTCCTTGCCAAAACCGAGAGCTCCAAGTGTGGGGGAATGATGGCCGGCCTCCAATGGGAACACACACTCTCACACTCACAGACTAATATATATCTCCTATATAATGTTTTCTTCTTTCAATAGATTATTAGCGTAGAATACAAGTAGATAGGGAGTATTTATACTAATTCTAGGATAGATTGGAGGGCTAGGATTCATTGGATAGTTATAGGATGGATGGCTAGGATAGGAGGGAAAGTTGTAGCAACCACCTACACACAAATAAACTACCCATGCACACACACCCACTCTCCCATTCTTCCAATCACCAACCGGCCTCAAAATAGTGTGCATTGCACACCACGTGCATGCACGTACCCCTAAGTACCTCTATTTGAAGTTTGTACAATTTTAATTAATCAAAATATTCACAATTTGTGTCTACATGACAAGTGTGACCATTTAATTGATTTATTAAATTTGTGGTCTTCACAATTAGTGGGCTTAGGCTTGTGGGCCAAGATAATAAAATAAAGAATTATTAAAGTAGGCTCAAACTAAGAAAATAGTGTTTAGTCTTTATAAAATAGGCTTTTAGAAAAATAAAAGAAGAAAATAATTGTTCATACTATAAAAATGAATTTTTATATGCAAAAATAAATAAATAAATATACACATGAAATTTGCACATGCACAACACGTGAAAATCAACATTTCCATTAAAATGAAAGTTTAGGGTATTACATTGCAGATCTGCCTCCCATCCACCCGACTATTCATGACCCTGAAATCCTCCATCAGATCAAATGTATTCCTAGATTTAATTGAGGCAAGTCTAACCCCGCAAACAACCACAGTCCTGGAGTCCATCGTCAAAGTGGGTCTATAGTCCTGGAGTCCGTCATTAGACAATATAGAGGCGCCCCACTTACGTTTGTCCAAGTTTTATCACATCTTCTTCTAGTTCCTATCCTTAAATTTAAACATGAATAATAATACCACCTGAATCTAACTTACCCCCTACTGGTCTTAAACAATATACCGAAAATGATAACCCATATTGACCACTTCTCAAATCTTAATAATCACTTTCATCACTTTGTCGGTACCTGGGTATCACTTAGCCTCTAGCATTCACAATTCATGCTCATAGTATCATGGGTTATCCATGCTCTCTTTATTCACATTTTTAAATTTCATTCATTCGCATATCCAATTAATCCCTTGTTCACACAACTCAGTTATTTGTATAACTAGTTTCATAATCTTATTCAACAATTTGATGTCAACACTCTCTATGTAAAATAGATAGTTTATTCACCCCACTTCTAATAGGATTCTCAAAGAAGTTGTAATTACATTCAGTAGATTCTTTTTCTAAACAATATAATATTCAACTTCCAATTTTATTCTTTAACAAACTCAAATTAACTCTAGATCGAGTTTAATTCAAATGATATAACTTTTAGAATATCTCTAGTCAAAAGAATCAAAAAAAAAATTCTTAATCAAAATGTAAATTAGTATTTAGTTCCAAATTCCTTTTTTTTATATTCAACTCAATCGCCACATTTTCTCATTAATTTACATATTAAACCTCATAATACAACCCTTGACAAGATAATTAAATGCCTCTTAATTCCTCATAAGATACTTCTTACCAACATTCCAATTTTAAATTTAATCTTATACGTTATAAAAATTTTAAGACAACTAGATAAAAGAATCAACCCAATGGTATTGAAGAAATCATATAAATTCCAATACTACTCCAAAAATAAATTTATTAGTTTCATAAAAATCATGAATGATTCTACTACAACTTTGTAGTTAAGATCATCTAAAACAATCCTCAACTACTTTGTCTATACTCATTTGCAAAACAGTAGGTTCAAAATTCAAAAACTGCAGCTCATGCTACTTGTAAAATTCATAGAAAATTCTATACTTCATGAAATTGTGTGTTCTTTAAATCAAATTAAAGATATACAAGTCTACTATAAATTTTTAGTTATAAGTTTCCCAAAATATTGTGTCTATAACCCTGTTCTTCGAAATCTACAGTAGGGTCAAAATGTTATATAGACCGCCACTGTTCAAACGTGTAAAATTCATTATAAATTCAATTCTATATGAAAAATTGATTTCTTAGACTCTAAAGGAAGGTTAATGAATCTACTTCAACTTCTTAGTTGCGACCTTTCTCAAAATACTTCATCTAAGATGTCGAAATGATCAAAATCCGAAATTTAGATAAATTTCCAACAACTAGCCAACTGCCAACCAGTCCTAAGTTTGGATTTTATTAAAATAGTAAACGACATCCAAATATTATTAAATATTTAGGAGATGTTCTTGACATATACGAGATGCTTCTATAAAAATTTAAGCTCTAGATTCCATCTAATTTAATAGTTCTGATTTTTTGAAGTGCGACTAAGACTGAAAACAGAACCATATGAAAATTCCCCCAAATCAATCATATCATAATTTCACACATTCAATCAACAATAAATAATCTAAACCTAAACACCCAATCTATATAAGTTATCATGTATCTAACAATTCACACATGTCAAGCATTCTACTAATATAACTATATTAGAAAGTTGAACAAACACCCACCTTAAAAAGGAGAATTTTTAGCAATAGAACCCCTAGAAAATAATGCTCCAAAGCTCCAAGCTCCCTAAAAAATGGCCGGCCTCTTCCTAGTACAACCCGCAGGCTCTTCTCCCTCTTTCTCTCTTGGTTTTTGTTTTGAGTTGTGTTGTTCATGACAAAAAGGGGTCATCTATTTATAGGAAGAATGAGTGGTCAAGATGACTCCCACTTTCCAAAATAACTCCCCACTGCCCCATACTCTCTCCCACTCTTTCCACTCAAGTGTGCACAAAGCACGTGCAATTATAGTCAATGTGTGCACACTCTTTCATACAAATTTTATTGTTAGTTTTTATTAAGTTAGATGTATGTGTTACACATGGCAAGTGTACCAAACTTACTATATTAAGTGCAAAAATAATCATGGGCTTTAAATTTGTAATTAATCTTAGTGGGCTACAAAAATGGATTTAGGCCTAATGGATTTAATTAAAACAAATCACATAATTGTGACTAGAAAAATGAGAGAAAAAATGTTCATGACTCAAGAAAATTTTAGGAATCAACATGCACATAGAAAACACATGCATCGCACGTATAAATATATTTGAGTCAAAATATGAGGAAAAAATGAATTTCAAGTTATAAAACGAATTCGAACAAGTTATAAAAATAAATAGTTGAAATATGTAGAAACATTACACGTAACGGTGGAATATACGTAATCGTCACGTGTATTGAAAAAACGTGCAATACACGTAAAAATACAAAAAAAATTAAGTTTTATAGTTGAGTTGGTTCAAAATAGGATAAAAACAAATTTTGAGAAAACGAAAAATGTATAAATTATTAAAATGCAGAAATACGAAGGACTTTTATATCAAAATACGTTACGGATTTTACTCGTAACTGTAACACCCCAAATAATTTTTTTTAATACTTCCAAATTCAATTCCTTCAATTTCTATGTCACTTTAAACTAATATAGTTATATTTCAAATAAAACTTTGACAGAGTTTTTCCTAAAATATTAGCCCTTTTACAGAATTTCCTTACGGAAATCTGCAAAAAATCACATAAAACAGAGTACCTGTAATATTTTTCAATCCTCCCCAGACCAAATCATTCAACAT
Organism: Hemerocallis citrina; assembly: GCA_017893485.1. Classification (NCBI taxonomy): domain Eukaryota; kingdom Viridiplantae; phylum Streptophyta; class Magnoliopsida; order Asparagales; family Asphodelaceae; genus Hemerocallis; species Hemerocallis citrina. The sequence continues at coordinate 129,036,160 of CM030366.1, read as the reverse complement.
CACACAGGCAGTAATATTAACGGCTCTGGGGGCAGAATACTTCATAATAAGCAAGATATGAATTAAAAACCAAAAATTCCTTTTGAAAACATATATAGTTTTTAGAAAAACTTTAGAAAAACCTTTTTCAAAATCAACCACAGAACCCAATACTCCACAATGAGGTGAGTACGGGCTTTCATACCTCATCACAGTACTATATACATCCTTACACCTTACAGTTATACACATAATCTACCATAATACAAAATAATACATCAACTTTACCCATAATCACATATAATACATACATATATATATATCCCAATTACTACGAGAAAAGTATAGCTACCTAACCTCAACAACTATCTCACCTCGCTGCTATCAAAACCTGCAGGAGAGTTAGGGTTGTCCACCCTCAGGGAGTGACTCCCCTAACTCCTAGAAAACAACAGGAGTTAGTCATGTCTGGTGTGAGTATAATTTACTAGTTAAACAAATAAATTAAACTACATAAAGAAAATAGAATGAACTTACGAATACCAAGACAATATAATTCCACTTGAAATCTGAACATAAAAACATTATAAATGCAACTTTATATCAAACACTCTTCTAAATCTGCACCCATCTACATATCCATAACCACTCTCACTACCTTGAAGTTGTGCCTCGGCAGGTAGTTCCCACCATTCCATGGAAATAGCGGGCGGGTAGTTCCTCGGCACAATTCCAATGCATCTCCACTTATATCATCTCACATCACACTTATCTTTAACTTTAAAATCAGGCTAAATTTAAAAAAACCCCACTGATTTTTGGGCAAGTTTAAAAATACCGCACTAAGTTTTTTTTTTTTAACGACACAAAATTTCAAAAACTCCATTGTGTTAGTTAGGGTTAGGGTTAGGGTTGGGTTAGGGTAGGGTTTAAAAAAACCACTTTTATCTTTCATTTGTGTTTAAAAAATATCACTTAATTAATCAGATGTTTAAATAACCCCCCCCCCCCCCCGAAGTAACCCTAACTAACCCGGTGGAGTTTTTTGAAATTTTGTGTTGTTTTTTTTATTTAAAAAAACTTAGTGCGGTTATTTTAAACTGGCCCAAAACTCAGTGGGGTTTTTTTTTAATTTAGCCTTAAAATCATTCCCATATTCCTCACTTAACACGCATCACTTTATGCATCATACTAATATCACATATAACTTTACTTTACATTCATATAATAATATATCACACACACAACTTTCTTTACTCATATTCTTTTCCATACCACAATTTGTTCGAGTTATTCACATAAATTTTACACACACAATTCCTTCATCTCATATATGCTACAACATATCAATTCTTGTAGATAATTTCTTCACTTTATATTCAAAGACATAGCACTATATTAATTCACATATATAATTCCTTTACTATTCATATTTAATCACATACACAATGTTCGTCTTTTCTTGAATATCTTCACATCACCGTTTCTTTATTTTCATATATAATCACATAATGCCATTACCTCATTTTCTTCATACTTATTTAACTACGTACTTCATTTACCATTCATTTTCATTTACATACCCACTACTCATATTCATACATACTCATCTTCATTCATATACATTTTCTTTCTCATTCTCATATTACATAACATCACACTCATCAGTCATACCACATATTAATATTTATTCTTATCATAATTATTCTCATCACATACTTCACATTCATTCAATCATATATCACCACATACACTTACCTCGCATCTCATTGCATACATTCATTTTCATCGCAATTCCTCCGATGTACTTAATCTCATGATATCACATTCACAACACATATCATCACATTCATTCAGTCTCATAATATCACATTTATCCATATCTTATAACACAAAACATAACAACTCGTATTACATTAACTTCACTCTCATTATAAATTACAATTTATCTTCTTTTCATTCTGACTTCATCATACAGATTATTTTAATACTCATTCTCCTTTTATCATATATTTTACTTTATAATTCATTTTCCTCCCATCATACAACTTATGTTACTTCTTATTCTTATTGATAATATAACTTACTTTCATTTTCATTTATATCTCATATTCCAATTTACTTAACTTTCATTCTTATCAGATAATACTTCGCACCCCAAACATAGTTTGGGTAATATTACACCGCACCCCGAAGCCGATAGCTTGGGTAATAATCACCGCACCCCAAGTAGAACTTGGGTTATATCACATCACACCCCAAGTCGATAGATCGGTTATTACTTTACTTTATTTTCATTTTTATCTTACAATTTACTTTACTTTTCATTTTCATCCCGCAATACATCTATAATATCAACAACCCACCAATTCACCCTGGGAGTTGTGCCAAGGCAGGTAGTTCCCACCATTTCCATGGAAATAGCAGACGAGTAGTTCCTCGGCACAATTTCATGGTACAACAAACTCATATCACATCAAGTTTTTCTTTATTAACCATTTTCATAACCATTCTCATCTTACGTCTTCACTTCCATTCATATAATGCATAATATATTTTCTTTACTTATCGTATTCATTCTCATAATAATATAATTTCTTCGTTTTATTCATATTAATACACACACATACTTCTTTTAATTTTTCATTCTCATTTCGTATTATACACTTTCTATACCTTCTCATATTCACTTCATATCATTCACTTTATTTACTTTCTCAATCTCATCTTATAATATTACTTATTTTACTCTTTATTCTCAACTCATAATACACTTACTTTAATTTCTCATTCTCATTTCACAACGTATGCTTTCTTTACTACCTCATTCTTATTTTATTTCTCATTTATTAATTTTATTGATTTTTCGACCAGTGAGCCACAGTATCCCATTATACTGAAAGCTGACAGCCCAGTAAACACGCAGACCTTTTAGTCTTGGCGGCATGGCGGGAGAATTCGGTATTTCCCATGGTAAGTTTTGATATATGAAGTAGGTCTATATAGTTTTCCACAGATTGTGCCAACCTGTTGCTGCTTATTTTGGTGTGGGAGCAAACAGATAGTGAGTTTATATTTGATGGAAACAACTAAAGACCTAACATATGATCGTTGCCGTAAAAAGTTGTTAGAGCTCTTGAGATTGGATCTAGATCGTTGATTGGACACCTTAATCTGAATCTGACGGTCGCTAATGTGTCCAATGGACCTGCAAAAAGCCTGAAACACTAGGGGTGGCCCCGGAGATAGACCCTCCGACGCACAAGTCAGAACCAGAGAGAGAAAGAAAGTTTGAGAGAGAAATTGTCAATTACCTTCTGACTAAGGAGGGGGGGGAGGGGGGGGGTATTTATAGGCCTGAGAAACAATTTAGGAATTTAATATGGATCCATTAGATTGATATGAATCTAATATCTCCAGTTGATTCTCCCCAATAAGAGATAAGAATCTATTGTCTGGGAATAAGAGATTTAACTTAAATTCCTTATGGGCTGGGTGTCTCTCCTAGTGGGCTTAGTCATTTTTAATGTGCTTGAGAGCAGCCCATGTATTATAGATAAGCCTAAAGAAGGTCCATACCCGTTAAAAAGGCTCGTCATGGTCAATCTTCTTGTAGAAGCTTTAGGATATGTGCTTGAATTGTATGTCCCTGGTTTGCTACAATGTGTACCATTATCAAAAAGGATATTAAAGGTTTGTATCACCATGTTAGTGCACCATGGGCTAATCAACCCATGATGGAGCTTGGTTTCTCTAGAAATATCTAGGAGAAAATTAATTGCTTTAGGAATTATAAAAGTACTAGAATTTTCCACCATGAAAAATGGTGAAGTTGAAAAATGAATTGGTACATGTGAATTAAAGCATATAAAAATTCCAAAGCTTCTATATTGTTTCACCCTCCCCCATATAAGGAGGTGATCTTTCCCATTTTGGAAGCAAGCAATTGAGAGGGTCTACTCCAAAGTAAAGTGAGGTGTTCCACTACAAGTAGAGAGTGAGAGTTCTTAGACTTTTGTATACCACTCCAAGTATGTGAATGAGGGTTCTTGTATTCTTGTTATACCCATTATTTGAAGAGTGGACGGATTTTACATCGCTGCTTCGTGGACATAGGCACAAATTGCCAAACCACATTAATCCACTGGTGTCCATTATAATTATTCTTTTCTTTTCTGTAATATAGTTCGATCCTAAAAAGTGGTGTCATAGTAAGGCTAGCTCTCTAGTGCAGAATGGAAGGTGGTGGTGGCTTCATGATAAAGCTCAAAAATTCTAACTAGGTCACGTGGAAACCAAATATGGATAATATTCTCTACTGCAAGGATTAACATGAGCTAATCGAAGGTGCCGATGCCAAGCTGGAGAAAATATCAGATGCTGAGTGGACAAAGATGAACTGGAAAGTTATTTGCCATATCAAACAATGAATGGATGATAGCGTGTTCCACCATGTCTCTCAAAAGACTCATGCCCATGCTCTTTGGGTGAAGCTTGAGTCTTTGTTTGAGAAGAAGACGTCTGCGAAGAAAGCCTTCTTGATCAAATATCCATCAACTTAATGCACAAGGAAGGCACAAGTGTAGCCGAGCATATCAACAATTACCAAAATGTGCTCAACCAGCTAGCCACCATGAACGTGATGATCGATGATGAACTGGAGTGTAACACCTCGAATTTGTAAAATACCGAAAATGCCTGTTTTTATATATTTTGAGTGGTGAAAATTATTTTTGATGTATTTTATTTAAATATTGATATTGGTATGGATATTTGTGGTAGATTGGTATTAATGATATATTGGAGTTATGGGTCGAGTTTTATATGAAGAAATATTGTTTACCTTATTTTCTACTTTTGAAAAATTAGTATGAGACAATTTTATGTATTTGATGTTGTTAGTATTTTCAAGTGTGAGAGTTGGGGGTTTATTTGAAATATTTTGAAAATTAGGGGCTTATATGTAATTATTCCTTATTATATATATATATATATATATATATATATATATATATATATACAATTTTCCAAATCCCCCCGTTCTTTCTCCTTTCCTTTTTCTTTCTTTCCTTTTCCTTTCCCTGTTTTCTTCCGGATCGAACCCTTCGGCCGAAACCCAATCAGCCTCCCCTTCTCCCGCTCTAATCCACTTGGATTCTTCACCAAATCCAAATTAAACTGAGGGGTATGCTAATTGAGTGGTTCTCTACATCGTGGAAGTGTCGGATTTTCGAAAGGATTTCGAAAAGGTGGAAAAAGTCGAACTTCGACTGGTTACAGGACGGACGTGGGACATCGTTTACTCGATCTGTCAGGTGAGTATGTTGTAATTATAAATATTTTATATTGTGGCCGAATTTCGTGGCCTTTTGTTATGTTTTGTGGGAAGTAATGCCAAAAGTGGATTTTGATTGAAAATACGGATTTTTAAGGATCCAAAAGGGATTTTTGAGATATGTGGTGAAAGTGACTATTTTAAATATATAAAATCTATAGTATGGGTTATTGTGATGTGTTGAAGTATAAAAACTAATTATATTAGATTGTTTATGCACATTTTTATCCAGTGCATGATTTGTGCATGTTTTGGGGCATATAGGCCCTTATAGGTAATTATAATTACATGGAGCATGGTGTATAATCTAGTATGCTATAATTAGATATTATAAGATTTAATTAGAGGAAATAAGTCGTTTTGGCCCCTTTTCTTGAAAATCCGCATGTGTGGTGTATGTTGTGATATATATATATATCATGATATTGACTTGTGATGTGATAAGTGATGAAATTAGTAAGTGGGTATATGTTTACAGTCTAATTATGTCCGACATGAATTAATGGGCAATAGTATGATATTACAATGCGATGAATTATCTATTTTAATACTCTTATGATATGGAATAACCTAATATGGTTCTTTTATTAATGTTATAACTTGGTGTGTGTTTATATGTGATCTAATGAAGTAGCAAATAGCATGGTATTCTTAATGGGTGATGTTATGGCAAATTAAATAATATGGTGCATTTATGATGTGTAATACTACGACATGATGGTTTCTATGCTAAATGACATGGTGTATGTATATATGTGATACAATGGGATGATAATTAATATTGTGGACGCCGGATATGTATCAAATGGTAAGATAAAAGATAAGATGATAAGTGTTAATAAAATGTGTTTTATTCACATGATTAAAGTCAAGGATGTGACAATTATTCAGTAAAAGTTGTGATGCTTTATGTTGATTTAGTAAGATGAAAAGATGAAATGATTAATGCTAATAACAGATGGTTTTGTTGACCAGTACCTACAGCAATCCTGGGGGTTTGGGCTAGACCACCTAACGCCCAAGGACCGGCTTGGGAATAGTGTACCCAAACTATGTTTGGGGCAAGTGGATTTTATCGCCCAAGCTATCGGCTTGAGGTCCGGTTTCCCTCGATGACAGCAGTCGCGAAGAAGTACCCAGTTTACCTGGGGCGTGGTTTTTCCCTCCTGGCTATTGGCTGGGAGAAAGTACCCAGTTTACCTGGGGCGTGGTGTTTTTCCCTCGATGACAGCAGTCGCGAGGAAGTACACAGTTTACCTGGGGCGTGGTTTTTCCCTCCTGGCTATCGGTTGGGAGGAAGTACCCAGTTTACCTGGGGCGTGGTGATTTTCCCTCGATGACAGCAGTCATGAGGAAGTACCCAGTTTACCTGGGGCGTGGTTTTTTCCCTCGCTAGTTCGGCTAGGAGGAAGACGTAGCCTCGGACGAGTAAGACTCTGTGTGAGCATCGGGCCGCGTGTGTACTGGGCTGACGGCTTTCAGTATGTTGGGATACTGTGGCTCACTAATCGACAAACTAATAAAATAACTATGTGTAAATAAATGTGATAGTAAAGAAAGTGGAGCGTGAACTGTTAATGAGAACGGAAGTGATTATGAATGAAATTGAGTATGAAAAGAAATGGTAATTGAAGTGCGTGGTTAATTTAAAAGTGAATTGTGAATTGTGGAAGGGAAAGAAAGTAGTTGTGAATGAAGTAAATGTGAAAGTGAACGTGTTATGAGTTAGTGTATGAAAAGAAATGATAAATGCAGTATGTGATTAATTTAAGTTGAAAATAATAAAAGAGATGTGTTACCGTGAATAATACGAAGTAATTGTATTATGTGTGTGATCATTAAAGTAAAATACAGTTGATACGAGTTGTACCTTGGAATTGTGTCAAGGAACTACCTGTCCGCTATTTCTGTGGAAATGGTGTGAACTACCTGCCTTGGCATAATTCGCAGGGTGAGTTGATATAATAGTGGTAATGATTGATGGCAATGAGAAATAAAGTAAAGTGAAGATGCTTAGTGATTGAAGTGAATTAATAATCAAGCTATCGGCTTGAGATGTGATGTGATATTACCCAAACTGTGTGTTTGAGGTGCAGTGATTATTACCCAAGCTATCGGCTATGGGGTGTGATATGTTGTGGTCCCAAATTGTGTTTGGGGATTAAGTGAAAATGATGATAAGATTTAGTGTTTATAAGAAAAAGAAATTACTAAAGTGGTATAATGAGATGGGAATAAGCTATAAGGCATGTTTTTGATGTACTGAGTATAAGCATTCTATTAATGATGTGTTAATGTTGAGATGAAATGTGAGAACATTGCAATAAGCAATAAGATGTTGTATTTGCGTTATAAGACTTGAATGAATGTGGTATTAAGAGAATAGAAGCATTTGTAAGAAGTGATACTTGATAGGGCATGATAAAATAAATACCCGTATTATGAGACTGGTTATGAAAATGGTTATTAAGAGAGTATGTTGTATTATGAGTTGTATTCTCATAAATGGTTATTAATGAAAGGAGTAATAACATCATGTAGTTATATTCATACCATGCTATTATGACGATACTTGAGGAAGAATGAATATTTGGGTTAGAGAATTTAAATTGAAAAGTAGTGGACTGTATGTGTATTCGTACTATGCGGATGTAAAATAAGAATATATATATATATATATATATATATATATATATATATATATACGAGGTTGATGTGAAGTACATTATGAAATGTGGGAAGTTGTGGATAATTAAATAGTTGAATGCAGGATTGGCAAAGTATTTGATATATCGTCGTATTGATGATGTTGTTGTGTTCAGGATTCAGATAGCATTATCTTAACTTGGTATTTGTAAGTTTAAATTATTTTCTTTACACTATTTTAATTTGTTATTAGATTAATAACTATACTCACACCAGAAATGGCTAACCCCTCAGTGTTTGGGGGGTTAGGGGAGTCTGAGGACTACCCTAGATCCCCTACTGTTACAGGTTCTCATCAGTGCAGAGGTGAGGCATGGATTGGTAGGGTGAAGTTTTATTTTAAAAATTTGTACTAATTAGTTATGTGAATAGTAAAATTTATGATCTAAATTGTATTATGGATGTATGAGCATGTATATGATGATGATGAGTATAGTGTGGGGTGGTGTGGTATGTTTGTGACCCGTACCTACCTCGTTGTGGAGTACTGGGCTCTGTGGTAGGTTTTACAAGGATTTTTCTAAATTTTTACCTCGTTTTTCAAAGAAATTTATAGTTTTATTTGATATTTGCTAATCCGTTATGAGTTTGGCCCCCAGAGCATTATATTATATTGCCTATGTGTTTCTGCTCATTTTGGCCTGGGGAGCCCATGAAATTATTATATATATTGTGAGCTACGGAATTTTGAGCAGAATTCTGTAAGCTATTTGTGTTTCGGGGCAAAATTTATAGGGGAAACTCTGCCAAAATTTTCCTTGAAATATAACTTTCCTAGTTTACGTTTAAAGTGATATAGAAATTGAAAGAATGGAATTTCGAGGTTTAGTTTTCAAAAAAAAAAAAAAAAAAAATTGTGGTGTTTCAGTTTGGTATCAGAGCTTAGGTTAACTAGGAATTTGTTAATCCTAGTGATCTTGCCATGTGAGTATGGGGTCATTATTGCTTAGTTGGAGATAGAGAGTGTATTTTATGCGGGTGTTTTGTTGAAGAATAGATTATATCGTGGAATGGTGTGCTCCTTATTAGACCTTGGTCTGACTTTGAGTCAGCATTATTTTTCATGGCCTTGCATAGGGGTTGACCCCTGTAGAAATCTCGGTGTGAATTTGTATACTATTGGAGTATTCTATTATATTGATTGCTGTGTGCCGTAAGGTGCTATTCCCTGGAGATTTTGTGTGAGTCCTATGGGCATATGTCCTAAAGGTGTATTTTATAGACTGTAGTGATGTGTGGTTATGGTTTTATCCCATATTTGGGGAGATTGATTGGTTGTAGAGGGTTATGTAGGTCATATGTGTAGTTGGGGTATGATGCATGAAGGATTTAGGTGAGACAGCCCGATGAAACATAGTTTTTGATTGTAGATAATACCTTGGATGATGAAAATTATGCCCGTTGGGGTTCAGTAGAAATATCTAAGACAGAGATTGAGATTGTTGATGTGGGTTGCAAAGCTTCTGATATATTCGAAGAGGTTCTTGGTCCCCTACCTTGGCGAGCTCTGGAGTTCAAGACTGATTTGGTATTTGGTGTAACTCCAGTTTCTAAATCAGATTGTGGTATAGCACTTTAGGAATAAGGAGAGATGAAAGAGAATTTAAGGTGATGCTTTTGGAAAGGATTATCAGTTCAAGTGATAAGCCGTAGGGCGCTTCTGCAGTATTGTAACAAAGAAGGTAGTTCACCGAGAAGGTGTACGGAGTAAGGTGATTATTAAGTATTCATTGTTGAGAATAGATAATTTGTTGGATTAGTTGCGCGAAGTGCCACTAATCTCCCGGCTAGAATGGTACACCGAGTACCATCAAATAATCCTTAAAGAGGGAAGTATCCCAGGGATTGTTTTTCGTACTCGGTATGAATTGTATGAGATCTCAGTGATGTCTTTTGGGCCGGCGAACGTCCCTGTAGTTTTTATGAATTTGACGAATTGGGCCTTTCACCCTTATATTAACAGGGTGTGATTGTAATTATAGATGATATTTGGTGTACTTTCGCAGTATGGAGGGGCAGAGATGGCACCTCAGAACTGAGTTGTAGACTCGTTGGGACTAGAAGCGGTATGAAAAGTCTGTAGATTGTCATTTTTGGGGGCGAGAAGTGTAAATTTTGGGATACATTTTGTCTATTGAAAGCGTATTGTGGATCCGAAGAAAATTTCAAAAGCTGAAAAGACGGGAAATAACCCTCGGATGTGTTAGAAATTCAGAGTTTCTTGGTTCTAACTGACTATTATCGGAGGTTCATTCCTCATTTTTCTATTATTGCGGTACCGATGACTCATTTTATCATAAAGAATGAGCCGTTAGTATGACCTGAACAGTGTGGAAAGACCTTTTCAAGAGTTAAAGGAAGAATTAGGAAGAATTAACGATATCTTGTGTTTTGATTACTCCGAAAAGGGAGTGTCTCTTCGAGTAGATGCGGATGCATGTGATACAGGCAGGCGCAACTTGATGCATGAAGGAAAGCTTCTGGCTTATGCATTTAGGTCGTCGTGGTTATATAAAGTGAGTTATCCTACTCAGCTTTGAAACTGGTGGCAGTAGTGTAGGCAGTGAAGATGTGGAGATGTTCCTTGTTGGGGAGTAGTTCAGTTTTTTTACAGATTAGAGGAGATGGAAGTATTTTTTTTGTAATAGGAGCTTAGCCTGAAGCAACAGAGGTGACCCGGGTTCATTAGTAGCTTGGGTGTGGAAATGAAATATCACCGGGACAGCAATGGAATTTTGGCTTTTATTACATCCCAGGAGTGGACGGTGTTAAATTCATTAGATCAATTTGATTTTATTTCAGTAGTAGAGGTTGATCCGACCTTATATATCGGTGGTTTATCAATACAGTTGTCTATCCTACAGTTGACCAGTCAAACTGGAATTCAAAATTTCTGTTTGTGACAGAGGATGCATGGTCGAATTCTGGATGAGATTAATGAATGTGATGCAGATTGGTCAGTAGGCAGTAGGAAATCCTTGTTATTATCGTAGATTTGGTGTTCTTGATGAGGATGGCTTGTGGTAGTGGGTGATGGAGAATGTTCCTTATGCTCAGTATATTGTTTATCCTGGTGGCATGAAGATGTATCAAGATTTTAGGAGAATATTTTAGTAGTTCGGAACGAGAAAGAATATTAATTATCAGGTGAGCATGGATAAGCCTCTTTTGAGGTGTGTAGTTGACAAAAGAAAATGATTATGCAGATTAGCGACGAAAGCCTCTTGAAGTTAGAAATTGGAGATTGGGTGTTCTTAAAGGTATCCCTTATCCATGAAGTACGCCGTTATAGGAACCAGGGAAATTTAGACCTGGGGTTTGTTGGCCCCTTCAGAGTCAGAGAAAGAATTGGAATCGTGGTATATCGTTTGACGCTTACCTCTGAGATGCCAAGCGTTCTCAAGGTATTTCCTGTTCTATGTTAAAAAGTGTGAAGGATTTATCTCAAGTGTGGAGCCGTTGTAGATTAAGTCCAGCTGGATGTGGCATTAGATGTGACAGATCCTATGAGGCTAGTGGTTATTATAGATCGATAGTGCGATCGACTAGACGACAAGTTGTACAGTTGTTGCAGGAGCAATGAAGTTCTGATGTAGATAATGTCCTTGGAACCTTTCGAAATGGTGAGGAGTAAGTATTTTGACTTTGTTCGAGGAGTTTCTTAAACCCCATAGCTCGAGGACGAGCTTCTTTTGAGGTGTGTAGAATGTAACACCTCGAATTTGTAAAATACCGGAAATGCCTGTTTTTATATATTTTGAGTGGTGAAAATTATTTTTGATGTATTTTATTTAAATATTGATATTGGTATGGATATTTGTGGTAAATTGGTATTAATGATATATTGGAGTTATGGGTCGAGTTTTATATGAAGAAATATTGTTTACCTTATTTCTACTTTTGAAAAATTAGTATGAGACAATTTTATGTATTTGATTTTGTTAGTATTTTCAAGTGTGAGAGTTGGGGGTTTATTTGAAATATTTTGGAGATTGGGGGCTTATATGTAATTATTTCTTATTATATATATATATACATATATACAATTTTCCAAATCCCCCCCCCCCTCCCTTCTTTCTCCTTTCCTTTTTCTTTCTTTCCTTCTCCTTTCCATGTTTTCTTCCGGATCGAACCCTTCGGCCGAAACCCATTCGACCTCCTCTTCTCCCGCTCCAATCCACTTGGATTCTTCACCAAATTCAAATTAAACTGAGGGGTATGCTAATTGAGGGGTTGTCTACATCGTGGAAGTGTCGGATTTTCGAAAGGATTTCGAAAAGGTGAAAAAAGTCGAACTTCGACTGGTTACAGGACGGACGTGGGACATCGTTTGCTCGATCTGTCAGGTGAGTATGTTGTAATTATAAATATTTTATATTGTGGCTGAATTTCGTGGCCTCTTGTTATGTTTTGTGGGAAGTTATGCCAAAAGTGGATTTTGATTGAAAATACGGATTTTTAAGGATCCAAAAGGGGTTTTTGAGATATGTGGTGAAAGTGACTATTTTAAATATATAAAATCTATAGTATGGGTTATTGTGATGTGTTGAAGTATAAAAACTAATTATATTAGATTGTTTATGCACATTTTTATCCAGTGCATGATTTGTGCATGTTTTGGGGCATATAGGCCCTTATAGGTAATTATAATTACATGGAGCATGGTGTATAAGCTAGTATGCTATAATTAGATATTATAAGATTTAATTAGAGGAAATAAGTGGTTTTGTCCCCTTTTCTTGGAAATCCGCATGTGTGGTGTATGTTGTGATATATATATATATCATGATATTGACTTGTGATGTGATAAGTGATGAAATTAGTAAGTGGGTATATGTTTACAGTCTAATTATATTCGACATGAATTAATGGGCAATAGTATGATATTACAATGCGATGAATTATCTATTTTGATACTCTTATGATATGGAATAACCTAATATGGTTCTTTTATTAATGTTATAACTTGGTGTGTGTTTATATGTGATCTAATGAAGTAACAAATAGCATGGTATTCTTAATGGGTGATGTTATGGCAAATTAAATAATATGGTGCATTTATGATGTGTAATACTACGACATGATGGTTTCTATGCTAAATGACATGGTGTATGTATATATGTGATACAATGGGATGATAATTAATATCTTGGACGCCGGATATGTATCAAATGGTAAGATAAAAGATAAGATGGTAAGTGTTAATAAAATGTGTTTTATTCACATGATTAAAGTCAAGGATGTGACAATTGTTCAGTAAAAGTTGTGATGCTTTATGTTGATTTAGTAAGATGAAAAGATGAAATGATTAATGCTAATAACAGATGGTTTTGTTGATCAGTACCTACAGCAATCCTGGGGGTTTGGGCTAGACCTCCTAACGCCCAAGGACCGGCTTGGGAATAGTGGACCCAAACTATGTTTGGGGTAAGTGGATTTATCGCCCAAGCTATCGGCTTGAGGCTCGGTTTCCCTCGATGACAGCAGTCGCGAAGAAGTACCCAGTTTACCTGGGGCGTGGTTTTTCCCTCCTGGCTATTGGCTGGGAGGAAGTACCCAGTTTACCTGGGGCGTGGTGTTTTTCCCTCGATGACAGCAGTCGCGAGGAAGTACCCAGTTTACCTGGGGCGTGGTTTTTCCCTCCCGGCTATCGGCTGGGAGGAAGTACCCAGTTTACCCGGGGCGTGGTTTTTTTCCCTCGATGACAGCAGTCACGAGGAAGTACCCAGTTTACCTGGGGCGTGGCTTTTTCCCTCGCTAGTTCGGCTAGGAGGAAGACGTAGCCTCGGACGAGTAAGACTCTGTGTGAGCATTGGGCCGCGTGTGTACTGGGCTGTCGGCTTTCAGTATGTTGGGATAGTGTGGCTCACTGGTCGACAAACTAATAAAATAACTAAGTGTAAATAAATGTGATAGTAAAGAATGTGGAGCGTGAACTGTTAATGAGAACGGAAGTGATTATGAATGAAATTGAGTATGAAAAGAAATGGTAATTGAAGTGCGTGGTTAATTTTAAAGTGAATTGTGAATTGTGGATGGGAAAGAAAGTAGTTGTGAATGAAGTAAATGTGAAAGTGAACGTGTTATGAGTTAGTGTATGAAAAGAAATGATAAATGCAGCATGTGATTAATTTAAGATGAAAATAATAAAAGAGATGTGTTACCGTGAATAATACGAAGTAATTGTATTATGTGTGTGATCATTAAAGTAAAATACAGTTGATACGAGTTGTACTTTGGAATTGTGTCAAGGAACTACCCGCCCGCTATTTCTGTGGAAATGGTGTGAACTACCTGCCTTGGCATAATTCGCAGGGTGAGTTGATATAATAGTGGTAATGATTGATGGAAATGAGAAATAAAGTAAAGTGAAGATGCTTAGTGATTGAAGTGAATTAATAATCAACCTATTGGCTTGAGATGTGATGTAATATTACCCAAACTGTGTGTTTGAGGTACAGTGATTATTACCCAAGCTATCGGCTATGGGGTGTGATATGTTGTGGTCCGAAATTGTGTTTGGGGATTAAGTGAAAATGATGATAAGATTTAGTGTTTATAAGAAAAAGAAATTACTAAAGTGGTATAATGAGATGGGAAGAAGCTATAAAGCATGTTTTTGATGTACTGAGTATAAGCATTCTATTAATGATGTGTTAATGTTGCGATGAAATGTGAGAGCATTGCAATAAGCAATAAGATGTTATATTTGCGTTATAAGACTTGAATGAATGTGGTATTAAGAGAATAGAAGCATTTGTAAGAAGTGATACTTGACAGGGCATGATAAAATAAATACCCGTATTATGAGACTGGTTATGAAAATGGTTATTAAGAGAGTATGTTGTATTATGAGTTGTATTCTCATAAATGGTTATTAATGAAAGGAGTAATAACATCACGTAGTTATATTCATACAATTCTATTATGACGATACTTGTGGAAGAATGAATATTTGGGTTGGAGAATTTAAATTGAAAAGTAGTGGATTGTATGTGTATTCGTACTATGCGGATGTAAAATAAGAATATATATATATACAAGGTTGATGTGAAGTACATTATGAAATGTGGAAAGTTGTGGATAATTAAATAGTTGAATGCAGGATTGGCAAAGTATTTGATATATAGTCGTATTGATGATGTTGTTGTGTTCAGGATTCAGATAGCATTATCTTAACTTGGTATTTGTAAGTTTAAATTATTTCTTTACACTATTTTAATTTGTTATTAGATTAATAACTATACTCACACCAGAAATAGCTAACCCCTTAGTGTTTGGGGGGTTAGGGGAGTCTGAGGACTACCCTAGATCCCCTACTGTTACAGGTTCTCATCAGTGCAGAGGTGAGGCGTGGATTGGTAGGATGAAATTTTATTTTAAAAATTTGTACTAATTAGTTATGTGAATAGTAAAATTTATGATCTAAATTGTATTATGGATGTATGAGCATGTATATGATGATGATGAGTATAGTGTGGGGTGGTGTGTTATGTTTGTGACTCTGTGATAGGTTTTACAATGATTTTTCTAAATTTTTACCTCGTTTTTCAAAGAAATTTATAGTTTTATTTGATATTTGATAATCCGTTATGAGTTTCGCCCCCAGAGCATTATATTATATTGCCTGTGTGTTTCTGCTCATTTTGACCTGGGGAGCCCGTGAAATTATTATATATATTGTGAGCTATGTAATTTTGAGCAGAATTCCGTAAGCTATTTGTGTTTCGGGGCAAAATTTACAGGGAAACTCTGCCGAAATTTTCCTTGAAATATAACTTTCCTAGTTTACGTTTAAAGTGATATAGAAATTGAAAGAATGGAATTTCGAGGTTTAGTTTTCAAAAAAAAAAAAATTTTGGGTGTTTCATGGAGTCTTTCTTATTTTTTCAAGACTGCTAGGAGACATTCATGGCGATTGTAAGTAAAACTGCTCCTGATGGTGGTCTTACAATAGAAAATATTGAAAGCTGCATGTTTAATGAAGAAACAAGGAAGAAATTTTTAGGCACAGAAAATAGTCAAGTCTGTGTCACAGAGAACTAGAAGAGAAGCTAGCCTAGAGCACCAAGGGATCATGACAGAGGTCACAGCTGGTCAAAGTCCAGTTTTAGAGGTAACTGTTATCGTTGCGGCAAAGAAGGCCGCAGGAAAAAGAAGTGCGTCAAATTGAAGAAACAACAAAAGAATGGCAATGACCAAAAGAAAGAAGACACTAATAACACTACCGCAATGTTATGTGGTGACGGTGTGAAGATCCTCTGTACTGGAGAATGCCTACATGTTGGTAATCCCGGTCAGGGTGTTGAATGGATTTTCGATATGGTGCTTCCTCCCATGCAACATCGAAGTGAGAGTTCTTCTGCAGATATGAAGAAGGTGACTTTGGAGTGTTGAACATGGGCAATGAAAGTCACTCCAAATTTCTTGGAATTGGAGATGTTTTCCTCCAAACAAGTCTCGGATGCCGGTTATTGCTGAAAAATGTGAGACATTTTTCTGGTTTATGGCTCAATCTGATTTCTGTAGTTCTGTTGGATTTAGACGATTAGGACCACTATATTGGCAATGGAAGATTGAGTCTGACCAAGGGCTCAAGGGTAGTAGAAAAAGTCAAGCTTTGTTGCACTTTATACAGGTCTTATGCTATGTTCTATCAAAGTGAGTTGAATAATGTGGAGGACTCATCTCCAAATTTATGGCACAATAGGTTAGGCCACATGAGTGAGAAAGACCTTCAAGTTTTGGCAAAGAAGTCACTTTTTCCCTTTACCAAATGTATGCCTATTCAACCTTGTGAGCATTGTTTATTTGGAAAACAACATAGAGTTAGTTTCGCCACTTCCTTTACAAAGAAAGAAAATTTGTTGGATCTTGTGTATTCTGATTTTTGTGGTCCCATGGAAGTGGCGTCATTAGGAAGAAATAAATACTTTGTTACTTATAGTTATGATGCTATGCTTCACGCAAAATTTGGATTTATTTATTGAGAACCAAAGACTAGGTTTTTGAGACGTTCCAGAAGCTCCATGCTATGGTGGAAATGGAAACTGGAAGATCTCTCAAGTGCCTACGTGGTGAAAATGGCGGAGAGTATACATCTTATCATTTCAGATACTACTTTGTGAAGCATGGTATCAGTCATGTCATGCCCCGCTTCCCAAAAATACGAAATACGAGTACATGACATTGGTCCAGCGAATGACTAACATCATCCATAAGTTGTTTATCCGATCAACTTAACAATATAATCAATACAGAACGATTGCGCAGATAATAATAATAATCTCATGAACAATAATACTTGAATGAAGTAATATAAAATATCCAAATACAATAATCCAACGTCTGGAAACAAATAATAAAATTCGGGACATAATTCCAACACAATAATAATCCAATCCCAAATAATAACAAGTCTCAATACATTAAGTTCAATAAAACGATAAGCAATTAGAAAGCATTAAATTTTCAGAAAGTTTGTTCTCCAATTCTAGCAGGCAATTCTCCTTCATTACCTGTGTACACTTCATCTAAAAAAGATAAGAAAATTTTTCCTTAGAGCAAGTCATCGACAGCAAGTAGAGAAAGCAAGGTACAATGGAATAACGATATAACAATGAATCAATGGATCAATAGGAATCAATAACATGGGACAATAACAATAATCAATATCATGATAGTCAATATAATGGCTATAAATAATAATTCAATATTCGGTAACAATAATCAATGATCAATAACAATAACACTTAGCCAATATTTGGGAACAATGAGGAACAATATACAGTGTCGATGTCGTGTCAATTCTTATGAATATTATACATTTAATACTAACTAATGCATTTACTATTGCATCCCATTCTACAGGTTTGATGCATACAATCAATTTCGTTTAGACTTAAGTGGTGTACTCGGTAGATCATATACTTGGCAACGGTAACACTATTCACCTTCATTGTATGATACGGTCTTCGACAATGATACGGTACACGATAGATTTGGTTACGGCCGAAATCTACAATCACACGATAAAACACCACCCGGAACATTATTTAGGGAAACACGGGCCCCTCCTCCAAGTAAAGTCTCTACTTTTTTCACTACTTAAATCACCTTTTAAACCCCAGCTTGTTAACTATTTTACCGATGCAACAATACAATTTGCAATCATTTCAATGAACGATAGTATCAATAGGGGAATAATAGGAGGGTAACATGGAATAGGACAATTAGAATGATGAGAATAACTCATTGGAATTATGCAATGCAACATACATACATTAATTCATGCAATAGTATGATATAGGAATAATTAATCTATTAAAATCTAGAATATAAAATTCTGGACAGAAAAAGTAGTCTGTACAAAAATGCAGTTTCCCGTTGTTTCATAAATAGAAAAATGAATTTGTTAAAAATTCTAGAAACTAGACTTCCACACGGTTCCTATGCATATTTAAAGTTCAAAATCCGACAACAGTAGTTAGGTCAAACACACCATTCAATACAGATTTCATGTTCAGGCAGAAATTCGTCATTATGTTATTTTATTTTTAGAATCGGCAAAAATTCAATATAAAATTTATAAAAAATATTTTCTAGACTCCTCAACATGATTAATAACAATCTGGAAATTTTCAGAGCAAAATTTTATCATTTGATCAGCCTTTTTACTGTTTAAACATGAAACGTATAAGAATCTGGAAATCTGAAAGTAAAAACACAGTTATAGTAAACCGGGCATAACTTTTGCTACACAACTCGGAATTCAGAAATTCAAGATTTTCTGGAAACTAGAAGGATAAGGCTACAATTAATATTCAGAAAGTAATTTATTTTAAGATCATTTACTAGGTCGAAAATAGCAGTCAACATACAGCTAGCAAGCAATATACAGGTTTTGGGTAGTTTTTATGAAATAAGTTAATTGATGGGTATCAATTCTACTAGTCGATTAGTTCTTAATCAGCATGAAGGGTTTAAAAATATGGTAAATAAGATTAAGAACACATACATACATTAATTTATCATCAATCAACCATCAATCAATCAAACAACATATGACCTAGCAATTTTCAATACAATAATTTATTTGTGTGATAATTATATGAACAACCCTATTATCAATTCTATATGCATACATGAAAGATTCAATCTTTGGAGTCAAGGGTGGCACAATATCAAGTAAATTAGGGTTAGCTCGTGTAAACCCTCAATATACCCAACGAAAGAGATGAACAATGTATAATACGATCAACGCAGGGATCTACTTGTAAGAGTTTCAACAAAACTAGAATTTAATACAATTAACAATTCAGGAGGACAGTGACTTGCCTTATAGACGGTGAAAATGAATTCCAAAATAACGGGATAAGGATCCCGAAGCAACGAACCCACGAACTAGCACAATTAGCACGTGCAATATACATGCAATAAAGATCCCAAGTCAAAACATCAACAATAGTAAAGAGACTATAGCAACAGTAACAGCAACAGTAACACAGCAAGAGCAGAGGCAATGGCAGTAACGGCTAGGGGGCTCAACGGCGTCACTGGTCGTCGACGGCGGCGACTGGAGGGGCAGCGTCACGCGTGTCGTTGTTGGCGGCGTGGAGCGACGGAAAGGGCAGCAGCAGTGGGTTAGGCTACTGTCAACGGAAATTGGGGAAACAACTAAAGGAAAGGTTTTGATCTGGCGGCACTGGCGGCTGAGGGTGCTGGCATTGTGGAGAGGGTCTTCGGAGGGCTCGACGACAAGGGGTGGCACCGGAGGGATGGTCGGAGAAGGTGGAGTTGATTTGGGCGAGAGTTTTGGACAGGGAGAGAGAAAACAGAGAATAGAGAGAATAAGAGAGAGAGTAAGCAGCTCTAGGGTTTCAATTTGCACATTTTTTAGGGTTTGCAATAGAGTTGTATTTAATAGGGTACAATTAGGGTGTTGAGTTAGTGGTTTAGGATCCAATAAAAGTGGCTTTGGGTCAAGAACAATTAAAATTGGGTTTTAGGGTTCAATAAAAGATAGATCTAAAATAATAGGGTTCAATTAAAAATACACACAATTAATAAAAGAAATTAGGATCAACAAGAATAGCTCAATCAAGAAGAACGAAGAATTCCATGAACAAATTTTAATTAAAATAATCAAGAAAGAAAAATAGAGTATTTTTGTTCAAATACAAATAAAATATTACAAATGGAAATAAAATGAAAATAGCAGGAACGGTAGTTACAAGGCATGAGAAGACCATTCCTGGCACTCCACAACACAGGGTGTAGCTGAGAGAATGAATTGTACAATCTTGGAGAAGGTCAGATCTATGTTGCGGACCACCAAGCTAAAAAAGCAGTTTTGGGGTGAAGCTGTGAGAACAGCCTGCTATCTGATTAACAGATCGCCTTCTGCTTCATTGGTCTTGAAGTTTGAGAAAGAGTGTGGACCGAAAAAAAATGTATATTACACTGATTTGAAAGTGTTTGGTTGCAAAGCTTTTGTGCACATGCCCAAGCAGCAGAGGTCGAAGTTGGTCTACAAGACTACCCTGTGCATCTTCCTCAGCTAATGAGATGAGAAATTTGGCTTTATCTTGTGGGATCCGAAAGCAAAGAAACTTATTCTAAATTTTTCGTGAAGATCATATACTTGTTGATTCTGATGAAGAGGAACAACCAGAATATGTAGCCAGTGACGTTGATCCTTTATCTTCAGATAAAGAAGAACATGGTAGCATGCCTGAAGTAGATATGAACGTGATGCCTTCAACACCAGAGACTGTTGATCAGGAGGAGCTGATCAAGTAAAGCATGAATAGGAGGAGCTTAATAATGGGGAGCCTCTAGCCTGAAAAAGAACAAAGTCCACCTCAGAAGATCGAGCAGAAACTGGAGACCTTTAACCAGGTATCCTGCATCAGAATCTGTGTTGGTCACTGAAGACGGAGAGCCCGAGAGTTATGATGAAACCAGAACTCAAAAAATAGTGACAAATGGATGAACGCAATGGAGTCTGAGATGGAAAAATGCCTATGAGTTGGTGGAACTTTCGAAGGGTAAAATGGCACTCAAAAATAAGTGGGTGTTCAAACTAAAGAGATATGAAAATATGACAAAGTACAAGGCTCACTTGGTAGTGAAAGGTTTCGGCTAAAAGAAAGGTGTTAACTTTGACGAGAATTTTTCACTAGTGGTAAAGATGACATATATCCGTGTTATTATGGGATTAGCAGCAAGCATGGACCTCGAGCTGGAGCAATTAGATTTGAAGACTGCATTTCCCCATGGTGTCTTAGATGAGGAAATATATATGGAACAACCAGAAGGCTTTGAAGTCCAAGAGAAAGAGCACATTGTATGGAAGTTAAAGAAAAGTCTTTACGCACTCAAAATCGAAGGCAGTGGAATAAGATGTAGCATCCCCAAAATAATTAACAATTATTTTGTACAGCAATATTTTGCATATGAATGTTATTACACGTGATTAATTGTGTATATTTTCATAAAATGTATTTGACATTTCATGAGACAATCGATTAAGTGTTAACAAACATTTGAGTTGTATGGACACTTGCACATTATGTGCATGAACACTTGCACATTTGTTACGTGAACGACATGTGAAAACATTACCCTATGGAACTTGAACATGCTACAAGTGTGAACAAGCAGAGCCAACATTTTTGACTTGGAAGAAAGGAGATAAACATTTCATTAAGTGTGTATGGACACCTAGGAACAGAAGCCAACCATATATTAAATATGTATGAACACTTGGACAACGCAAGCCCACATTTCATTGAATATGTATGGACACTAAGCAACCCTACACCCCTACACTTGTGCCCCGACACTCCCTAGGCCGACCAACTATAAAAAGAGGGCATGGAGTGAAGCCCTAGCTCATTTTCCACACTTTTCTTCATTCCAAACATTCTCTCATTCTCTAAGTGCTATTTTGAGCAAGAACAAGGAGGAGAATGAGCTAAGCAAGCTAGGAGGAGAAGAAACAAGCTAAGAAGAGAAGAAAAGCAAGCTTGGAGGCAAGAGTTGTACTAGAGCTTTCCGTAATGGTGGGTGTTCTCCTAACCTCTTGTATGTTTCTTTTTTTTCATGGATTGATTGCTTGTTGAATGTATGTTTGAAACTCATATAGAGTGACATAATACACCAAGTAGATTAAATAGTTGTGTATATGTTTGAAGTTCATGTTCATAACAATAAAAAGAAACTAAGTACAGGGCCGGCCCAACACTTGTTGAGGCCTAAAGCGAACTCCAAAATGAGGCCTTTTAAAAATTTATAATAATAATTTGTTAAAATTAATATATTTTATTAAAACGTTATCTTTCAGGCTTTTTGAGATGCAAAATCATTTATTATATTATTGTAATCAATTTCACTTAACATTTCTTTTTCAATTGATAATAAAGCTAATCCATTTAATCTTTGTGGAGACATTGTTGATCTTAGATAAGATTTTATTAATTTTAGTTTTGAAAAACTTCTTTCCGCCGAAGCAACAGTTATGGGAATTGTTAACATTATTCTATAAGCAATATATGCATTTGGAAAAGAATCAAGTCTTTTAATATAATTAAGTATGTCAATTGGTGTATCATTTTCCACTTGTATAATTTCTCTTAAAATTTTCAGTTCTAAAAATAAATCTAACCCAACAATATCTGAGTTGTCATCATATTTTAATGATCGTTCAAGGTTAACACAACTTTCTTTTAAAATTTCAATTTCTAATGACCTTAATTTCTCAATACTAAATAGAAAACCAAAAGTATCTTGATATATTTTAAATTGTTCAAATCTACTTTGGAATGAAATAATTGCTTGATCTATTATGTACAAGAAGTAGTCAGTTTTAAATGATTTTTTAGGAGATTTTAAAACTTCATTATCCATAATCTCATCAAATTGTTTCTTTCTACGAATAACACCTTTTTCACGAAACTTGGGTTCTATATCCATTTCAATAGCAATTTCTTTAGCAGAAATTATAGCATTTTCTAATCCATCTTCCCTATATTTTTCAAAAAAAGAAATAAGACCTTTCAATTGTTCTATAGCAACATCCATCCGCATATCCTTTGATTGAAAGTTTTTACTAACTGAATTTACCGCAGACAATATCTCATACCAAATGGTCATGCCTAACAAAAACTCAAAATTTTCAAGCTCATAAATCGCTAAACATTCAGCTTCACTTTTTATTTTAGGTTCATCATTAACTTCTACTAATTTCAATAAAGCATCTCTTATTTGTGAAGTTTGAAATCTTAAAGTTTTTACACTTTCAACACGACTTTCCCAATGTGTTTGTGACAATGATTTAAGAGTTAGGCTAGGGATATGATCTTATAGAATTTTCCATCTTTTAGTTGAAGAAGAAAATAGTGTATATATACGTTGCAACACTCCAAAAAAAAGATGTAGCTTTAAGACAACAATTAGCCATATCACAAAGTACCAAATTTAAACTATGACAACCACATGGAGTATAAAATGATCTAGGATTAATGTCTAAAATTTTTTTTTGAACACCTTGATGTTTTCCTTTCATATTAGACCCATTATCATAACCTTGTCCTCTCATATTACTAATATCAAGTCCAATAGTATTTATTTCATTGATAATAACATCAAATAGACCTTTTCCAGTTGTATCATCTACTTTTAAAAATTCTAAAAAATATTCATTGATTTGTACTTTGGTTGAAGAAGTATCCACACAGCGTATTACAATAGACATTTGTTCTTGATGACTTATATCAAGAGTGCAATCAAGTATGATTGAAAAATATTTTGCGTTCAAAATTTTTGTTAAAATTTTAGTTTTAATTTCATTTGCTAGCAAATTTATTAATTCATTTTGTATTCTATGTCCAAGATAATGATTATGAATTTCATTATCTTTAATTCGACGAATGTGTTCTTGCATTATAGGATCAAATTCTGCAATCATTTCAATTAGGCATAAAAAGTTTCCATTATTTTCTTGGTAAATCTTTTCGTTTGTCCCACGAAATGCCATGTTATTTTTTTCAAGAGCTTTAACAACTGCAATAATTCTAAATAATACATTCCTCCAATGCTCCCTATCTCTATTTATTTTTTCTTGAACATGTTTGTCAATTGTTTTATTTTTAACAATCTCATTTCTAAATCACTCCATGAACTCATATTAGTGATATGCTCATTACTTATCTCATGACTCTTCAACTTAGAACTAATATTTCTCTAATCCCTACTACCTTCACTTGCTAATTTACTTATACTAGAAAGAGCATTAAATAATTTACAACAAAAACAAAATACTTTATCTAAATCTTGGGAATATACCAACCATCTTCTTTCACGCTTTTATCCGTTGGACAACTTTTGAATGTAAAGTGATGACGAAAAATGTCTTGCAAATTCATCCTTAGGAAAATCTATATCGGTAATTTTAATAGGACCATTCTCTACTAATAAATCTCTCAAACTTGTATCAATATTTGTCCATTGACTTGGGTCAAATATATTTTCAATAGTGGATTCTTCTAATATTTCTTCTCTATCTTCACTATGAGTATGAGAATCAATACAATCTTGTTCATTAACTAATACTTGTTCTCTATTTTCATTTTCATTTTCATTAGTAACTTGTTCATCAACTAACAGTTCTCTATTTTCATTTTCATTAATAACTTGTTCATCAACTAATATTTCTTCTCTATTTTCATTTTCATTAGTAACTTGTTCATCAACTAACATTTCTTCTCTATTTTCATTTGTGTCTATAATGTTAACTTGTTCATTAACTAATTCATGATTTATTTTGTTTGTTTTAACAAATTTATCTAAAGCACCTTTTTGTGATTCAATTAAAACTTCAACTCTTTTTTTTTAGTTTAGAATAACCTGACTCAAATTTCCTAGTTGACATTTATATATTTAAAAATAAAAAAACACTAAAAATTAACACTAAAAATTAACACTAAATTAATTAACAATAAAAATAAAAAAACAATAAAAATTAACACTAAAAATTAACACTAAATAAATTAACAATAAAAATAATAAAATAATAAAAATTAACACTAAATAAAGGCTTCACTAGATTAACACTAAATAAACTAACAATAAAAATTAACACAAAATTAGTTAGATACCGACTGGGCAAGGCCGCGAGGCGCGAGGGAAGTGGAAGCGGTGGCGGCGTGGCACGGAGGCGCGGTGGCGCGGAGGCGCCGACTGGGCGATCCGGCGATGGAAGTGGAGTGACTGGAGTCTGGAGGCTACCAGGCAGGGCCGCTGGGAGAGTGGGAGCGAACGCTGCGAACGCCTTGCCAATCGGAGTCGTTGAGGGCGGAGCAGGCCGGGGAAGCGAAAGTCGTTGAACCGGTTGAGGCCCTGAGGGAGGATGCGAGGACTCTGGGAGCGATCGCTGGGACTCTGGGACTGAGATTTGAGAGAAAGAGAGAGATCAGAGAGAGAGATGTGAGAATTGAGATGGCCTTTCGGAGAGAGAAAGATCAGAGAATTTTCTTTTAGTAATTGGGATTGAGATTTGAGAGAAATTTTCTCAGATTATAATTGGGGATTAGTAAGAGGCTTTCGTATTTCAAGGAGTCATTTTTGGAAATTGGAACAAAAAATAACTACCCTCTTATTTCAAGGAGTCATTTTTGGAAACCAAAAACAACTATGGAAGGTGAATAGGTAGGGGAAGTGAGTACTCAGTAGTCAGTAGAAGAAAAAAGAAAAATGGAGGCCTAAAATAAAAGGAAAATTTGGAGGCATAAAGCCCTTGCCTTAGTTGCTTGGCCCTTGGGCCGGGCCTGACTAAGTAGATGGAATTGCTAGAAAAGGAAAGTTCTAGTTTTTGTTGTGGGTAGTTATATTCCAACCGCTAGGTGAATTCTATGTTTTACATATTAGATTCACAATCTTGTAATTAGAATAAATACATAGAACAATTATGTGAGAATTCATATTTATACTAGGGTTTTGTTGTGGGATTATGCAACAGAAAGATTGCACGTGAAGTGTTCGATGAAATGTCCGAAGGAAGATGTATGCATATGTGAATCAGAAAGTCTAGTAATAAAGACAAATATGGATAACTATTTTTGCACATAAGTTGTTCGATGAATTTTCCTAATGAGAAAGTCTAGTATTTTATAAGATTATCAGTAGAGAAGTTGCAAGTGAGGTATTTAACATATGTGAATAAGAGTTTAAATGCTTATATATGTGCATGTATATGATATATAGAGTATTTAGATGGTTAGGGATGACCATACTTGCTGTTATGAAATATTAATTTGCAGTTGTCATTGGGCCAGATTTGGGTTGAGTTTGGGCTAACTCGTGGGTATGAGTTGGAGGCCAAGTTGGACCTTGGTTGGGTCTAGTTAATTAGAAATCACTTGAACTATAGAATGAGAGTTTAGACTCGTTGCCTTAATCTTGGGAATGTGAGGATGGACTCATATGGCTTTAGTCTTCAATTAGAAAAATAGTTCGAAGGCTAGGAAATGGATTAATGGGATGTGAGATTGAGTTGTGTGTAGCTTATAAAATAGTTAATAGATTAGACCTTGTGCTAATGAGTTGAATACCTGGAAGTTAAATATGATAATAGAACTCGTGATTTATTAGCAAGCTAGATCAAGGGTGAGGAATTATTTAACAAGAAGAGAGTCTAAGAATTGTGCAAGACATGCTCATATCGTAGTAGAAATAGATAGAATGGGACAGTTGGAATGGAATGAATCTAATTAATAATGAGTCGGACTATAAATTCTAGAATAACAATAGTTGCTAGTTCTAGTGCTCCTTATAAGTTTGGATTGTCGACCATAAATCTTGTAACTTGTATCAAGATGTCCAGGAGGCAAACTTGCAACCGGCTGTCCAAGAGGCAATTTTGCAGCTGGGACGTTGATGGAGGCAAACTTGCAGAGATGATTTGTTGCATAAGACTGCATGTAACTATTGGTTGTAAGGACATGCACTAGTTGGGTGTGTATTCACTTGTCAAGGGGACACATGCGGCGTCGCCTCGTCTGAGACACGTGTGGCATTTTCTTGACTGTTAATTTCTGGGATTTAGTGATAAGAACGGGAGGCGGACGTATGTACCGCAACTCCTATCGGAACCTAGGGGATAGACCCCAAAGGGTACGTCTATGGCCTATGTTATCCATCATGTTATCCATCCTAATGAAGCAAGAGTTTAACTCTAAGTCTATTGGCGAAGTAGGGAAAGGTCTGTCGGTCCACCTTATGTTTGGATAACTTTTGGTAGGCTCCGGGAGTGGAACCACAAGTTCCGGCAGAGTTGAATGATCACCGACCTGTCAAGAAGTGGTGGTCCCGAGCGGAGTGGAAAGAGAGCAGAGCTCATTACTTCATACCCGATAGCTCAATCTCTTTCATCTTTCATCTCTCATATCAGTCTCTTCTTTAATTTTCTATCTGATTCACTTTTTTTTAAAATTAGAATTTCCCACAAAAAATATAGAGCTAAATCGGTGTATATTACACAATTTCTTCAATAAAAAGATTTATCTGTCGGATGAAATCAAAATGTCAACAAAAAATGTCAGCCGAAGGCAACACAAGGAGCCAAATAGAAGTAGAGATCCTGAATTTAGACTACAATGATCAGTCAAATTGGAAACAGGGTGTAGATGATTGCAATCAATTGTGTAAACATATTAGTGTCCATCCTGATGGTGGACTTTATCAATTTAGGAAAAATTGGAGGGAGCCAATTAAAATGTACAAAAAATACTACAGCTGTGTCCCAATTATTAAGCAGTTGGTCGAGCAGGCGGGTTGGCACCGTTTAATGAATATTAATACGGATAAGTCGTCTATGCGGCTTGTCGAGACATTGGTAAAGAGATGGTGGGACACGACCCACACTTTCCACCTACCATGCGGTGATTTGAGATTCACTCCGTTAGATTGGGTAACACTAACGAGAATTTCAATCGGTATCGGCCCCTTGCCCCCGTTTAATGACGAACCGTACACATTTGAAATAATCCAGACTCGCTTTTTCCCAGAGATTACTATAAATGATTGGAAGGCTCACGATATCCGTTGTCCATTCCTTAAACATTATTTTAACAACAGTATGATCGAAGTAGCTAAGACAGATAATATTTTAGCGATAAGGATTGCACGAGTATTTTGTATGTTCTTCCTCGGGGTGTTTCTTTACCCTAATGGTTCATCGGTCGTGAGATATGGCTGGCTAGCTGCATTTGAAAATATAAAATTTGTCACCCCCCCCCCAACTTCCAAAAAATACGGAACACAAGCGTGTGACATTGGCCCAACGAATGACTTGCATCATCCATAAGCTGTTATTGTTCGACTCAACAATATAGCAAGATAGATACAACCACGCATGCAATAAGAACAATCACATAAATAACAATACTTGGAATAAAACAAGATATAACCAGATACAATAATCCAACGTCTGGAAACAAAATAACAATCTCCGGGTCATAAGCCCATAATACAATGTTAATAAAACTTAATACAAGAAGTCCAATAAAATAATGATCAATGTAGAAAGCCATAAATCCTTAGAAAGACTGTTCTCCAAGTCCTGCAGGTAACTCTCTTTGATCACCAGTGAATACCTCATCTAAAAAGAGGAGAAAACTGTCCTTAGAGCAAGTCATGGACAGCAGGTAGAAAAAGCAATGAACAATGGAAATACGGTATAACAATGAATTTAATAAAAAATAGGAATCAATAGCAATGGACCATAGCAATAATCAATATCAATGGTAACAATCCGATGGGTATAACAAACGATATTTCAATATTCGATGTCAATACTCAATGGTCGATGTCAATATCAATAAAATGTTCAATATCAATAGCAATGACGATGTTCAACATGCAGTGTCAACATTGCGTCAATTCCTTAGTCAATTAGCTTTTAGCCTAACAAATGCATGTACTACTGCGTCCCATACCACAGGTTCCGTATATACAATCAGTGTCGTTTACACCTAAGTGGTGTACTTTATAGATCATGTACTCGACAACGATAATTAATATTCAATAATCATGATTCAATATTCAATGCACGATACGATAATTCGGCAACGATACAATATACGATAGATTAGGTTACCATTGTAAGCTACAATCAATCGATAAAACAATAGCCGATAATAATATTTAGGGAAACACGGGACCATCCTCTGAGTACAGTCTCTACATTGTCCACTACTTAAGTCACCCTTAAACCCCGACTTATTAAATATTTTATCGATGCAATCAATTATATTATGCAATCAGAGAAATTTGATGAACAATGGTATTAATAGAAATCAAGAGTACGATCAATAGGAGCGATGCAATAAGAGAATATCAAAAGTGCAATAGATAATGTAATGCATTTATCACAATCCAATTCAGCAATTATAATGATATATACACAATCATATTAAGTAAACACGGGAAATACAATTCTAGACAGCAGTAGACTACTGTACCAAAATCAAGTTTTTCGCTGTTACAGAAATCCAAAACTAGATACATCAGAAGTTCTAGAAACTAGACTTCCCATCGATTCCAACGCATACTCACTATACAGATTTCGATAACAGTATATAGGTGAATTACATCATTCCTTACTGATTATAAGTTTTGACTGAAAATCGACATTTAGTTGTTACATTAGTAAAACTAGTAAAAATCCAAAATTTAAATCAGCAAAAATATCCATTAAGTTCTTAATCATGTTAACTAATAAACTAGAATTTATTAGGGCAATATTCTAACATTAACTTAGATTTTTAGTAACTTAAACATGAAGAAATACATGAATCAGGAATTCTGGAAGTAAAAATGTAGCAGTAGTAAAAACACCATAACTCTTGCAATAAAACTCGGAATTCAAATATTTTAGATGTTCTGGAAACCAGAAACACAGGGCTGCAAGTTTTTTTTATAATTCTATAAATTTTTTATTTCAAATGCTGGGTCAAAAAGATATCACAAGTTCCAGGCCGATAGTGAAAATCAGGGTTCGACATATCTCATGAAATAAAAGCGATCTAAACATGATGAACTTCAACTTCAACTCATTTAACAAATAAAAGCGGCATATCTCATGAATTTTATTTTGAAAGAGAATACAACTAATACGTGCACTGTAAACACGTGCATTGCATGTAAAAATATTAACATACGATATAGATTTTATCTACGAAGAAATGTTCATAAAAAACCGAAATACACATACGAAAACTCCATTTCATGAAATATATATATATACCTCAACGTGTATTGAAATACGAGAAAAACGAATTTCAATTTATAAAGCAAATTTGAAAGAGTTATAAAAATAAATAATTTAAATGCGTAATAATTTTATAATATTACACGTAAGGATTTACGTAGTCGACACGTGTATTGAAAGCACGTGCAATACACGTAAAAATACAAAGATTGAAAATTAGAGTTGGCTCAAAATAGGATAAGAATGAATTTTGAGAAGACGGAAAATATACAAATAGTCGAAATACAAAATACTTATGATACTTATACTAAAATACGTTACAGGTATTACCCGTAACAGTACAAAATATAAGTGCATAACACGCGAGGGGCAAAATTATCATTACTCAATTTTGCTGGGTGTTACACTCTCCCCTCTTAGAATAGTTCTGTTCTCAGAACTTACCAAGGTCAATGTTGTATTTCATATACACTAAAAAATTTACTATTGTATATTGAAAGTTGTCAATACTAAGAAAAGAAATGTAGCATAGAAATACGCAATGTGGGAAAACAAATCAAACTTATATAAGGAAACTATGAGTATCAAGCGAATGAAACACAAAAGAATCAGAAAAACTGGGAAAATAGCAGGGCGAGAGATGTGACAATGAAAAATAATGTAGATTGAAAGAATTTTATTTTTCATACAAAATAATAAAGTATTAGATACCATAGAAAAAGGAAAACCTAAATTACGTCATCATTTTTTTTTTGTGAGAATTTGAACAAAAAAACTTCGGAAAGAGAAATTAATTGAAGGAAAACGGGAAGGATAAAAATCATAAACTAAACTAGTAGTATATACTACGAGATAAAAATGAAGTAGCAATTTAAGATAAAAGGGTTTGAAAAATATATGAGCATGAAATTTAGTTGAAAGTATAAACAATATAAGATAAAAATAAATCTGTATAACAAGTTAATATCATAATATAATTTCTAAAGTAAATACAATAATTATATATACGTTGTAAAAATTAAAGATATAGAATACTGGTTTGCATGTATCAAAATACTTTTAAATTGTCAAGTAGAGCAAGAAAACCAACATACAAAATTTATATACATACATAGGCATAAGAAGTATAGGGTAAAAATAACAATATTATGATACAAAAATTATAAATGGTTTGTATGAGTAAAACAAGACATCATAGTAGGAAAAGTAATAACATATTATTGAAACAATACAAAAACAAGAAATTATGAATCGTAATCAAAAGTATAAATAATAAGACTTTTTTTTGTGTGTAGCCACCAAATCTAAGATAAGTTAGCAGCAAAATAAAATACGATGAAGTGGTATGAAATGCTAACTTATGTAAAAATTCAAAATAATAAGAAGAAGATGGAAAGATAGTTGATATTAAGTAGTAAATATGCAAGTAGGATAAATATAGAAACCAGTATAAATATAAGGTAATTAATTTAATGCTAGGTTGTAAAATATTATAAAATGATATAAACTAGTACAAAATGGAATAGTGGTAGGTAGTATATGTAGAAATAACAGTGAGGGTAATTAAAGTAGAAAATCTTCTTCTGTTGTGGGTTCGCCTCGTTGGTGTCCAACTGTAGGCTTGCCTCCTTAACATCAAGTTGAAGAATTGTCTCTACAGCATCCGATTGCAGTTTGCCTTCTAAACATTTGGTCGCAGGCTTTGTCTTCCCGACATCCAGTTGCCTCCATTGATGTCTAGTTGCGAGTTTGCCCTCTCGACACCAGGTTGCACTAAAACAGGAGATGGAAAGATATAATCTTCCATTTGTACTTGGATATTGAGATGTTTGATTTAAGTATGATGTTATGTTTTGAAATTTGTGATATGAAAAGTAGTGGTAAAAGTAGGAAATGAAGTAGAAAGTTACACGATGAAATATCAAAATAGATGTATAGAGTATATCAAACATAAATGGTAGTAATGAAAAATGATTTATAACATTAAGACAAAAAATAGTATAAAGCATATGCATGAGCTGAAAATACAAACGAAAACAATAATTATGTAGTGTAGTAAATTAGGATAATAAACATAAGTGTAAAAAGATATGTCTAGTAAGTATGTTGAAGTACATGATATATGTAGTAACCAAGGATGTAAAAATAATTAAATAAAAGTGTATGTATCATATTAGAGAAGTGTAAAGATATAAAATTAATAAGTAGCAATAAATAGTGAACAGTGAATAAAACAAAACAAATTAGAAAATAATATGGAATAACAATAGTATCGAATATAGGCTTCAAAACAAAATGGTATGTCATATTTATATGAGTAGAATATTTCAACCTTGAAAAAATTATAGCATCGTAAAAATCAAGTATTTGTAAAGTGAATGTAAACATACAAAAATTAAAATTAAAAAATATAATAGAAATAATAATCAAGAAAAATGATAGTCTTAAAAATAAGTAATAATTCAAAACTTAATAGAATACGTGAGAGTAATAGCGAAAATTAGTAGGTAACGTAAAAGCGCATAAAAGAAACATCAAGAAAGAAAACGAGTAAGTCAAACTTAAAAGATTAAGATTAAGGGTTGTAGTAAATAGATATCAAAGTGAATTAATAGTATAAGAAAATAATTATTTGAAAAATATTGAATGTTGAAGATGAGAAGTACTATGATGAAAATACACGAAGAAAAATAGAAGTGAAAAGTTAGCCTACATGTAAGGTATCATGGATGTAGGTTCAAACCCACCACGCTTCCGCACGCCACTCTGATACCAAGGAAAAGCATGCTCGCATACAATCTCACATTGATGTATACAAGGAGAGCATCATGAATGCAAGTTCAATAACTACTTCATTCACTGGATCTGGGTTATCAGCCATCTTATAGGGAAAAGAAGGAGAAAACGTCAGTGTATAGAGTAACACAAATGTAAATCACTTACATTTAAATCTTTATAAACTGAACTCACACTTCTAATGTCCACCCTAATGTGTCGTCCTTGTAATTTTGTATTATTTATTGAAGTCGGCTCTAATACCACTCTGTAATACCCCAAATTCCAAAACACGGTAATTCGTAGCAAAACAGGATCTTTTACTTCAAATTCGTACAATTTTACAAGGAATTTTAAAAAACCTATTATACAACAATGTTCTTTTACATCAACGCAGTGGAATTAAATAATACAACATGATAAATACAACTTTAACATCAACAACTTAAATCTAAAAGCAATCTTTAGCACCAATTCATCTTCATGTCTTTTGACCAATCCAAGCCGTGCACTGGAAAACTATGGGCACGCAATGCTATAAATAGCGATCCTCGTTATGCCATATTATAGTGACTCACTTTAACAAATACAAACTTGAATGCATTACAAGGTGTAAAAGTGATTATCCTAAACATGTCATTGTATGTTATGCCTTAGATGCCTAATGCAGATTTACACTACGATGCAACCCTTATCATTCTCCTCAATATAGGTTTTAATCCCTCGCTATAAATTTCTACTGCAGTGACTAATGTATGTTTAGATATTCTGTGAGTATCTAGTACCACCCTGATAATTCTTGAGTATCGCACTTCCACTTCAAGTAATTTTGGACACACTGTCTCACACCCAGTAATTCTGGAGGCAATTACCCACACCGCGAGCTATGACCCCCAATAATTCTTGAGATTCGATTTCCCACCGCAAGTGATTTTCGGCCATCACGCCTAACACCCCGATAATTCTGGAGATGAAACTCACACCGCGCTGTCATCGGTACCTCATCACACAAATACGCCATGAACTTCGCCTTTATCCCAGTAATTCTGAAGGATATCCCCCACCGCGAGCCTCAACCCAGGTAATTCTAGAGATACCTCCCACCGCGCTATCTAGGCCCTCATACTCGTGTTTTCCCACACTTCATCACATCTCCCCTTAGTTCATGTCCTTAAGTTTTAATTTTTAGAAAAGCCATCATAACTTAGAGCTTGCTTACCCTACCAGACTTAAATCAACACGAGAGAAAGACTGCCCAAACTGGCTACTTCTCAGGAGATACTTAACCCACATAGGTTAGTTCTCAAATTCTAATTAATCACAAATGTTGGTTACCAAGGGTCGCCTTGCCTCTAGATTCCAACAACCATCTCACTCTAGAGATCAAAATAGGTTATAACCAACCTCAACATAAATTATTTCAATTTTAAATCATTGATTTCCTTTATTCATGAAGTATTCAACTTTCATAACTCATTCAATAATAATTTCCAAATCGAATTTCACATAAAATACTTTTTAGTTAACCAATCAAACCAATCACTTCCAAAGTTTTCTCAAAACTCTATTCTTCAAAATCAATTACTTTCAAACATTTATAGCTCTTTTCACATTAATCTATATTTCAATCAAAACACATTTCTTTATTTTTAATTTCAAACTTCTTTAAATTCATCACCAAATTTCTTTATTTACAATTCAAACTTTACTATAATTTCGTTTAAAATCAACTTTTATTATCTTCAACCATATGCATTTTAAATTTAAAGCCCAACTCAACAAATAAAAAAAACATGCCCTTTAGATTCCAAAATATCTTAGAATAGTGTGAAATAACTCCAAATTATTCTAATAATATGTTATGATTTTTTTCATGAATTTTCCCATTAAAAAATACTCAAAATCCCAAAAAAATGTGTTTTAAACTGAGTTACCCCTGCCCGAGCTCGAACCAGCGCCAGCAGACAGCAACCCAAGCGCCCAGCCACTGAGCCAACTTAATACTTAGTCGGATGATGTTTTGAGTTTTTAAATACTCAAGCATCCCTCATTTCACCCTTTAAAAAATTGAAATAAAAACAGAGCCCACCCCAGCTTGATCACGCGACCTCAAAGACCTCCCGCAGGCCACGTGGCAGCGCCTAGCTCACAAGCGCATGTGCTAGCCACAAAGCCCAGCGACTCATCTGACCATATAGGGATTAAATTGTTTAACAATCAACCCTCGGTCCAAACCTCTATTTAAAATATATACATTCACATCAACTTCGATTCATCATATTAATTTTTATTTGCTTATACAACACCATACAACATGTCTAGTAACTAAATCTTACTGATTTTTCATGTAACCAAGTGATTCTATACAAATTATTTTTTTAAAAAAAGTATATATCAATTTTGAGAACATTCATACACCATATGCCTTTATTAATAAAAGAAGACAAGAATAATAAAATGAAGACAAGAATAATAAAATGAAAATATATATATTGAATAAAAGTCCAATATACGGTCCAAAAGAAATTCAAGAGGAATACAAAGAGAGAAAATACACCAAAATGAAAAATACACTCAAAAATACACAAAATGAAAAACAGTGGTTACAATCCTATCCACCTAACAAGTAGAATTTCGTCCTCGAAATTCAAACAAGAAGATATATAGGGTAACCCCAAAAACAACAAAAAAGAAGAACAAAATAAAACTACTCAAATAAATGAGGAAACTTCTGCTGAATCTCCTCCTCCACCTCCCAAGTCGACTCACCGGGTGAGTAAGGATTCCAAGCAACACGAACCAACTTGATGACCTTGTTCTTAAGCACTTTCTCCCGCCGATCCACTATAGCAACTGGCGGATTCTCACAAGTCAAATCCGACCGAACAGTCAACTCAGAATAGTCGATCACGTGGCTCTCATCTCGGATATATCTCCTGAGTTATGAGACATGGAAAACATCGTGCACTCCTGATAAAGCTGGCAGCAATGCGAGACGATAGGTCACCTTGCCTACTCGCTTTAAAATCTTAAACGGTCCAATAAACCTAAGGCTAAGCTTGCCCCCACCACCGAACCAAATGACATCGCACCACGGAGATACCTTTAGGAAAACATGGTCACCAACCTCAAACTCCAAAGCCCTCCGATATATCAGCCCATCGCCTCTGCCTATCCTGAGCTGCCTGCAAATGCTTCCTTATCTAAACCACAGCATCCACTGCCCTGGTGATCAACTCCAGACCCAACAACTTCCTCTAACCAATGTCATCCCAGCACACTGGTGATCTGCACTTCCGCCCATAGAATGCCTTGAACGGAGCAGCTTTAATACTGGCTTGAATGCTGTTATTGTACGAGAACTCTACGAGATGCAAATGGTCCTCCCATGATCCAACTAACTAAAGCATACAGGACCTCAACATGTCCTCAGGAATCTGAATAGTCCGCTCTGACTGTCCATGAGTCTGGGGATGAAAAGTTATACTGTACTTTAATTTACTCCCCAAACTATTCTGAAGACTTTCCTAGAACTGAGATCTGAATCTCGTATCTCTGTCGGATACAATACTGATTAGAACCCCATGAAGTCTAAAAATCTCTTGCATATACCTCTCAGTTAGGCTCTCAGTAGATTACCCAACACGAAAAGGAATGAAGTGAGCACTCTTCGTCAAACGGACGACAATCACCCAAATGGCATTATGACCCTTAGGACTCCTCAGCAAAGTGGTCACAAAGTCCATAGTGATATGTTCCCACTTTCATTCTGGAGTAGGAAGCGGTTGAAGAAGTCCAGTAGTTCTCTGTTGCTTTACCTTAACCTACTGGCAGACCAAGCACTGAGAAACAAACCGAGCCACAGCCCTCTTCATACCATGCCACCAGAAATGAAGCTTCAAATCCCAATACATCTTAGTACCGCCGGGATGGATAGAATAGGATGACTGGTGGGCTTCCTCAAGCAACCTCTGATGAACTTTACCCTTCGGAACACATAACCTGGACCCAAAACGAAGCGATCCATCAGCATGAATAACCATGTCCGTCCTGAACCCAGACTCAACCTCAGCTCGAAAACCCTGCAACTGCGCATCACCAGCCTGCACCTCCTTAATCTGATCAACAAGAGACGACTGCAGCTGGAGCGTCAAATAACTCCGACCAGAACTTGGCAACAAAACATCCAACTCTAACCTCCCTATCTGCTCAATCAGATCCCTCTGCTGAGTCAAGAACTTAACTGTCGGTCTCCTGCTCAAAGCATCTGGCACCAAGTTTACTTTATCAGGATGGTATTGCAAATTGATGTCATAATCAGCCATAAGTTCCAACTGACGCCTTTGCCTCATGTTTAACTCCTTCTGGGTGAAGACATACTTGAGACTTTTGTGGTCTGTAAAGATCTCCACTCGTCCCCAAGTAAATAATGCCTCCACAGCTTCAAAGCATAAATCACTGCCGCTAACTCCAAGTCATGAGTCGGATAGTTCTTCTTATGCGACCTCAATTGCCTTGATGCATACGCAACGACTCGGCCATTCTGCATCATAACTGCTCCAAGACCCTTCCAGAAGCATCACTGTGAATTACAAATCTGCTTGAACCATCTGAAATAGTCAACACAGGCACTAACGTCAATCTGTTATTCAACTCAACAAAAGCCACGCCACACTTATCAGACCAACAGAACTACTGATCCTTCCCAGTCAACTTAGTCAACGGTCCTGCTATCTTCGAAAAATCTTGGACGGATTTTCGATAATAGCCAGTCAAACAGAGAAAACTCCTGACTTCTGAAACTGACTTGGGAATAGAAAAATCCTACACGCCCTCAACCTTGGAAGGATCCACAGAAATACCATCGCCTGACATAATGTGCCCCAAGAATGAAACCCTATCGAGCCAAAATTCACACTTACTGAGTTTTTCATAGAGATGATTCTCTCTTAAAGTCTGTAGAACCACCCTAAGATGCTCAGCATGATCTTCCCGATTTCGAGAATACACCAAAATATCATCAATGAAGACCACCATAAATCTATCCAAGAACTGAGAAAAGACCTGATTTATAAGACTCATGAATACAGCAGGCGCGTTCGTAACCCCGAACGGCATCACAAGAAATTCACAGTGGCCGTATCTGGTCCTGAAAGCAGTCTTCTGCACATCAGTCGCCTTCACTTTGACTTGATGATACCCAGAACAAAGATCTAACTTCGAGAAAATGGCAGTCCCACTCAACTGGTCAAACAAATCATCGATCCTGGGCAACGGATACCAATTCTTCACAGTAATATTGTTCAGTTCCCGATAATCCACACACAGCCGACGACTACCATCCTTCCTATTGACAAAAAGGACTGCAGCACCCCAAGGCGAAATACTGAGTCTGATGAAACCCAAATCAAGCAACTCCTGAATCTGCACCTTAAGCTCAGCTAACTTAACCGGTGCCATCCTGTAGGGACTATTCGATATAGGCACCGTACCCGGCTGAACTTCAATACCGA
Organism: Hemerocallis citrina; assembly: GCA_017893485.1. Classification (NCBI taxonomy): domain Eukaryota; kingdom Viridiplantae; phylum Streptophyta; class Magnoliopsida; order Asparagales; family Asphodelaceae; genus Hemerocallis; species Hemerocallis citrina. The sequence goes on along the minus strand of CM030366.1, from coordinate 128,997,582 downwards.
ACTCCACATCCCTATCAGGGAGGGTAAGCCAGGCAACTCCTCTAGAAGAACATCCAGGAAATCCCGAACTACTAGAGGTGCAGCCTCACAGCCTGAATGCAACTCCATCGTACAAACTTCCTGATCAACTACAGCTCGGCCAAGGGAAGACTCCTTGGCATAGAACTCAAACTCTGCGCAATCTGGAACCCAGAACACAACTTTCTTGGCATGGCAATCAATAATGGCATGGGTTTCACCCAACCAATTCATACCCAGAATAACGTCGAATCCTGAATTCCCAACTACAATTAGATTGACTTTGAAATCTACGCTACCAATAATTATGGGATACGGCCTGCACTCCCGGGAACAAATGACAACTCCACCACCTGTCATAATCTTCCAAGCCTCTGACATGTTGCTGCAATCCAATTGATGGTAAGCAACAAATCGAGAGGAGACAAAAGAACGGGTTGCCCCGAAATAAAAAGAACATGAGTAGGGAAAGAGCAAATAAGGATGATACCTAAGGGAGAATCAAAAGAGACAAGGAAAAGAATGGTTGAACAGGGGTGAGGAAAAAAAATAAAATACAGAAGATAAATAGAAGGAAATAAAGCAAAGGAAATGAAGAAATAAAAGAGAAACAACAAAACAATGAAAACAATAAAGCAAACGATACCTGCAACCAAACCCTCATCTGAATCGGCTTTAGCAGCAGTCAGGTTGAAAGCTTGACCCCTCCTGGGAGCAGCGGTCCTCTGACCAATAATCTGGTGCTGCGGAGGAAGAGGTGGTCTAGCTGGACCACGAGCTAGGGCAACCTGCTGAACGGGGCCCCTGGCTGGAAGACTGCTGTTGCGGGAAATCCCTTGCCCTATGATCAGAAGCACCACAACCAAAACAGCAGCGATTGGCATGCCTGCAGTCCTTGCGCTCATGCCCAGCAAAACGACAAAAGTCGCAAAAACTAGTCTGCTGAGGAACCACAGAAGAGTAAGGAGCTGCCCTAACTGGATGGGCTAGGATAGGCCCCCGAACAGGCCCACCAGAAGTCCTAGCAACTGAGTGCAGAATAGTCCACTGAGAATGAGCCAATCCACCACGAGCCTGCTCCTGAGCACGAGCTGCCTCAAGGGCTTCATCATAAGTGTGCAAGCGGAGGGAGACAAGCTACACCCTAAACTCACGCTCAAGCCCCAAAGTAAATTTATGAGCCCTATCCTCTTCGTTCGCCACAAGAACGGCTGCGAAGTGACTAAGTCTCGTAAATTCAGCTGCGTACTCCTCCACAGACCTGGAGTCCTGTTTCAAGAAAGTCTCATGTTACGACATTGCTTGGACAATATGTAACAAAATTCTATTACTAGAAATAACGACCAACCTGTTTCAGAGCCAAGAATTGTTGCTCCATCTCCACTCTAGTGCTACTAGGAAAGAACTTCACCAAGAAGCTCCTAGTGAAAGTGTAATGCCCCGATTTTCATTTGATGAAAATTATTTTAGTTTGCACGTAGTGTGCACGTGCAATATTTTCGGTGATCATTTTCATTATGATGAGTATAGATATTTATACATGTGTTCTTTAATTATTTTTAAGTAGAGGCCATTTTTCAATTAGACAAAAAGTCTTTCTTCTTAAAGCCCAATTTCAATTCAATTTATTATTTTTTATAATTATTATTTTGGCCCAAAAACTAAAGCCCATGAGCTATTTTATTTTTAAATACAACTTGTAATGTAGAATACAATTTGAAGATTTTTTTTATGTAAAAATATAATGTACAAATTTTTGGAGGCAAATGCTTGCACGTGCATTGCACGTACACGTGCAAAGTATACTTCCCAAGCATGGCCGGTTTTGGAACTTTGGAGGGAAATCAAAATTTTTAAGTGGAGTCATGGTGGTGGTGGTTACTTGATCATGGGTGGTTAGTGTAACTCCTCCTTAAATCTTAGCCATTTGTTCCTAACTCCTAAGTTAATCTTAGCCATCCATTTCCCTATATTTTTAGTATAAATACCCCCCCCCCCCTAGCCTAGTTATTCTTGTGCTTATTATTTCCTCCAAACCTGTAGTCTAAAATACATTATTTAGTAGTAGACAAGTGAGTAAAAGATTGAGAGATTGTGTGGGGATTGTGCTTGCATCAATCAAGAAGAGGGGAGGCCGGCTTTCATCCATAGGAGCTCTCGGTTTTGGTGTGCTTGGAGGCTCGTGTGCGCGTCGACAAGGAGGAGGATCACTCTCTGTAATACCCTGATTTTTCAATTAATGAAAAATTATTTTATTTTGCACGTAGTGTGCACGTACAATATTTTGGTTGAATTAAATCTTATGATTATTTTTATTATGAAGTGTATAAATATTTAAATATGTGTTCTCAAATTATTTTACACAAAAGCCTTTTTCTTTAAATAAATAGAAAGCCTTATTTTAAAGGCCTTTTTCTTAAAAGCCCAAAATGTAATTTATTTATTTTATTTTAAATAACTATTTTGGCCCAAAACTAAAGCCTATGGATTAACCTATTTTTATTTAACTTGTCATGTAGAAGACAACTTAAAAACTATTTTATTTTTATACAAAATTAAAATGTACAATTTTTAGGCCTAGTTGCATGCACGTGCACTACACGTACACGTGCAATATGCACTTCTCCATGGAGGCCAGATTGCATCTTTTGGGAGGAAAACTCAAAATTTGAGTGGTAGTCATGGCATGGTGGTTATTTGGTTGTGGGTAGTTTTTGTAACTCCTACTTCCATCTTGGCCTTCCATCCTACAACCAACTAGTTAATCCTAGCCCTCCATTCTATTTGATTTCTAGTATAAATACCCCCTCCCATGGCTAGTATTCTTATGCAAATTATATCTTTCCAAATCTATAGTCTAATAGAATTATTTAGTAGTAAGTTGTGAGTTAAAAAGATTGAGAGATTGTGTGGGATTGTGTTGCATTCAAACAAGGAGAAGGAGGCCGGTCATTCCAAGGAGAGGAGCTCGGTTGGTGCCTGTGGAGCTTGTGCGCGCATCATCTAGGAGGAGGTGCATCTCGTCGCAAAGGACTTTTGTTGCTAAATTTGTTTGTTCTCTCCATACAAGGTGGGTAACTTTTCCTATTTCTAATATAGGGATCCATGCTAGATTTAATTATCAAAATGATGCATGAAAAATATTAATAAGAATACACTTTAATTGAGAAGTTAGTCTATGAATTGATTGGAATGTTTTGATTAACTTTGTATGTGGTTTTATTATTAATTTGAGTTGTGGGTTAATTCTCCTTATTTGTAGTTAGGAATATGCTAGTATTATATTGAACCATGAAGCATGAAAATGATTAATAAGCATACACATTAAATTTGGAAAATGACCCCTAATTGAGTGAATTGTTGACATGGAATTAGTATGTAGTTCTATCGTTAAAATTATAAGTTGCACGTGTAATTGATTATGATTATAGATTGATGGAAGAAAATACATTTATCACCATCACAAATTATATGTAAAAGATAGTACTTTGTTAATGCTAAGTTATGTTTTGTAGAGATCTTTTTGAGTTATTGTGTGAATGGATAAATTCAAAAAAATAGATTTGTATGTTGAATAAAAGATTAATATCAGAAAATTAATGTAAGAAAAATTGTGGATAAAAAGATTAGAAGGCCAATTGTTAAGCAATGTCAAAAAAAATGAGAAGTATAGTAGTTGTAATGTAAAATTCATTGAATTGTGTGAAAAATATATTTTTTTTTTGTGCAAAAATTATTTTATGCATACTGGTATGAAAATCATGTGAGGGGAAGTCAATCTGGAATTTTTCAGTAACTTCTATAAAAGCAATATGAAACAAAGATTAATTGAACATCGAGATGTTTTTAACAACAGTGGCAATTGATTTCAAAATGATTTTAAATTGTACTGTGACAACCTGAGCATATAGATCAAGTGGTCACTGTGTGCGGCTGTGTTCTCTGGGGTGACTGGTTCGAACCCTGTGGCCTACTCTTGTTTACATTTTTTAAAAAACATTAGAATCAGCGACAGAGAGTAATAAATACTCTCTGTCTCCTTCTTATATCGCCAGCGGCAAGTGGCCTGCTAGTTGTGGCTTTCGGTTGTTTCCCTGTGGTGCTGGGTTCGAATCTTGCTATCGGCAAGATTGAAAAATTAATTTTTTTGGTTTTTTAAGCGTCCAAAAATTATGAAAAAAATATGGTTATTCTCCTAAAAATGTAAGGGACTTTATAAAAATGATTTGGGAATTATTTGAATGAAATTAACTATGATTTGGAGATAAAATACATAAATGGAAATATGGTTCTATATGTGTTATTGATGTGAAATTATAACTTAAAAGAATAAGTGAAATGAAGGATTAGAAGTTGATTTGGCAAAAGAAACTTGGTTGTGTGACATAATGCAATTTATTTCTCATTTGTGGAACGATATGAAGTATGCATATTGTTTAGTAAAGTGAAATTGATATGATGTGATAATTGATAAAGTGCATGAAATTCATATACAGTTATGGACTTGTGAACAAATTAGAAGTCATGAATTGAAAAGAGAATATACATGTGAGTATGAGGACTCAACATGGGGTATTTATGAGTTGGAAATTGTGAAATGAAAATTGAAATAAAAGAGTAGCTAAGTCTCCCCCGGCATTTGGAAATGAAATGAAATGAAATTAGACCAAGGTTGGTCATGTTGAAATGAATGAATAAGTCCGGTTTAGTGGAGAGGCTAACTCTAGAGATTTAATTTTTGTTCATGATTTTTGATAAAACTAAGGGTTAGTACATAGTGGAGACGTGATGAAAGTAGAAGAAAAACATGAGTATGGGGGCCATCGGATTAGCGGTGTGAGAGCGATCCACAGGCTGCCTGCTTGATGCGTCAAGACCTGGCGTGGGCGCTACTCCAGAATTATCGTTCCGGTGGCGACGCTCGTGGGATGTTCGAGTGGCTATGGGTGGTGCCATTGTTCCATGGCGGAGGCTGAATTGTCCATAGGTTGCCTGCTCGATGCGTCGTGTCAGTGCGTGGAATTCCCCTCCAGGCTGCCTGGACATGGGCTCGTAGATCATAGGACATCTAAGACACTACCGTAATTACAGTAGTAGATTAAGACATAACGAGAGATTGAACCCTACAAAGATGAAGAACGAATAAGGGCTTGCCCTCGGACCTATGTAGTATGGGATGCATAGAATCCGAAGAAGTACGCATTAGTGTCATGTAATATAAATAAATGCATTAAGGACTAAGTGCACAATTACAACACGACATCAATAGGGTAGTCCCTTTAGTTTGAAATGTGACAAGTTTGTGTTTGCTAAATATGGAAAGGTGAGTTATACTATTTCCGGCATAGAGAGGATGGCCGTGTATAATGTTCGTCGGTTGAATAAACTGACGTACCCACAGTCTTATATGCAGGTAAATGACTTGTTAAAGGTTAAAGAGGAATGGACGCTTAAAGATTATACCATGTTGTTGTACATTTATTTAATTGTTGTATATTTTACTTCCGCTGTGCAAATGTAAAGTGAAATATTGATGTAAACTTTGATGTAAAGTGAAAAGTTTAAATTTCCTTGTAAAATTGTACTAAAAGAAACGGAAAGATCCTGTAGAACATCTCGAATTCAGTGTATTTGGGATTCGGGGCGTTACAGAGTGGTATCAGAGCCACGTTTCTACGCTTTCCACACTTATACAAATTTATAAGGAACGACACCCTAGAAGTGGACATTAGAGTGTGTGTTTGAGTCTAGAGATTTAAATGTAAGTGACCTACATTTGTGTTGCTCTAAGATTTATGCTTCTTCCTCTCTATTCTAAGATGGCTGATCACTTCAACCCTGCTGGAGGCGACGACTGGCATATCATTGAGGAAGAGTACCATCCTGGACAGGCATATTCCGAGGACGAGTACTATCCAGGGCAAGCAGATTCTGACAGAGAAGAATGGCCTGAATCCCAGAGATCACCCCACCTCCGGATTCATCTGATGACTCTTCTTCTGACGAAGAAGAAGAACCAGTTCCGAATAGTCTCATGACTTCTCTTTAGAGGCAGGTAGAGACACTACAAGAGAGAGTCGGATTGTTGGAGGCTCAGCTGGCAAAACGGAAGGACGACTTTTCTGTTCTCATTCATCAAGTATGGGAACTCGAGAAGAGGACGAACCTGACTGATGTGCTGAAGGATGAGGTTGATGAACTACGGGAAGAACTTCGAGCAGCGAAGAGGACCCGTAGGAGTTAGACTGTTTTAGCTTCTACTATTTTCCATTCTGATGTCAAAAATGTTTTTAATTCAAATGTATAAACTTTGGAATTCAATGAAATGCAAGTTGGTTTAAATTCTTGTCTTATACTTCGAATTTAGTGGATCTTTTGCATCAGAATATGTCGAGAAGAGGAGCTAGGAATGGGGAAGGTTTGGATCTAGAAACGGAACTTGCGAGGGTCTATCAGATGCTCAACGCCGTGGCTATGAGCCAAAACTAAGCAAGGGGGCCGGTGAATCCAGTGCCCGAAGCGATCAAACTAGTGGAATCGTTCAAGAGAATGAAACCACCCATTTTCGAAGGGAAGTCAGATCCAGATGCGGCTGACAACTGGATCCGTCAAGTAGAGATGATATTTGAAGTGCTGGAGACCCCGGAAGGCAGCAAGGTCAAGTTGGCGACTTTGCAACTAGAGAAGGATGCAGCGGTCTGGTGGCAATCCATGAAGAGGACCATGGGAGGCATAGTGCTTGGCTGGGAGGAATTTCTGGAAGAATTATGCAGTCACTATTTTCCCTCCGATGTTCAGGAGAAGAAGGCTATGGAATTTCTGTCGCTTCGGCAAGGCAGCATGTCAGTGAGGGAGTATGAGACCAAGTTTACTCAGCTCTCTAGGTATGCTCCAGAACTGGTGATGGATGAGGCTAAGAAGGCTCGTAAGTTCGAGCAAGAATTGAGGCCGAGCTTGAGGTCCCGGATGATACCCCTTGGTATCAGGCGATTCGACAAGCTGGTCAAGAGGGCGGCAGCGACGGAAGCAGACATGGAGCAGTTCCAAGTTGTTCAGAACTGGAGGAACAACTGGCAGTCTGGAAAGTGGCCTGCACATTCTGGAAGTTTCAAGGGACAACCATCCGCACAAAGGTTCAAACCGACAGGGGCGAACGCTATTAGTGTGGCTGGAAGACCTGGGAACAATGTGGTGAGACCTCCTGTGGTAACTTGCTTCAACTGTGGTGAAACAGGACATTACCGATCTCAATGTCTCAAGCCACAGAGTGGTAATAGCAATGCACCAACGCAGCAGACTGGGAAGAGGCCGAACCAACCAGGGCGAGTATTTGCCTTGACGGAAGCTGATGCTGATGAGGCAGATCAGGTCATCTCTGGTACGAGGGCTGGTGTTTAGAGTTTTGTCATTTCTTTTCCCACTCATCTCTGGTACGAAGGCAGATCAGGTCATCTATACTTGCATTTTTATAAAAGTTGTACTTTGCAAAAGACTTAAAATGGAATGTTAGAAAAGAAGTACGAATAAGAAAGGAATTATGTGAAGTGATGTGAATTATTCTCATTGGAGAATAGTGCGACAAATTGTGAAGTGTAAATGTCCATCTTTAATTGAATAACTAGTGATGTGGGTTCTTTAATGTGAAAATAACATTTTATGAGTTACATGATGAATAGTTGAATTTCATGTATAATTATGGACTATTGAACAATTTAGAAATCATGATTGGAAAAGAGAAATATTTTTTGAGTATGACAACTCAACATGTGAACTTATGAATTGAAATTGAAAATTAGAGTATAGCCAAACTCACACCGGCAAGTGAAAAAAGATAAATTTTGATTTTTGACATTGAAAAGACCAGGTTTAGGTCATTATGAAAGGAAAGAAATAAGACCAGTAGTAGTGAGAGGGCTAACTCTAGAGCTTTGATTTTGGTCATGATTTCATTAGAATGAAGGATTAGTTACATAGTGAAGATGTGATGATAGTAAGAGAAAAACATTGAGTATGAGGGTCATTGGATTGGCAGCGAGAGCGTATCCCAGGATGTCCCATGATGAGTCATGGTAGGGTGTGGATACTGCTCCAGAGTACCGTCCCGGTGGCGACGCTCGTGGGATGTTGGACGACTGCGGGTGGTGTCATGTCTATGGTAGGCGCTGAATTACCACAGGATGCCTGCATGATGAGTCATGTGTCAGTGCGTTGGGATTTCCTCCAGGGCGCCTAGACATGAGTTCGTATGTCAGAAAACATCTAGGATACTTACCGTAGTTACAGTAGTAGAGTAAGTCATGACGAGGGATTGAACCCTACAAGATGAAGAACGATTAAGGGCTTGCCCTCGGACCTATGTATGGGATGCATAGAATTTGAACAAGTGCGCATTAGTGTCATATAATATAAACAACTGCATTAAGGACTAAGTGCACAAATCACAACACGACATCAATAGGGTAGTCCCTTTAATTTGATATGTGACAAGTTTGTGTTTGTTAAATATGGAAAATAAGTTATACTATTTCCGGCATAGAGAGGATGGCCGTGTATAATGTTCATCGGTTGAATAAACTGACGTACCCACAGTTTTATATGCAGGGTAATGACATGATAAAGGTTAAAGAGGAACAGATGCTTAAAGATTATTCAAAGTTGTTGTACATTTATTTAATTATTGTAAATTTTACTTCCGTTGTGCAATGCAAAGTGTAAAGTTTTATATAAACTCTGATGTAAAGTGAAAAGTTCAAATTTCCTTGTAAAATTGTACTAAATGAAGTGGAAAGATCCTGTAGAACTCTCGAATTCAGTTGTATTTGGGATTTGAGGCGTTACAGAGTGGTATCAGAACCACTCTTCACACTTGTACAAGTTTATAAGGGACGACACCCTAGAAGTGGACATTAGAGTGTGTGTTTGAGTCTAGAGATTTAAATGTAAGTGACTTACATTTGTGTTGCTCTATGACTTATGCTTCTTCCTCTCTATTTCTAAGATGGCTGATCACTTCGACCCTGCTGGAGACAACGACTGGCATATCATCGAGGAGGAGTACCATCCTGGACAAGCAGATTCTGAGGAAGAGTACTACCCAGGGCAAGCAGATTTTGACGGAGAAGAATGGCTTGAATCCCGAGAGATCACCCCACCTCCGGATTCATCTGATGACTCTTCTGGCGAAGAAGAAGAACCAGTTCCAAATGGTCTTGTGCTATCTCTTCAGAGGCAGGTAGAAACACTGCGAGAGAGAGTCGGATTATTGGAGGCTCAATTGGCAAAGCATAAGGATGACTTTTCTGTTCTCAGTCACCGGGTATGGGAACTCGAGAATAGGAAGAATCTGACCGATGTGCTGAAGGAAGAAGTTGAAGAACTACGGGGAGAACTTTGAGAAGCGAAGAGAAACCGTAGGAGTTAGACTGTTGTAGCTTCTACTGTTTTCATTCTGATGTCAAGAAATGTTTTTCAATTCGAATGTATAAAATTTGGAATTCAATGAAATGCAAGTTGATTTAAAATTCATGTCTTATACTTCGAATTTAATGGATCTTTTGCATCAGAATATGGCTAGAAGAGGAGCTAGAAACGGGAAAGGTCTGGATCTGGAAACGGAACTTGCGAGGGTCTATCAGATGCTCAACGCCGTGGCCATGAACCAAAACCAAGGAAGGGGGCCTGCGAATCCGGTGCCCGAAGCGATCAAACTAGTGGAGTCGTTCAAACGGATGAAACCACCTGTGTTCGAAGGGAAGTCAGACCCTGATGTTGCTGATAACTGGATTCGTCAGGTAGAGACGATCTTTGAGGTGCTGGAGACCCCTGAGGGCAGCAAGGTGAAGTTGGCGACTCTGCAACTTGAGAAGGACGCAGCTGTGTGGTGGCAGTCGATGAAGCGGACAATGGGAGGCATAGTTCTCGGCTGGGAGGAATTTTTGGAAGAATTCTGCAGTCACTATTTTCCCTCCGACGTCCAAGAGAAGAAGGCTATGGAGTTTCTATCACTACAGCAAGGTGGCATGTCCGTGAGAGAGTACGAGACCAAATTTACTCAGCTCTCTAGGTATGCTCCGGAATTAGTGTTGGATGAGGCTAAGAAGGCTCGTAAGTTCGAGCATAGATTGAGGCCGAGCTTGAGGTCCCGGATGATACCTCTTGGTATCAGAAGATTTGACAAGTTGGTTAAGAGAGCAGCAGCCACTGAAGCAGACATGGAGCAGTTTCATGTTGTTCAGAATCGAAGGAACAACTGGCAGTCTAGGAAGAGGCCTGCACATTCTGGGAGTTTCAAGGGACAACCATCTGTACAAAGGTTCAATTCGACAGGGGCGAACGCTATTAGTGTGGCTGGAGGACCTGGGAACAATGTAGTGAGACCTCCTGCGGTAACTTGCTTCAACTGTGGTGAGACGGGACATTACAAATCTCAATACCCCAAGCCACGAAATGGTAATAGCAATGCACCAATGCAACAGACTGGGAAGAGATCGTACCAACCAGGGCGAGTATTTGCCTTGACGGAAGCTGATGCTGATGAAGTAGATCATGTCATTACTGGTACGAGGGCAGATGTTTAAAGGTTTATGTCATTTCTTTTTCCCGCTATTTAGTGAACTGTTACGTAATGAGTGTGTATTATGTAACAGGAGAACTTTATCTTAATGGAATGAAAGTTGTTGTGTTGTTCGATACTGCATCCTCTCATACTTTTGTGTCTCCTAAATTTGCTAAAGTGTTGGGAGTTGAACCGAAGATTTTTCCAGGCAAGATCTTAGCAGTAGCTACTCCATCAGGGAAAACTTTAACCACTGATCGGTATTATGCAGATTGGGAGATTGTGATTGGGGACAGAATCTTTGGAATTGATCTGATCGAGCTGACTATCTTGGGAGTCGATGTTATCATTGGCATTGATTGGATGTCGGTGTACAATGCAAGCATTGAGTGTAAGACCAAGACGGTAACAGTGAAGGCTCCAGGTGGACCTGAAGTCACTTTCCAAGGGAAGAAGAAGTGTTCTAGGCTGGTGGCAGCTATCCGCAAGGAAGAGATTCCTGTGGAAGTGCAAGGGATTCCTGTGGTTCGGGACTATCCGACTGTGTTCTTGGATGATTTTCCTGGGTTACCCCGCATCGTGATGTAGAGTTCAGCATCACTGTTCAACCGGGAAGTGCACCCATTTCTAAGGCACCGTATAGGATGGCTCCAGTGGAACAGGATGAGGTGAAACGGCAAATTGATGAACTGTTGGAGAAAGGCTTTATTCAACCTAGTGCGTCACCTTGGGGAGCACCAGTGCTTTTGGTAAAGAAGAAGGATGGATCGATGAGGATGTGCATCGATTACTGAGAGCTGAATAAGGTCACTATTCAGAATAAGTATCATATCCCTCTAATTGATGACTTGTTCGATCGTCTACAAGGAGCAGTTGTTTTCTCCAAAATAGATCTTCGATCAGGATATCACCAAGTTCGAGTGAAAGCTGAAGATGTGCACAAAACTGCATTTAGAACTCGACATGGGCATTACGAATTCTTAGTTATTCCATTTGGAGTGACGAATGCACCCGCAATCTTCATGGATTTGATGAACAGAGTTCTGAGGCCGTTCATTGATTCTTTCGTCGTGGTGTTTATCGACGATATCCTCGTATACTCCAAGTCAGATGAGGAGCACACCGAGCATCTGGCAGCAGTTTTGAAGAAGCTGGAAGAGCAGGAGTTGTATGCCAAGCTATCCAAGTGTGATTTTTAGAAATCTAAAGTGGCATTCCTAGGTCACATCCTTTCTAAGGAGGGAGTGGCAACTGACCCTCAAAAGATAGAGGCAGTGAGAGATTGGGCTAGGCCTACTACAGTGAAGGACGTCAGAAGTTTTCTTGGAATGAATGGATACTACAGGAGATTCATTCGAGGTTATGCTCAGATAGCCGTACCGCTTACTGGTCTGACCAAGAAGAATGCGAACTTCAAGTGGACCGAGCAATGTGAGGCAAGCTTTCAGGAATTGAAAGAGAAACTGACTACTGTACCTATTTTGGCTTTGCCTAGAGCAGGTGTTGAGTATGTTTATAGCGATGCTTCACATCGTGGGCTTGGTTGTGTCTTAATACAAGAAGGAAGAGTAATCGCTTATGGGTCTAGACAACTACGACCGCATGAGAAGAACTACCCGACTCATGATCTGGAGTTGGCTACGATTATCTTTGCCCTGAAGCAATGGAGGCACTACGTGTACGGTGAAAAATTGAACATGTACACGGACCACAAGAGTTTGAAGTACATATATCAGCAGAGGGATCTGAATTTGAGGCAGCGGAGATGGTTGGAAGTGCTTGAGGACATGCAACCTGAGATCAAGTATCATCCTGGGAAGGCTAATGTTGTTGCTGATGCACTTAGTTGCAAAAGCAGTTTATCCAGTTTGATTACAACTTAGAAGCATCTGATTGAGGAATTGGACCAAGCCGGTATTGAGGTTGTCTTGCAAGGATTGGGAGCATCTTTAGCTCGGTTGAGGCTTCAGCCTACTTTGAATGCAAGGATCATTGCAAGTCAGGAGGTTGATGCTGATATTTTGGAGATGAAGGAGCAGGTTGGTGCTGGCAGGTTGACCGGATTTCAAATCAAGGATGGAGTTCTGTGGTTTGGAGAGAGGCTGTGTGTTCCGAATCAGGCGGACCTAAAAGAGAGTATTCTTCAGGAGGCGCGTGCTACTCTTTTGTCGGTACATCCTAGGAGTACTAAGATGTACAGAGATATCAAACCGCATTTCTAGTGGTTAGGTTTGAAGCGGGATGTGGCTGATTTTGTGGCGAAGTGTGAGGTTTGTCAGCAAGCCAAAGCCGAAAATCAGAGACCCGGAGGTCTATTACAACCGTTACCTATTCCAGAATGGAAGTAGGATAACATCAGTATGGATTTCATTACGGGATTGCCCAAGAGTCCTAAAGGCAATGATGTGATTTGGGTTATAGTCAATTGACTAACTAAGTCCACTCACTTTTTGGCGATGAAACTCACTGCTTCGATGGACAAATTAGCTGAGTTGTATGTTGGCGAGATCGTCCGGCTTCATGGTGTTCCGTCAACTATTGTGTCTGATCGAGATGCACGGTTTACTTCGCATTTCTGGAGGAGTCTTCAGACAGCTTTGGGTACCAAGACGGATTTCAGCACTGCTTTTCATCTGCAAACCGATGGGCAGACCGAGAGAGTCAACCGTATTCTTGAGGATATGCTTCGGTGTTGTGTACTAGACTTTGAAGGCAGTTGGGAAAGGCATTTACCCTTGGTAGAGTTTGCCTACAACAATAGTTTTCAGGCTAGCATCGGGATGACGCCGTACGAAGCTCTGTATGGCAGGAAGTGCAGGACACATGTTTGTTGGTTTGAAGTTGGGGAGCTTCAGTTATTTGGTCCTGAGCTTGTGCAGCAAACCTCTGAGAAGATTGATCTGATCAGGAAAAGGTTGGTAGAAGCTCGGAGCAGGCAGAAAAGCTATGCAGACAACCGGAGAAGGGACCTTGAGTTTGAGGAAGGTGACTTCGTCTTTCTGAAAGTATTGTCCAGTAAATGTATGATTCGATTTGGCAAAGGTGGAAAGTTAGCCCCGAGGTTTATAGACCCGTACAAGATATTGAAAAGGATCGGGAAAACTGCTTACCGGCTTGAATTACCGGAAGAGTTGTCTCAGGTGCACAATGTCTTTCATGTGTCTATGCTGAGAGGTTATATTCCAGATCCGAGTCATCATTTGCCTGAAGTGCCGGAAGGTTTGCAGTTGGATCTGAATTACATCGAGTCTCTTGTCGAGATTGTTGATCATCGAGAGAAAGTCTTGAGGAATAAGACGATACCGATGGTCAAGGTAGTCTGGAGAAACCATTTGGTTGAAGAGACTACTTGGGAGTCTGAAGAGAGGATGTTGAAGGACTATCCTGAGATTTTTGCTTGATTTGTATCTTTGTATTCTTTCTTGTGCTTGTTATGAGTGTTTGTTTTCTCACTCTTGACTGTAGTTCCGGGGACGGAACTATTCTAAGGAGGGAGTGTTGTAATGCCCCAATTTTCATTTAATAAAAATTATTTTAGTTTGCACGTAGTGTGCACATGCAATATTTTCGGTGATCATTTTCATTATGATGAGTATAGATATTTATACATGTGTTCTTCAATTATTTTTAAGTAGAGGCCCTTTTTCAATTAGACAAAAAGCCTTTCTTCTTAAAGCCCAATTTTAATTCAATTTATTATTTTTTATAATTATTATTTTGGCCCAAAAACTAAAGCCCATGAGCTATTTTATTTTTAAATACAACTTGTAATGTAGAATACAATTTGAAGATTTTTTTATGTAAAAATATAATGTACAACTTTTTGGAGGCAAATGCTTGCACGTGCATTGCACGTACACGTGCAAAGTACACTTCCCAAGCATGGCCGGTTTTGGAGCTTTGGAGGGAAATCAAAATTTTCAAGTGGAGTCATGGTGGTGGTGGTTACTTGATCATTGGTGGTTAGTGTAACTCCTCCTTAAATCTTAGTCATTTGTTCCTAACTCCTAAGTTAATCTTAGCCATCCATTTCCCTATATTTTCAGTATAAATACCCCCCCCCCCCCCCCAGCCTAGTTATTCTTGTGCTTATTATTTCCTCCAAGCCTATAGTCTAAAATACATTCTTTAGTAGTATACAAGTGAGTAAAAGATTGAGAGATTGTGTGGGGATTGTGCTTGCATCAATCAAGAAGAGGGGAGGCCGGCTTTCATCCATAGGAGCTCTCGGTTTTGGTGTGCTTGGAGGCTCGTGTGCACGTCGACAAGGAGGAGGATCACTCTCATTTGCAAGGACATTCGTTTAGGAGTTACTAGTTGTTTTTCTCTCCAACTAAGGTGGGTAAATTTTCCATATTTCTAAGTAGGAATGCATGCTAGATTTGAATGGAAAAGAATGATGCATGAAAAAGATTAATAAGAGTACACATTTAATTGGAAAAATGATCTATAAATTGATTGAAATGTTGATGTGCAAATGTATGTGGTTCTATTATTAAAATTCAAGTTGTGTGCGAAATGATTTTGGCTATGGAGTTTGTAAAGAAAACATCGTTATTAGCATTAAAAAAAATTATATGCAAGAATTAATAAATTGACAATGTCACTTTATGTGCTTAAATAGATTTTTCGTTATGACGTTATAATGAATGAATTAGAATGAAATTGTTATGTTTGTGAAATGAATAAAAGCAGGAAATTGGTAGAGAGATTAGTGAAATTAAAATGTTGGAAAAAAAGAAAGGTGTTAGTAGTAGTATATCAAATTAACCAAATTGTATGGTAGATATGTGTTAATTATTGGGAAAAATATATTTAATCATTTAAGAAGATTATTTTTATATACTGGAGTATAATTCATGATGGGAATGATTAATCTGGAATTTTTACAGTATGTTAGTAAGAGCAATTTGAAATGAAAATTTGATGAACATCGAAATGTTTTTACTAAACAGAGAGGGTTATTTTATTTTTAAAATTCGAATCACTCTATGACAATCCGAGCCTATAGCTCAAGTGGTCGGATCGCTCTTAATTGCTACAGTATATGCGGGGGTTTCTCCGAGGTTGAGGGATTGAATCCCGTTGACACCATATATTTTGTTTCGAACTTTTAAAATAATCAGTTTCGGCCGAGAGCACTTAATGCTCTCAGTCTCTCTTCTAACGCGTGTAGCACTCGGCCTAGTGGCTTGTGCCCTCGGTTGGTTTCCCTGTGGTCGCTGGTTCGACTCTTGGTCTCGGCTGTTGATTATGTTGTGGGAAAAATATTTTTTTTGGGTGTTTTAATGATTAAAAAAATATGGAAAAAATATGATTATTATCCTAAAATTATGTGGGACTTGTGAAAAAATAGTTTGAGAATTATTTGCATGACGTGGAGTATGTTTAGAGAAATAAAGTATAATTTAGAACTATAAGTTCTATACTTGCATTTTTATAAAAGTTGTACTTTGTAAAAGACTTAAAATGGAATGTTAGAAAAGAAGTACGAATAAGAAAGGAATTATGTGAAGTGATGTGAATTATTCTCATTGGAGAATAGTGCGACAAATTGTGAAGTGTAAATGTCCATCTTTAATTGAATAACTCGTGATGTGGGTTCTTTAATGTGAAAATAACATTTTATGAGTTACATGATGAATAGTTGAATTTCATGTATAATTATGGACTATTGAACAATTTAGAAATCATGATTGGAAAAGAGAAATATTTTTTGAGTATGACAACTCAACATGTGAACTTATGAATTGAAATTGAAAATTAGAGTATAGCCAAACTCACACCGGCAAGCAAAAAATGATAAATTGTGATTTTTGACATTGAAAAGACCAGGTTTAGGTCATTATGAAAGGAAAGAAATAAGACCGGTAGTAGTGAGAGAGCTAACTCTAGAGCTTTGATTTTGGTCATGATTTCATTAGAATTAAGGATTAGTTACATAGTGAAGATGTAATGAAAGTAAGAGAAAAACATTGAGTATGAGGGCCATTGGATTGACGGCGAGAGCGTATCCCAGGATGTCCCATGATGAGTCATGATAGGGCGTGGATACTGCTCCAGAGTATCATCCCAGTGGCGACGCTCGTGGGATGTTGGACGACTGCGGGTGGTGTCATGTCTATGGTAGGAGCTGAATTACCACAGGATGCCTGTATGATGAGTCATGTGTCAGTGCGTTGGGATTCCCTCCAGAGTGCCTAGACATGAGTTCGTATATCAGAAAACATTTAGGATACTTACCGTAGTTACAGTAGTAGACTAAGTCATGACGAGGAATTGAAACCTACAAGATGAAGAACGATTAAGGGCTTGCCCTCGGACCTTTGTAGTTTGGGATGCATAGAATCCGAACAAGTGCGCATTAGTGTCATATAATATAAACAACTGCATTAAGGACTAAGTGCACAAATCACAACACGACATCAATAGTGTAGTTCCTTTAATTTGATATGTGACAAGTTTGTGTTTGTTAAATATAAAAAATAAGTTATACTATTTCCGGCATAGAGAGGATGGCCGTGTATAATGTTCGTCGGTTGAATAAACTGACCTACCCACAGTTTTATATGCAGGGTAATGACATGATAAAGGTTAAAGAGGAACAGATGCTTAAAGATTATTCAAAGTTGTTGTACATTTATTTAATTGTTGTAAATTTTACTTCCGCTGTGCAATGTAAAGTGTAAAGTTTTATATAAACTCTGATGTAAAGTGAAAAGTTGAAATTTCCTTGTGAAATTGTACTAAATGAAGTGGAAAGATCCTGTAGAACTCTCGAATTCAGTTGTATTTGGGATTCGGGGCGTTACAGAAAGTGGCCCAAATGATCAGTCTTTCGAGCCTTTCGGACTCAGACCTCAACCAGATATGAGCCAAGTCCACCAGTTGGATGGCTACCACATCCACATGATCTTGATCTGCAACCCTAGCTACCAAAAGCAGTTGCTCTGTCCGAATCAACCACTGTTCAGCCTCCAAAGGCATCTCAGTGCCTGAAAACCTATCGTGATGCAGCCTCATGAAGTCCGTGACTGTACCCAGACAGGAAGGAAGAGCAGCCTGCGTAGGTGCAACGGGCGGAAGAACTCAAGTGGCTTCCAAAGCAGCCATCACCAAATCACTATGGTTCTGCTGCATATTGAGCAAGAGCTCAAGCATAGCGGTGAAAGCCTCAAGCTCAATGTTGATAATAATTTATTTATGCATTCCTGGTTGGTAAAATGTTGAGCCGATCCCAGTACGAGCCAAGCTTGTCTAATATATTAGGCAACTATTACATTAGCCAAATCTGGTGCTCTGATACCACTAAAAATCCTATCACGCCCCGCTTTCCAAAAGAGATATGGAATATGGATACGCGACAAAAGTCCAGCGAATGATTTTCATCATCCATAAGCTGTTCAAGAATCTTTACAATATTTCACAAGAATAATCAGAGTCGGAAGCAAAAGAATCAACCAATCATGCACATATGAACCAAAATACCCACAAGAATACTTGAAACCAAATATATTAATCTCAAATCTGAATAAGTCAGATATCCTGGGTCACATTGCCCAAATATAAATAAATCCAAGTATCAAAATACAATTGTTGAATGCAAGCTACAAGAAATAATGATAGCATAATCCAGCACTAATACTTCATCTCACCAATACCATCTGGAACATGTTCTCCCAAATCTGCAATTTAATAAATTGCAGGAATAAGAAAAAGAAAACAAGTACCCGTCAATTGCAAGTTACGGACCACTTGTAATGCAGGATACAAGTATGTGGGGAAAACTAACTAATAACATGGAACAGGCATGATATCAAGTATAACAACTAGCATGGTAAGGTGAACAAAGTACAAGTGGCATGTATCAAGTGTCAAGTGAACAAATATCATGTAAATAAGAAACAAGTATCAAGTGTCACGAATCAAGTATCACGAAATCAAGTAACAAGCAACAAGTGTCAAGTAGTCAAGTACAAGTATCAAGTAGCAAGTGTCAAGTAATCATGTTCAAGCATCAAGTCTCATGTATTATGTAATCAAGTATCAAGTAAACATGTATCATGTTCAAGTATCATGTATCAAGTCTTGTAGTTATTACTATCTAGGTAGCACTTCACGTGCCATCCTTTTATCACATGGTTGCTATAGTCAAAGCAATTTTGGATCATATAGGGTAGTGTACTCAGGGGGAAGCCTCAAGAATTCAATTATAAAGTATCAAGCCTCAAGTATCAAGTAAACAAGCCTCAAGAGTGAAATATCAAGCCTCAAGTGAAATATCAAGCCTCAAGTAGTGAAATATCAAGCCTCAAGTAACAAGTATCAAGCCGAGTTTCAAGTATTAAGTATCAAGCCAAGTCTCAAGTATCAAGTATCAAGCCAGGTATCACATGGAATCAATAGATTCTCTTTCGAGTACACGTTTCTGAATTATCCACTATTAGATCTGTCCCTTTAAACCCCGGCTTGGTTAATTTTATTATTAATGTCAAACAAGCATGTATGTGTCACAAAACAAGCCAAGTATAAAATTTTATAATCAAGTAACAAGTTCAAGTTGCAAGATAAACATGTATGGGTGAAAAATAACACACAAAAGAACAAAATAACAATTTTTAGTTCAGGACAGCAACACAGTACTACAATAAAAATGAGATTCCCGTTACAAAAATACAAATTTGAATCCGTCGAAAGTTCTAGAAAATAGACTCCCAACCGAATCCAGAGAATATAAATAAGTCATATGGTAATTCACAAAAACATAACTCGAAACTGATTTGAATCCAGAAAACACGTTCAGCCAGAAATCAGTAAATCGAATTCAAAGTCCAGAAAATAGCATCAAAACAACTCAAATAAATACAGAAAAAATCTGGGGTATTCCCCTATATGTCTAGTATCAGAATATAAAGTTTTATAATTTTCCAGTAAGATTAGTTTAGCCATCAAAAATCAGAAAGCATAAAGAAACGATAGTTTGGCAAATCTGGAATTCCCAACACTGATGTAAGAAAACTGTAATATCTCGCAAACCGTGAAACAAAATCCAAATCTGCAAAAGGGAGATGAAAATAGACAAAATAAGCTAACTTCCATATTTCATAAATATTTTTCATACAGGCAAAGGAATTAGGGTGAAAATGCAAATCTTTACAGAACAGCGAGCAAAATTCAGCTAGTATAGTTTTTATAAACAAGCATGAAATGGCATATAAAACTCATCAATAAAATCCATCAAAATTCTGGGTAATCCCTAATTAAGTGTAGAAATACTGACCAAATTTCAGATCAAAATAATATGTTTAGAACTAGTATTAAAATAGTTTAGTCATCGAAATCATCAAGAAACAAAATCTAAAAATGAAATACAGCTCTGTAGTAAAACAATCATATCTCACACATACGAAAACGAAATCGATTAAGGTCAGAGAGTTTGGAAAGAAGAGGCTCTCTCTAAAAATCATGTTTAATACTGAAGTTAAGATACTGAACTTAATATGGTCTAAAATAGCAATCAAAACTGATCATCGACAAAATACAGATTTTTCTCTTAACAATAAATCAACATACAACATACGAAACTCATTCCAAACACAACCAAACATGTTATAGAGTCTACTAAGTGTCCAAACATCATGAAATATGGTATATGGATAGTCCACAACAAGTATATCACATGGATCCAAACAACACACAAATTCTCATAATTATCTCACAAATATAATCAAATCAAGAACGGTCAAAACCTAAGTTGTTTCATGTCAAATTTGTGTCGTGAAGCAACTATGGTCAATAGCACTATAAAGACAATACTCATCAAGATACATCACACACGAGTTGTCTCTAAAACCCAACTACACTACAAGCGGAATAGATGACTTGTATCATACAAAGGAATTGAGTACAAGTTACTTGCCTTAACCGATGATGAACCGAACATCAAGAATAATGGGAACGGATTCCCGGCCAATGAACTCAACGATCACACGAGCCAAAAATGAGCAATACCCACGAACCACGAGCGAAGCATGAACAACCCATGAACACCAAAAACACACGAGCCAATGAAAGTCCGAGATCCAACACTCGCTCACCAACCTACTCGCAACCGAGGGGAAAGAAAGATAAGGAGAGGTCGGGACTGGCCGTCAGCAAAGCACAGCACGGGAAAACTCCGCGGCACGACTGCCCACACTTGAGCAGCAGCGGGGCAAGCACAGCACTGCGGTGTCGCTACTATTGTTGCTGCGGTGGCACACCGGAACAGGGACAGAGAGAGGGGGGCGATGGAGAGAGAGATGGAGCCAAGGAAAGGGTCACAGTCAGGGGCTCATGATGCACAACGAGAACGAGAGAGAGAGAAAGGAAGCAGGACAACGGCTGGAGAAATATGGGGGTCGGTTGTAAGGTGCAAGAGGGTATATATATATGGGTTCAAAGTAGGGTTAGGGTTGTGTAGAAGAGGAAGGCGGCACACAGGGGAGTTACCGGTCGGGTTGCAAGGGCACAGTGGGTTTTGGTTATGGTTTTGGGTGGGTAGAAATAGGATGATAATAGGTTGGTTAGGTATAAAACAGAGTATAGGAATTTTAATAGGATTTTATAGTGAATGGGTTAAATTAATAGGGTCTTAGTGGTATGCATCTGCAAATAATGGGTTTCAAAACAAGATATAGATATTTTAATAGGATTTGTGCAATAGGTATTGGTTAACTAATGGGTATTAGGGATTCAAACAAAATATAGATAGGGCAAAAATGAACAACTAAATAAAAAAATAAAATAGGATGTGAACAACAACAAGAAGGGTCAAAAATATCAGCTCAATCAAAAGGAACGAAACAGAGACGGACAAAAATCAAGAATTCAAATAAAAGAAGACAAGAATAATAAAATGAAAATATATATATTGAATAAAAGTCCAATATACAGTCCAAAAGAAATACAAGAGGAATACAAAGAGAGAAAATACACAAAAACAAAAAATACACTCAAAAATACACAAAATGAAAAACATGGGTTACAATCACACTCCCTTAATTTTTTTTGTCAATCCATTATTTTTTGCAATTCTAGTCGAAGTGTGTATTAATCTATCTTTTGATAGGAGGAGTTATACAAGATTTTTCTAGGATAACATACGTATATGATTACACTTTTTCTAGGATAACATATTCCAGGCTACTATAGACTAATATATAAACTAGTTTAATTAGTAACAATTATAATATAGACTTTGGGGGTAATATAGACTTTTTAAGTGATAGAAGTCTTACAAGAATTTGAAAGATGCTACTAGAAGTCTTTTAGGCTTATAAGATATTTTGAGAAAAATGTCTTATAAGAGGTAAAAAAAGAACACTAAAAAAACTCTTGTAAGAGGGGAACCACCTCTTACAAGAGGTAAATCTCTTATAAGAGGAGAAAAAGAACACTACCTTGGTATATTTGTGCACAAGCTTACAAAGAGAAGCATGCAAACCCAATATGAGCAAAACTCAAATCTCAACTAAATCACCACAAATTAGACCAAGAATCAGTTAACATCATGTATCATTACACTCTAAAGTACGAAAAACTAAAAAAAATAAGCTATTTGGAAGCATGATTTCACTTTTCCTAAACCCTAATTATTGTTGCTTATTTTGGTGTGGAAGCAAAGAGATAGTGAGTTTATATCTGAAGGAAACTACTAAAGATCTGACCTTTCATTATCGCCGTAAAAAGTTGTTAGAGCCCTTGAGATGGGATCTAGATCATTGATTGAACACCGTAATCTAAATCTGACAGTTGCTAACACGGCCGATAAACCTGCAAAAAGCTTAAAACTCCAGGAGTGGTCCCGATGACAGACCTTCCGACGCTCAAGTCTGAACCAGAGAGAGAAAGAGAGTTTGAGAGAGAAATTGTGAATTACATGTGACTGAGGAGGGGGAAGGGTATTTATACCTTGAGAAACAGTACAGGTTATTGATATGAATTCCTTATCTCCAGTTGATTCTCACCTCAAGAGATAAGACTCCCTTGTCTGGGGATAAGACATTTGACTTACTGCCCTCATGGGCCGAGTATCTCTCTCGGTGGGCATAATCTGTTACTTTTAATGGGCTTGAAATCGACTCATGTCTTATTAGATGAGCCTGAAGAAGACCCGTAAATGTTAAAGATGCCCGTTATGATTAATTTTACTGTAGAAGGTTTAGGATCTATGTTGGAATCATACGGCCCTTATTTACTAGGATTTTTACCATTATCATAAGCCCACCCCCCCCCCCCATCCCCCCACACACACACTCCTGGAAGACAATTATTGTGGCTTTCACACACTCCTGGAAGACAATTATTGTGGCTTTCGTGAAGTAGTTCGCCTTATTTTAGAATTCTAGAACACAATCTTAGCTTTCACGGGCGATTGAAGATACATGGAACTGATCTGAAACTTCTGGAGGTGACAAATATTTTCCTGGATTTTTCTAGAATTTTCCGAATTTTTTCGGACTTTTTCAAAATTTTCCCTAATTTTAGAAAAAGTCCAATTTCTTAATTAAATATTTCAATTTTTAATTATTTTTCATAAATTTTAATTAATTTTCTAATTAAAATAATTATTATTTTTTTCTTTTGAAGAAAAGGTGGAATATGGTCACCCTGTTTCATTAATAAGAGATTAATAAAATAAACTCAGAGTACTGAGCCAAATATAAGGTCCTACAATCATAACAAAAGTATATAAACTCCACCCCAAACATGGGGGGTGGGACAAAAGAAGACCAGAATGGCCGCAACATACATGCGACTAAACAAAATACGTCATATTCCCCCAACAAACCCTGGGGTGGTGGGAATCTATCAACATTAAAGGCAAAGCTGGCTGTCAGTCGATCGTCGGACCGATCTCGACTTCATCATCATCAAAATCCTCAACCTGGAATATGCTCGCTATCCTCCCCCTAGGACCTGCTGCGGCCACATTAGCCCAAAATAAAATAAAATGCATAATGTGAGTCAAATTACCATAAATATTATTACAAGTTCTGCGAAAATAAAAATTATTCCTGTCTAGTCAAAGAACCCAGGTCGTTGCGGCGATAGCGATATACCACGCTTCTCTCATAGTTCTTCTCTCGGTAGCAAATTTTGAACCTACCCACAGTTCCTCGTACACACTTGGGTACTGATTCATCCCCAAGGCGCTGAGTACCTCAACGAGTACCGATTTGCTCCTAAGACACTGTAGGAAGAGGTGGTCTCTAGTTTCTAGGGTAGCGTGGCAGAACCCGCAACGAGAGTCCACATTCGGATGGCGTTTAGTGAGATTTTCTCTAGTCAAAATCGTATCGTTCAGCACCAGCCATAAGAAAACTTTGATTTCCAGCGGGGCTTTCGTCTTCCAAATGATGCATGCCCACTTTGGGGTACATCCCCTAAAGTGAATGCGGTTATACAGGGAGCGAACGGTGAACGTGTCGTTCTTTTTCAATCCCCAGGATTTCTTATCTGGACTCTGAGAGCAACTAATACCAGCATTGGTGATGTAAGTCTAAAGTTCCATGAGTCTAATCAGGGAGCCCAGATCGAGCGATTGTTTAAAAGGTGGTTTCCAGGTGCCTCTTTTCCAGGCTGTGGCCACCGTACAGTGTGGCTGTGATGCATGATCATATAGATCGGGAAACAGGGCTCTAAGTGTGTGATCACCACACCACTTATCCCACCAGAATCTGGTGAGTCTACTGTTACCGATAAGTCACACAACTAATGAAGGGTTCATAGGCCTTCGCGATGCCCTTCCAGAACCAGGAGACACATGGGCCTACCCTGAAGCCCAAATTTCTCGTTCCATTCTCATGTAGATATCCCTGTACAAAATCTTGCCACCCTTCTCTATTAGGGTGGCAAACTGTCCACCACCATTTACCCAGTAGTGCAACATTCATATCTCGAAGATCAATAATACCTAGTCCTCCATGTATCTTTTTCATGCATGCCTTCTCCCATCTGATAAGGTGATAGCCACCTCGATCCGGGTCTGCCCCTTTCCATAAAAACCATTTTTGAGTCCAGTCAATTCTCTGAATTACCCATCACGACATTTCAAAGAAGGACAAATAATAGGTTGGAAGATTTGAGAGGACTGCATTAATGAGAGTGACTCTTCCTCCCAATGATAGGGCTTTACCTTTCCAACCTGCTAGACGGTTCTCAACCCGATCAATAATGGGTAGCCAATCTGCCTTTTTGAGTTTTCCGGACCTTAGTAGCAATCCCAGGTACTGAATGGGGAAACTCTTGGTGGAGCAATTGAGAATTGTGGCATGTTCTAGTGCCTTCTCTGTTGTCAGGGTAATGGGGATGAGAGCACTTTTTGTGGAAGTTAATCCTGAGGCCAGACCAAGCTTCGAAACTATATAATATTCCTTTGAAGGCGGTTGTTTCCCCGAGGTTGCCATTACCAAATAGGAGAGTATCATCTGCATATTGGAGGATTGAGCAACCTTGGCGATTGACTCCCTTGACCACCGGTACAATCCAGCCTGCTCTACTGTAGTTAGCCACCATGGACCAAAGTACCTCTGCCACAATGGTGAAGAGAAGGTGTGAGAGCGGATCTCCTTGTCTGAGGCACCGTTTGCACAAAAACGGGTGGCTCGACACCCTATTTACCAAAATTGCAGTTCTGTTGGTGGTAAGACATGTGTGGATCCATCTGATGCATCTATCCCGAAAACCTCATCCAGCAAGCGCTTCCAGGAGACAGTCACATTCAACCGAATCATAAGCTTTCTCGAAATCCAGCTTCAGGAGGTAGCTCTTAGCATTCGATGTGTAGCATTGGTGGATAGTTTCTTCAACCGTAGCTATACTGTCTTGAATACATCGCCCTTTAATGAACCCCATCTGATCGTGACTAATGAGACCATTCATCACCTTTCCCAGTCTATTAGCGAGAGTCTTGGTAATGATCTTGACAGAGCAGTTAAGGAGACTAATATGGCGGAAGTCTCCCACTTGTCGGGAGTCTTCTTTCTTAAGAATCAGCACAACCTCCGCAAAATTAATTCTCCCTAATTTGAGCTTATGGTCGTAGAGATCAGTGAACACCTTCAGCAAATCGCCATTGATTTCCTCCCAGAATGTCTGATAGAAGATCATTAGGAAACCATCTGGACTTGGACTTTGTCTTTTCTAAGTTGTTGGACTGCCTCCTAGACTTCCTTTTCAGTGAAGGGTGCTTCTAGGAATTTCATCATAAGGTCAGATTTGCTCGCCGAGTTCTACCAAAATTCGTGGTAGAGAGGGACTCTCAAGTCCGCTTTGTGTCTAGATAGATGTTTGAAATGGGACTGGAATGCCATTCTGATATCCTTGTCACCTTGGATCATTCCAGATTCCAAGTGGATCGAGTGAATGAGGTTAGATCTACGCCGGGCACTAGCTACTCGATGGAAGAATGTAGTGTTCATGTCTCCCTCTTTGAGCCACAAAATTCTGGACCGCTATTGCCATTTGATTTCCTCAAGCCTATAGAGTTGATCAATTTCCTATCTGAATTGTAGAAACCTATTCTGCTCATCCTGTAGCAGATCTCTAGTTTCTTCAGTCTTTTCAAGTTCCTCAATACCTTCAAGAAGGGAGTCTTTTGCCCTCCAAATCAGTGCAAATCTGGTCCGGTTCTATTTTCTGAGCTTTCTCCTAAGTCTTCTAATTTTTTCACACCATATTGCGGTCACTTCAATCCCCGTAATGGGGCGAGACCAACTCTCGTAGACCATGTGGTAGAAGCCTTGGATTTCTAACCATGCTTTCTCAAATCTAAACTTTGGTGATTTCCTAGATTGATCTTCCCCTGAAGATAAGAAAAAATAGGTACATGATCCGATGTGGGTTTAGGAAGTAATTTAGGAGAAGACAATAGAAATTTGGTCTCCCAGTTAGTGGAAATCAATATCCAATCTAGTTTAGCTAGAATGGGCAACGAATGCATGTTTAACCAAGTGAAGAGCCTATTAGAAATGGGAATGTCCACCAGTTCCAGATCTGTGATAACCTCATTAAACGCTTCCCTATCAGAGTCACTGGATCCTCTGCCCCTATGTTCTGAGGTAAATGTAATGATGTTGAAATCGCCCCCCACCACCTAGGGGCATGGCCAGTGTGCTTGAATCGCTCTTAGTTTTGTCCAGAAAGCCATCCTAGAGGAAGAGGTGTGCGGACCATAAACCACCGTAATTGATTGAGTCCACAGGTCGGCTTTACGTTGGAGCAAGACCGACAATGAAAATTGCCCGTAGAGCTCGTCTAAACAAAAAAAAGTATCGGGGTTAAAACCTAGGGCGATACCTCCAGATACCCCAACAGATGGGGACATTCTCCATTCAGAGATTCGATTTCCCCCCAACCTACTAGGTCTAGACATGTGTAAGTTTGGTCTCTTGAAGACCAACAATGTTAGCTTTTGATTTGGTGATGACCTCCTTAACCATTTCCTGCTTGCCCCGCCTGCCCAGGCCTCTAAAGTTCCAGAATGTAGCATCCATTAAATACGGATGGATAAGGGATCGTAACTTGATTCAGACATCGAGTTCGAAATAAGGTTAACCCTATCGATCTCCCACCCCCTAATCTTATTAAGGAGAAATGCATTCCGATCAATATCGCCTACCGCTCAACCACATGTTTTGGCTAGACTAAAAATTTCAGTATCAGACATGAAATTAAAAATAGATGCTAAGAAGGAATGTGCACCTCCATCACTCGTCTTAGAGAATTTAGCTGCCGCAGCGATCTCCAGATAATCGTCCAGGTACTCCTCAATACACTACAAGAAAATAGTTTTACACCGGCGTTTCTACTCCGACTTTTTGGTAGAAATGCCACTGTAGAGATCAGGTAATTTGGCTGGGGAAAAAATACAGCTCTACACCGGCGTATGTGAAAAATGCTGGTGTATGTACGTATACACCGGCGTTTTCGCGTTAAAACGCCGGTGTATGAGAAGGATAAGTGAAATACTCCAGTTTCTATCGCTCTCATTTTCCTTTATTTCCCCCCTTCCCCCAATTTTTCACACTCTCTCTCTCTCCATCTCCCTCATCCCAAATCGAAAACCCCCATCCCTTCCCCAGCCCCCTCTTCCGTCGTTGCCGCCTCCTCCCCCGCTGTCGGCGGATCCCCCATCGCCGCCCCCTCCACCGGCGTCGCCCTTCCCCCATCGCTTTCCCATCACCGCCCCCCCTACCCTGCCGTCGGCCCTTCCCCCATTGCCGCCCCGTCCTCCGTCGTCGCCCCTTCCCCCCATCGCGGCCCCATCGCCGTGCCCCTCCCCCGCCATCGCTCCTTCCTCTACACAAATCCTAGGTTTGTTCTTGAATTAATCTTGTGGTAATCTAATAGTGCTGTTGTTTACTGTTTTGAGAAACAATTCATCTGGCTATTTGAGTTAATAGTAATGTTGTTTAAGTGATTTGATCACTCTTAGCTTAGTTTGCTGTATAATTGCATATTTGAGTTGCCACATGATCGGGCTCGAGTAGCCCTTGAAACGAGCTCCAAAGGAGCTCGAAAACAACAGTTTTGCTGGCGTAGGTTGATATTTTTGTTGGCTGTCATTTTTGCTGTTTAGGGTGTTTTCATCACTCTTTTGTAGGTTTATCTTCTAGTTTTGATGCTTGGGCAAGTGGTCCTAAGTCTAGGATAGCTTGACTTTGTTTTTGTGTACGATGAGGAGCTCAAACAGTGGATTGATTCGTTGTTATGAGCTGTCTATTACTGGATGGATTTGTTGGCTGTTTTGGGCATTTGCATCGCTCATTTGATGCATTATTTACATTATCTAAGACATAAAGTGATGATGAGATTGTTCTTTCTCATTGGTTTTAAGTGATGATGAGATGGATTATGTAACTGAAGTTGCATACTATGATTTACAGAGGAGTGACTAGTGATGAAATAATCCTGTTTGAACTTATGTTGTATCATTTGGTTAATTTGGTGTTTGTGAAACTCACTCAAATACTTTCTTTCGGTTTGCTATTTCTCTTCTTTGATATATGGGTTGGTTGGTTTTCTGCTAGATTGCCTTTGTATTGTTGAATGGGTTGGTAGACTTTGTATTTGGTCTTCATAACTAGTATATGATATAGAAGTTGGTTAATGTTGCTTTGAGATTTGTGCATAGGTATGTATGTTCTTCAACTTGATAAGGGAAGAGGAGGAGGAGGGGGAGGAGGATATCCCTGACTGGGGTGCTTACATGAGGCCAATCAACCTTCTTCCCTTTTAAAAAGCTTGATTAAGGTATTTCTTGAAACTCTATTAATCTAGTTTAGTTGGTTTATAAACTCTTTAAATATAGAATGGTGATTGTTGTTTATGATATGCATGGTTCTTTTGTTACTTTACTGATTGTCTTGATTGTGCTTGCAACTTTCTAGAAACCCATCTTGCTGATCTTGATTATGTTTGGCCGAATTTGATTTCTTGTCTAACAAAATCTGGACATGCCATCGTCATTCTTGGACATGGCCGAATTTGATTGCACGAGTCCTTGTTCTTTAATGCTTTATCCTGATATCATAAGTTAGAGTTGGTTATTCCAGGTATGTATTAACTTTGTGAAATTCTTGAATGCTTACTTTTCTTTTTCACTTGTGTGGATGGAGATCCTTACTTTTTTCTTTTTCACTTGTTAAAACCATTTGAACAATTGATTATTACATGGGGCTGTTTTGATCCTTATTTTATACTTGTTAAAACCATTTGATCCTTACTTGTTTGGGGCTGTTTTGTCTAGAACAGAGCCATGGTTTGTCTAGAAGTGTAGCTTCACAAGTTGCTTTTTCGTCTGAATTTGGAGATGAGATGGATAATGTATCTGAAGTTGCACACTATGATTTTTGTAGAAGTGACTAGTGATGGAAATATTTTATCTAAACTTTATATACAATTATATCATGATGTCTAGATGAGTCTCAGTTTCTAAGATAATTTTCATGCTTGTTGCTTGGCTTTGAAAATGAGATTATTCTTTCTAATTGGTTTTAAGTGATGATGAGATGGATTATGTAACTGAAGGTTCATACTATGATTTACAGAGGAGTGACTAGTGATGAAATAATCCTGTCTGAACTTATGTTGTGGTTTCAATTGATAGTTATCTCCTGAGTATTATAAAAGTATAAGTTTCATCTCAGTTAGTATCTTGTTTGCCTAAATTTAACAGTGAAAATAATCTTTTTCACTCTTTGTAACTCAATATTGTGAACTCCATATTTTGGTTATGAATGTGGTGAGATCACATTATTATGTTTATGATATTACAATTTGATGATATTATACTATTATGCTTCATTCATATTTTATTGGGGCTCTTTTAGTTTTCCAATTGGTTTTGATTGCAAGAGTGTTCAAGGGTTTTTTTTTTTTTTAAATATATATCTACCCTAGCATTTTTACAAGCGCCGAGGTAGCTTTCAACAAAAACTGGTAGTCTATACCGGCGTTTTAAAAACGCCGGTGTAGGTTATGGCCGAAAACAGTAATTCCAAACGAAACCACGCTTTCGGTGGCGTTTTTCAACCGCCGGTGTAGTTTTAACCTATACCAGCGTTCGTAAAAAACGCCGGGGAATGTCCCCAAGCTACGGCGACACCCGATTCAACGACACTTGCACCGGCGATTTATAAAACGTCGGTGGTATCTACAGCGGGGTTGAAAAATGCCGGTGAATGTGCAAAAAAATGCCGGTAAAGACTGTTAGTTTTGTAATGATAGTCCTCTTAGCCACTTTCTGTACTCTAAAACCTTTGTCGCCACGAGCAGGGGCAGGGGCCGGGACAGGGGCTGTGGGTTGTGTGGGAGGGACGGTGGATGGGACAACATCAAGAGACATATCCAGGGCATCGTCATCAAACTCCTCTGACTCCACAAACTACTCTTTAGAGTAGACAAAATCATCTTCTAGGTTTAGTCTCGCCTCTCAACCATCCTCCTCCATGTGGCTCACTAGCACGGTCTTTGCCCTCCCCCCCCCCCCCCCCCCCCCCGGAACAGTAGTCGTTCGAGCAACTTCAGAATTATAAGTTGGGCTTGAGCACTTGGGTTGATCAAAAATGTTCAAAATGTTAGTGGGCTTTTCCAAAATTTCCAAACTTGATTCCGTAATGGGCCTCTCTATAGGCCCAATGGAGCCGTTCTTCACTAGGAGCCCATTGGAGCCGATCTTTGCCGCTTCGTTGCTTGACTCAACAATCGAGGAGAGACACGCGTAGTAAATTTATCAATTTTTTATGGGAGGATCCTAGTCTATCCGCTGAACAGTGTATGAAGTTGATGAGGGCTAGAGCTATAGTAGACATCAAGATGTTGATTGCGTCGCATCCATTAGTGTTCGATAAGCTGGTGTTTCCTAATCTATAACTATTATAATGGGAGAGATGGGATTGTAACCAAATAAATAATTTTTTATTCCTTAGTGTGTGTGTCAACACGTACAGCGCACGTATTGGTAGATTTTTTTTGTCCTTTTCATTTCCCTTCCTATTTTTCCCACGTGCATCGCACGTGCATTACACTAGTATTAGTAGGTCGAGACTGCGTACCATCCTGCGCAAAAGGTAAACACTCTCTGTCACAATGATAGCTAGATTGTCACCTTCAATTAGCAAGTAGTAAAAGTAACTGTTACTCCTCATGGTGTTTTGCTTATCGATGAATGCTATATGTTTTGACGGTTTGGAAGCGTCGAATGTGCTTCGTGACTCTGAAACCAAGGATGAACCTGCTATAAATAGCAAATGAGGAGCAAATTTCTTTTCGCTTTTTCCCTTATGAACTTTTCTGTTTTAGTCTGTGCGCTTTATGCATGCGTCTACACATGAAATAAAATCAATGCTGTGTAAGTATTGACTGCTTGACTATTATTTTTAAAAAGTTTCAAATTATTTGATGTGGCACTTCTTTATTCAATTGGAACTATGAAATTATATTACTATTAGGAAGCCCTTTATAGGAAACTATTCTGGTTTCATGAAACATGGTGACTATATTTCACCCTTTCCTTTCTAAAAAAAAAAAACTATTCCAGTTTCTTCATTTTTGTAACTTATTATTTTATTTTATTTTAGCTTTTCCGTTTGTTGTTGTTATATATAAATGTGTTCTCTGTTTAAACCGTTGACATATTGTTTGCCTACATGTTTTAAATAAGCAGTTGTTTGGATTTTAATTTTTTGGGGAAATTTTGCAAATTTGCAGTTTCCCTTTTTCAGAAATGTCTTTGGAACGTGCAAAAGTTTTTTTTGTAGATTTGGCTGTGGATCCCTGCATCCTCATCAGCTAAATTATTAAAAAATTGTTAGTAGCCAGATTTGCAAGAATAATGTGAAAATGCCAAGGAGATTTTTTTTTTTTTGAGGTGAAAGGTGGAATAAGGCCACCATGTTTCATTAATAAGTCGTTAATAAAACAACCCTGGCGTACCGGGAGAGAATAACAGAACAAAAACAAATTTACAAAGCATGAAGAAAACAGAAAGAAACATACATACACCCCCAACAAACCCTGAGGGGTGGGTAAAACAACTGAAACCTAAAGCAACCAGAGAGAACCGATGGTTGCTGAAACATCTGGTAAAGGCCCTGTCCTGAGTGGTGTAGCCACTCTATCAGTTCAGTGTCGGGCCGATCTCTATCTCCTCATCGTCGAACTCCTCTACCTGGAAGACTCTAGCTATCCTTCCTCTAGCCCCTGTGGCCGCAGCTGTAGCCCAAAAAGAGATAAGATGCATGATGTGAGTGAGATTGCCAGAAATACTATTACATGAAGCACGAAAATAAAAGTTATTTCTATCTAGCCATAGCACCCAAGTCGTTGCTGCAATTGCGATATACCACGCATCCTTCATATCATGTCGATTCGTTGCAAATTTGGGGCCCACCCACAAATCCTCATAAACGTCGGGGTATTCAGCTGTTCCTAAGGCCCGGAGTACCTCGACCAAAGTTGCCTTACTCCTTGGGCAGTGAACGAAGAGGTGGTTAAGATCTTCCACCTGAACGTCGTAGAAACCACAGTTAGTCGCAATCTGTGGTTGTCTTTTGGCCAGGTTTTACCTAGTGAGGATGGCATTATTGAGCACTAGCCATAGGAAAACTCTGACTTTAAAGGGCGTTTTTGCCTTCCACAGCACCTTAGCCCAGCTGGGTCTGCATCCTCGACAGTGGATCCGATGATACAAAGATCTCACCGAGAACGCTCCCTTGCTCTCGAGATCCCACCGCTTCTGATCTGGGCCTTGTGTGCACCTTGTGTCAGCCTGCGCAATGTGTGCTTGCATATCCAGCAATTGCTGCTTTAAGTGTGGAGAGAGCGTTCCACGGAATGCCGGTCTCCAGGTGCCCCTCTTCCAACCTTCGGCAACGGACATGTTCAGTCGACTCGCCCTATCATACAGCTCTGGGAATGTTTCTTTCAGTGAGTGGGCTCCACACCATCTATCCCACCAGAATCTGGTGGATCGTCCATTGCCAATAGTCGACGAAACTGCCGACTGGAAGGGGCCACTAGCCTTTGCAATCCCTTTCCAGAGTCGTGAGACTTTAGCCCCTACTCGGAAGCCAAGGTTTCTCGTGCCCTTACCCCTAAGATAGGGTTGAATGAAGTCCTGCCACCCTTCCCCGCTGTTGTGGAAAACCTTCCACCACCACTTCCCTAGAAGGGCCAGATTCATATCCCGGAGGTCGATGATGCCTAGTCCTCCATGCCTCTTCTTCATGCAAGCTATATTCCATTTGATGAGGTGGTACCCCCCTCTATCCGGGTTTGCCCCCTTCCACAGGAATCATTTTCGAATCCGATCAATCCTCTGGATAACCCATCTAGGGAGCTCGAAGAAAGACATGTAGTAGATTGGTAGGTTGGACAGGACTGAGTTGATGAGAATCACTCTGCCCCCGAGGGACAACGATTTACCTTTCCAACCTGACAGTCTGTCCTCCACCCTATCGATGATAGGTAACCAGTCTGCTTTACATAATTTCCCTGGCCTAAGAGGTAGCCCTAGGTATTTGATAGGGAATTCACTCGTCGAACAGTAGTGGTGTATTCCCCTGCTTCCTCCACGGATAGGGAGATAGGAGTCAGCGCACTCTTGTGGAAATTAATCCTAAGGCCTGACCAGGCCTCAAAGCAGTATAGAGTCCCCTTAAAGCAAATAGTTTCCTGAGTAGACCCATTACCAAAGAGGAGGGTGTCATCCGCGTATTGCAGGATCGTGCATCCTTTAGAAGACTCGGAGCAGGCCACCGGCGTGATCCAGCCTTTATCCTGACAGTTCTTCAGCATAACTCTCAGTACATCCGCTACAATAGTAAACAAGAGTGGTGATAGCGGATCCCCTTGCTTGAGCCCCTTCCTGCACGGGAACGGCTGCCCCGCCCTACCATTCACTGATATGGCCGTTTTGCTAGACTGCAAACACTGCCTGATCCAGCCTATCCATTTGTTCCCAAAACCCCGACCCCTGAGAGCTTCCAGCAGGCATTCCCAATCGACCGAGTCATAGGCTTTCGCAAAGTCCAGCTTAAGAAGAAAGCTCTTCGAGTTGGTGATATGACAGCGGTGGATAACTTGTTCTGCTGTTGCGACACAATCTAGTATATTTCTGCCTTTAATGAAGCCCGATTGAGATTTGTTGATAAGGCTGTCCATCATATTCCCCAAGCGGATCGCTAGAATTTTTGAAATGATCTTTGCTGAGCAATTAATGAGGCTGATCGGCCTAAAATCCTCCACTTTCGACACCTCTTCCCGTTTGGGAATCAGTACTACCTCCTCAAAATTAAACATTCCCAGTCTGAGCTTGTTATTAAAGAAGTCCTCCAACAATGCCATATAATCTCCTTTAATTTCTTCCCAAAAGATTTGGAAGAACATCATTGGGAATCCGTCTAGCCCTGGCGACTTGTCCGCCCCCATGTGACTGATAGCCCTTTTCATTTCCTCCTCCGAGAATGCAGATTCCAGACAGGATAGCAAGGGTGGTGACTCGGTCTGGTAAGCCTGCCAGAAATCATGCCTTAGTGGGGTCCTGAAGTCACTTCTTTTCCCCAAGAGGCCCTTGTAGAAACCTTGGAAGGCTTTGGAAATCTCTTGTTCATCTTGTACTATCCCATCGCTTGTTTCTAAGGATAAAATGAGATTGGATCTGTGCCTGGCACTTGCCACTCGGTGGAAGAAAGCCGTATTCGCGTCTCCCTCTTTGAGCCACGAAATTCTAGATCTTTGTTGCCACTTAATTTCTTCCATCTTATAAAGATCGGCAATATTCTGTCGCAGCTCCAGAAGTCTATTCCTTTCCTCCTGAGATAAATCTCTCGCTTCCTCCACTCTTTCAAGCTCATCAATCCCTTCCAACAAGCAATCTTTTGCGCGCCAGATGGTCGAGAACCTAGCTCGGTTCCATTTACGAAGTCGCTTCCTCAGTCTGCGGATTTTTTCACACCATCGGCTAGCGGCATCTGTGCCAGACACAGGGAGCGCCCAGCTTTCCATAACCAGATGGTAAAATCCCTGAATCTCTAACCAGGCCTTCTCAAAACGGAACTTTCTATGTTTTTTAACTCCCTAGAGCCCAACATCAAGAAGAATAGGCGTATGATCTGACGTTGGTTTAGAAATCAACCTAGCAGAAGCTAGGGGGAACTTAGCCTCCCAATCCAACGAGACCAGAATCCTATCCAGTTTTGCCATAATCGGAGTTGACTGCATGTTAGACTACGTAAATAGTCTGTCATTAATCGGAATCTCAATCAATTCAAGCTCCGTGATCACCCTATTGAACTCTGCCCTGTGCCTGTCACTGGAACCTCTACCCTTGTGTTCGAAGGCAAAACGAGTAATATTGAAATCCCCCCGACAATCTAGGCCCCCGACCAACGCTGACGAATGTTGATTAATTCTGCCCAAAAAGCGTCTCGTTCTGAAGCCACGTTCGGCCCATAGACCACCGTGATCATCTGCATATACTTATCAGACCTACGTTCCAACCGAGTAGTCAGGGAAAATGTACCATGATAGACCTCTGAGCAGGTGAGCAGGTCCGAGTTGAATCCAATGGCAATTCCCCCAGAAGCTCCCGCGGATGGGCGAACCACCCAATCCTTGATCCTGTTCCCCCCAATTCTGTTGAGTTTAAACCCGTGAGAAAGTTTGGTCTCCTGAAGCCCAACCACTTCTGCCTTGGACTTCGTGATAGCATCCCTAACCATACTCCTTTTACCCTTATCCCCCAGACCCCGTACGTTCCAGAATAGCGTATTCATTGGGGAACCGTGTCCGAGATGATCGTGGAAGAGGTACTCGTGCGATTATCACATTCAGGTAATGCACTCCCCCTGGTTATGGACTCTAAGGCCTCACAGACACTAGATTTCGCTCGCTCAGTTTCCCAACCCCTCATTTTGTTCAGCAGAAACGCATTGCGTTCTTTATCAAACACTTCCAAACCACAGGTAGCAGCTAATATAAAGACTTCAGAATCTGACATGAAATTTAAAATATTAGCAAGAAAAGTTTTAGTACCTCCATTGACGTGTTTTGCCGCTTTTGCGGTGGTCGCTCTCTCCAGAAAGTCATCTAAGGACTCCGCATGAGCCCTCTTTGGTAAGCGGAGTACTCTGCACCCAACTGTCCTCTGCGACGACCCTGTGCTTCCTCTGGGCGCTGTATCTGGCAGTGAGGACACTACCATATCTGGTGACCGCCCCCTTTGGGTGTCTGCAACGAATTCCAGATCCTCAGAGTCGTCGTCGGTAAGAGTGAAGTCAACCTCCAGGTTCAGGTGCTCATCTGAGTCACTGTCTGCTAGCTGATTAAGAGTTTGTAGATTGGGCCCAGACAATGTGGGCTCCTCCACGAGCCCAATCATCGCCGTCTGCCCTACCTCAGTAGCTTTGTTTCCAACGGTGGACCCCTCACTGGGCCCACACTCCAGGAGACTCGGCAAAACAGTAGATATACCCACGGTCGGAGCTATGAGAGACATCTTGGACCCCTCTATAGGCCCATAGACTTGAAACGAGCCCACACCAACCCCTCCCGCATAGGAATTTAATTCCCCACCACAACTACCACTGCCTATCGTGCTCCTGCGGTCTAACGAACCGCTATCCTCGATCGAAGCGGAGACCAGCTGCTTAAAGGAGGGGGTATACTTACCCCCCCCCCCTTACAGCTGTCATCTCAGGATTGGGTAATTGGTCGGTGGGCACTGGGCTCAAAGCCTGCTCAGTGTGCTTCGAAACCAACGCTGCTCCGTCTTCAACGCTCTCTTCTCTCCCCTTTTCACCCACTACCAACTCTACCAACGTCTTTCGCTCTACCACTCTGGCTTCATTCCCATTTTGGCTCACCTCCAAAACTCTGAAATCGCTGTCTTCTTCCCCAAAACTACCCTCTTCTAAAAGTAGCGCCTTCTCACCCACCCCCTCACCTCCAACCCCCTGCTGCTTCAAGAAGCTTGACAGATCTGAGCTTGACAGATCTGAGCTTGACAGATCTGAGCTCCTCAGACCCATTTCTGTGTTTTGATTCACCTGCTCCTCCGAAGAAGCTTTTTCCTTTTCTGGAGCATACCATCGCTTTACGACCCACTCCTTAGTCGACAGCCCTCTTTCTCCTGCCACCTTCCCAAAAGTGGTGGACTGCCCCCCCAAACCACGACTCAAAGCCTGCATGTTACTGCAGCCTGCATTGCTGCCATTAATGGTATCTGGGTCTCCTGTCCCCCCCCCTCTGGACCTCTGCGCGCCCCTCTGAAGAAGAAAGGTCAAGTGGGGCCACCGTACGGTTCGACGTGTTGGAAGCCTCACACGGCTTTTGACCGTTGAACCAAACAGGACGGCCCCTGTCTAGACCATTTCCGATCTGTGGGTCCTGCCCCTTCCGCTGTTGCACCACCGTTGAGACTTGATGACCCTCCCATCGCCTCGCCGCCTTGATGATTTCACGGTGAGCTCTCTCCACCTCATGAGAACCATCGATAGTTAGATCATTGTTGGGCGATAGTGCTTCTTTGTAAGATCTGTCATCCCTGAGTGATGAGGAGTGTATAGGCGTGCCTTCTCTCTTGTCAAGGACGAATCTAACAAGATAGGACTCCTCGAATGAGAACACCTTGGCGAATCTCGGCATTGAGGAGATGTCAGAGCTCCTGATGATCACTCTTGCCGAAATAAGCTCCGATTTGCGATTCGTCTTCTCATCTAACTCCTCCACAACCCCAAAATCCGCCAAAATTTCTTGAATGGCTTCTCTTTTACAAAAGTGTAATGGGAGGTTGTGAATCCAAATAGAGAATCTCTCGCCTTGAGGGAGTTCTGCACCGAAATTAGGGGTCCAAGCACTAAACTCCACTTGGAAGTGGCCGAAGTCAATGAATCCCATGCTAACCACCTCAGTCACTTTTTTCGGCATTGGAAAAGAGACAAGGAACTGCAAATGGCAGAGTTTTTTAGCGACCCAATCTTTATCCGCTTTCAAAGGCCACTTCTGAGCAAGCGCATCCATAAGGTGCCTCTCCGATGGTCTTCCGGCTTTGATTTTGGCCACTGCACACCACCGCCTGAGCCAATGCTCTTCACGCTTGATCACTTCCAGGCTCTTAGCAAGTCTTACAATGGTAGGACTGTCCGGTGACCGACCCCTACTCACCAGTCGCTCCTCATCGCCGGGGGCCTCGATCACATTAGAACACACATAGGACATGTGTCCCCACTTCATGCATTTAAGACACCAAATTTCTTTGGTGCATTGACTCTGAAAGTGCCCCAGATCCCCGCAGTGAAGCACGGAGCTGGCTTCTTCTTGCCTTTCCTCGCCTTCTTCTTCCGGTCACTATAATCAGGATTGAGGTTCACACTAAAACTTTGGGATTTCTGAGTTTTTTTACCCACCTGAATCCATGGCCCCTCCTTCTCCTCCTCCTCCCCAGTGATGCCCTACTCTGGAAACCCGCTTCGCGCAGCCCCTCCGTAAGCTCGTTCGGCGTTGGTTTTAGGACCATGGACCATTAGGGGAGATAGCGGATGATTGGGGACGTCGCTTGCTATGGCAATGAAGTTGTGTTCAGTCGGAGGGTGTTGGTGCGGCGCAGTGGGAGGCTATCGTAGCAATGACACATTAGAAGTCGCTGGGGCAGAAGGGTATCCCTGTACATTATGCTTGTGCGAATGCCCATGTAGAGGATCCTTGTGGCTATGGTGCTTCTGGTGGTAATCATACTAGTGAGGTCTATCTTCATAACGTTTGAGGGGCTTCTGTGTTGTATCTCTGTGCCTTCTAACTCTTTCACTTGTAATATGCACCCTGGGAGAATTCCTGTGTTGCACTTCACGGTAGTGCTTGGGATGTACGGTGTGGTGTCAGTCCGGAGATGGGGTTCTCTTACGCCTGGAGTGGCCAGTAGGGGGACCCCCTCTTTGGGCCCCCCCTAGAATACCAAGTGCTCGGAGGGCGATGATGGATCGAGTCTCCCTCCTCTAGCCTTGGTCGTGCATTTCGATGTGCCTGCCGATGGGGGGAGACGTCTCTGAGCCCCGAGGGCTTGCCCTCGTCACCGCCAAGTTGCGGCAAAGCCTTGGGTCGATTGACTGGGTTACTCTCTAGGTTAGTAGCAATGGAGCTGTCTTTAATGATGGCCTGTGGTAACACCATGGAGTCTGCTAGGGGAGGTTGGCTAGCTGTAACTGGCGTGGCGTGGCGGACCCTCTCATTGGGTCCGCAGCCACTCAGCTCCAACACAGATAGCATCATAAGGGAGAGTTGATGGGGTGAAGATTACGGTTGGAAGAGAAGAGGTGAAGAAGCACAGCTGAACTGAAGAAGAAGCAAGAGATCAAAGAGAAAAGGCAGGAGGGAAGCAAAGCAGCAGGGCAAAGCAGTGAGACAGTGTCTGAGAAGAAGATCAAAGGAGGAGGAGAAGGAGGATACTGTGGGAAATGGGGCCGAAGCACAGCACCGGAGGGGAGGGGATAATGCCAAGGAGATTTTTGCAAGCCTCTGCATGCGAATTTGCCTAAATTTGTAATTTTGCAAAATTTTTCCATCTACCACTTTACTTTGTGTTTGATTCGCAGATTGAAGTATTCTTGGAAATGAAGTATTCCCAAGACTATATGATGGGGGAAGTGCGTAATGACAGAAATACTACAATACTATTTTTGGGATACTACATTATATTTCGGTACTCCAGACGCATATATTAATTTTACAAAGATACCATATTAATGGCGAACAAGCAAAGTGAGAAAAAGTGAGAGGGACAGTTGTGAAGGTGGCGGCGGCGGCGGAGGTGGCATTAGTGGTGGTGTTGATGGCGGGAGTGGTGGTGGCGGTAGTGGTGCCGGTGATGGTTATGGTAGCGGTGGTGACCAACGTGGCGGCGGCAGTGGTGGCGGTAGTATTGGTGGAGATGGCGGCAACGATGATGGTGGTGGTGGTGTTAGTGGCAGTGGTGGCAGCGGTGGTAGTGGCATCGGTGGTGGGGACGATGGTAGTGGCTGCGACAATCATGATGGTGGCGATGGTGGTGGAGGTGAACATAAGTAATGATGACGAAATAATCTTTTGTAATTTTATTTTCATAGGTAAAGAGAAATCCCACTTTCTTTGCGGAAAATGAAAATGAGGGATTTTATTCTCTAGGGAATAGAGCATATGCCTTTTTACGAAACTATATGCCAAAAGAGGACAGTTGCCAAACTAATTGCACTCAGGGAATCAACTACTAAACTCGCCATTTCCAACGGCGAGTTTAGTTAT
Source organism: Hemerocallis citrina (assembly GCA_017893485.1). Classification (NCBI taxonomy): domain Eukaryota; kingdom Viridiplantae; phylum Streptophyta; class Magnoliopsida; order Asparagales; family Asphodelaceae; genus Hemerocallis; species Hemerocallis citrina. The sequence goes on along the minus strand of CM030366.1, from coordinate 128,957,189 downwards.
TTCATGCTTGTCGTTGGGAACGACAAGTGTAGTTCTAATTTTTTGAGAAACTCGTAGTTTCCAAAAAATTTCAAAATTTCATATTAAGACTCATTGTTCCCAACAGTGGTGAGTTTAGTTCAAAATTAGTTTCCAACTGTGAGTTTAGTTCAAAATTTTCAAATTCTCAAATAAGACTCGTCATTTTCAACGGTGAGTTTAGTTCAAAATTTTAAAATAAGACTCGTCGTTCCCAACAGCGGTGTATGTACACAGAACTTGCCATTCCAAACAGCGAGTTTAGTATATTTTCTCTCGCCGTTGGGAACAGCAAGCTTTTTTTTTTTGAAAATTCACCAAGTCCAATATAGAGTTTCACTCTGTGAAATTTCAAAATCAGTAGACCCGCCGTTCCCAACAACGAGTTTAGTATATTTTCCCTCACTGTTGGAACAACAAGCTCTTCGATGGAGTTTTTTTTCAAAAATTCACCAAGTCCAACAGAGATTTTCACACTTCCTCTCTGTGAAATTTCAAAATCAGTAGACTCGTCGTTCCCAACAGCAAGTTTAGTATAAAGAACCTCGTCGTTGGGAACAACGAGTCTTATTTGAAAATTTAGAACTAAACTCACCTTTGGAAACGACAAGTTTCTCAAAAAAAAAATTAGAACTACACTTGCCGTTCCCAACGACGAGCACGAAATAATTAAACTCGCTGTTGGGAATGATGATGTCACTCCCCGCTTCCTATTATACGGAAACATAGGCACGTACCTGAGGCCCAACGAATGATATAAGTATACCAACTCATATCATCCATAAGTTGTACAATACCTTAAGCTCAACAATACAATAATAATCACATGAACAAGGATATACTGCAATAACCAATATCTGAGATACAAGAACTTACAGAATGCCCGAGAATACACAATACAATAACAGTTCGTTAAGATCCTCTAGTTAGGGCTGTAAATCGTACAAGACGGGATTGAACAACCATATGTTCAAGCTCGGACCAAAATTCTATTTGGACGGGCTTATGTCGTGCTTGGTCCAGGTCGGACAAAATTTTTATAGTCCGGACTCGGTTCGGTAAAGCATCAAGCCGCAATAATACTCGGAAAGACTTATGTCCGGCTCAAGCTCGGTAAAATTAATTTGTTCAAGTTCGGTTCGTAAACCAGTTCGGACAGTCCACGGTCAGGCCATTTCTCGAGCCGAAATCAGATGGACGACGGATCGTCCTTTTCATTTTACACCCCTACCTTCAGAATCTCATCATCTATACCTGTACAAATATTAACTCAAAGAAATGATGGATTACCCATTAAAGCAAGCTACGGGTCACAAATAGTGAAAGCAAAATACGAACAAGAAGCAAGGTATACAGGGAAAACAATAAGAACTGGAAATTTGATTACGGAACAAACATGATTGTAACTCCCTGTTCCATTTGTACATATTTCTTTACATGAATTTTGTATTTCAATTATCAATTAAAAAAAATTCTTTTCTTCTCTTTGGACTCTTTATTAGGCATTATTTCATTCTTATTTGAATTCGAATATTTTTCCGATCCATTCTAATTTTTTGTGATTTTTTTCCATTTGAGTTTAAATTTAAACTCTAAACCAGAGTAACCATAATCTTAATATCCCTAACCCTATTCGCTACCCCAAACCCCTTCTAAGCCAACTTTCAACCTCTTTTACGACCTTAATCAACCCTCCCAACTCCTTTTACGGTGTTAAAAACCTCTCCCTATACTCTTACTCTATCTATATTTATATATATCTTACTTCATTTCTCCATATACACACACACACACACACACACACACATGTACTTGCAACCTCAACCCATCACTTCACATATAGTGGGGAGGAAAATTAGGGTGTGAAGTGATGGGTTGAGGTTGCATATATATATATACACACACAATAGAGAGGGGTAGTAGGATGAGGTGGAGTAGGCTGCATGCATGTGTGTGTGTGTAGGATGAGGTGGAGTAGGCTGCATGCATGTGTGTGTGTGTGTGTGGGGGGGGAGAGAGAGAGAGAGAGAGAGAGAGAGAGAGAGAGAGAGAGAGAGAGAAAGTAATGCTCCATTGAAAACGGGTTTGTTTTCACCAGGTTGGAAAACAGCAATCTGAGCCGTTGGATCGCTCTTGATCGTGATCAGCGGCTCAGATCGCTGCCGCCCATCACCCGTCTCACTTAAGTGGCGGAGGATTAATTTGAGAATTTCGTCCCAAATAACTTTTCGCCTCTTTCGCTCTAAAAAATGAATGAACCTAGGCCGTTGTTGGGAACAACAGCCTAGTCTATAAAATTTTATAGCCTAGGTTATTTGAAACAACAAAATTTTATAGCCGAGGCAATGGCCTAGGTTATAAGAAATTGAATGAAGGCCGTTGTTCCAAACAATAGCCTATGATTCAATTTTTCATAACCTAGGCCGTTGTTCCCAACAACGGCCTAGGTTCATTCATTTTTTTAGAGCGAAAGAGGCGAAGAGTTATTTGGGACGAAATTCCCAAATTAACCCTCCACCACTTAAGTGATATTGGGCAATGGGCGGCAACGATCTGAGCCACTGATCACGATCAAGAGCGATCTGATGGCTTAAATCACTGTTAACCCGTGAAAACAAACCCATTTTCAATGGAGCATTTCTCATATATATATATATATATATATATATATATATATATATATATATATATATATATATATATATACTCATCTTCATCCTCTCACTGTCTCCTTCTTTTTCTTCTTTTCCCTACACAACCCGACCACCTCCAACACGAAACACCACAACTCCTCTTTAATCCGACCACTGCCTCCTTGCTTTCCGAAGCCGACTCGAAGCCCGAACTTCACTTGTTCACTGCCCATAGCTTCATCACCAAAGATCGTTATCGTCGCTCTTGCTTGTTGCTATTATTGTCACTATTACTCATTGCTTCGCTACCGTGTTGACGCTGCCTTCTTATTGTCTCCTACAGCCTGCACTCGACGCCATGTCGCTAACTCCTTATTGTTATTTGCTGCCATTTTTATTGTTGCTGCTATTATTGCTTTCGTTCTTATTGCCGTGGACTGTAGCCGCTGAGTTTCTCTTCTTACCGTCGTTTCACTTATATTTAAAGTCGTCACGTAAAAGGCAAGTGTTTTTACTTGTTCCATGCTATTGATTCAAATTTTGAACCGTTAACACACATCGTATCATGTTATCGAATATTCACATTTCTACCATGTCGTTTTCCCAATTTTGTACTAGGAATTTGACCTAGTTCCCGATACTGATCCAAGAACTTTATATATATGAATTGTAGCCCTCTGAGTCTAGAATATAGAACATCTTACGGTTTCTCATTCTGATTAGTAGATTGCAAGATATTAGCATTTTAGTACTGTAACATCGAAGTATTCAGATTTGATATTTTTAAAATTCATCTGGTAAACTAGTTAATAATGCAACCTATTGTTATTATTATGACCTGAAAAAATCATGATTACAAATAGACACACATGAGAACGAGATTATTATTTTTGTAGAATTTAATAAGGATTTTATAGTAGAGTTATAAGCCCGAAAACATGATCGTATATTGTTACTTGAACACAAAATCGGTAAAGAATAGACTAATAGACCTATCTACTATCCTTAGAATGTATTGTATGAATAGCCGTTAAGACCGACAGAGGGTCTAGTTTCTAGAATCTCTGACGGAACTAGATTCGCATTCCCGTAGAAGTGGAAAAGTGAGATTTAATTAATACATACATGTATTGTTGTCCTAATTATAGTTAGTATGATTTAACTATGTATATTGTTGTTCTTGTAATAATAACTTGTACCGGTATAATAGGTTGATAGATTTTCTTTTATCATGCATTTTTATACCACTTGATAATTCCATGATTACTACCCTTGATACATGTACCTGTTTCACCTCTTGACATACCCACGATTACCGCCCTTGGTTCTTGATTAACTGTCTTGATACCACCGTTTGTGCATCGTACCGACTGCATGTTTATGACTAATTATTGTAAAAGAATAACAGGTCGCGGTTATAAGGGTACGGCTTAGTAGTGGACAATATATGGGAGTATACTCAGAAGGGGGCCCGTGTTTTCCGAAATAGTGATTCTTGATTCTTGATTATTGATTACATGATTCTTGAATATATGATACTTGATTACATTTTTTGTTTATTGATACTGTCATTGGAAGACCCGAGTACACATTCCTATAGAATTCACTACTTTAGTCCAAACGTCACATGATTAATATGCACCCGAACTTATGGTATGAAACACAGGATTGCGTGCATTAGATAAGTTAATAAAACTGGTAGTCTTAAGACAAACATTAAATATGATTCATGATTACATGAGTCTTGATTCTTGATTATACGATTCCTGATTCTTGATTACATGATTCTTGATTAACTGATTCTGGGTTACCGATTGATTATACTTTGAGATCTTGAATACACTTATTCACAGTTGTTACTTACATAATCATATTGTTCCAGTTTCTTGCCTCCTTCCATACTGTAAGGTACTATTTTTTAGCAATTGCACTTCTACTTCTTGTTCCTTCCATATTATATCTTGTTATCTTACCATTTTACTGCTTGTTACTTATTGTCCAAAACTTGCTCTAACAGACAATTTTTCCCCAACCCCAGATGTTGATTATGCAGGTACCGATGAACTTGACAAATAAATTTTCTAGATGATCATGAAAAATTTCCGCATTATTACTACTTCTTATTGTTTACTTTCAGTCGCTATCTTATCTAGTTGTCCTAACGAACTGTTTATCGTACTGTTTTAATTCTAGTACATTCTACTCCCGATGTAACCCCTATTTTGGATTTTTATTGTATTTTATTTCATTCCTTGATTATTGTATCCGAATTCTTCTATAATATTATATTTTTGCTTTTCTTGGGCTCTTTATTTTCTCTTGATCGTTTTGTGCTCTTTTGGTGGAATTTTGCTATTCTTGGTTCATCGCAAAATTTCGCTCTTCCTATTTTAAGTTTGATTAGTTCCGCTTTATGTCCATGTCATTGTTTCATGCTTGTTCATCTCTTTTTGGAGCCAAAATCGATACCCAAAACCCATTAAACCACAACCCAAAGCCCAATTTCTTAATCTCCTATAAATACCCCCATATTAAACCCTAATTAATTATCCCCCTCTCTCTCCACCGCTTTCTCTCTCCCTAATCCCATCTCTCTCTCTGTTTCGTCTTCACCCCAACCGCCCAAACCCATATACTCTCGTCGCTCTTCCCGTCCTCATCTCCGACCACCTTCGACCTCCATCCTCTTCACCGTCCCCTTGTCATCGCCCTCTGATCACCCCCGTCCTCGCCATCAAGACCCCCCTGCCCCGAACTCCTCCGCTCAAACCCATTGCCGCAGAACCCATCTCCTCGTCGCCGTCTCGTCTTCGTCCTCCGTGCACCCTCGCAACCACCGGAGAACCCCACATCCTCGTCGTCGTCTTCGTCCAAGCCCGAACACCCCCCACTGTTCACTCCTCTGTATTTGTCGAGAAACAGATTTCGTCTCGCCGTCGAAGCCCTGGTCATTGCATCTCTTCCCAAATGAGAATACGGAATACGGATACGTGACTAAGCCCAGCGAATGATTTTCATCATCCATAAGCTGTTCAAGAATCTTTACAATATTTCACAAGAATAATCAGAGTCGGAAGCAAAAGAATCAACCAAGCATGCATATATGAGTCAAAATACCAACAAAAATACTTAAAACCGAAATATATTTAATAATCCAGATCTGAATAAGTCAAATATCCTGGGTCACATTGCCCAAATACAAATAAATCCAAATACAAGATATAATTGTTCAAAACAAGGAACAAGAAATAATAATAGCAAAATCCTGCACTAATATTTCATATCACCAACACCATCTGGTACCTGCTCTCCAAAATCTGCAATTTAACAATTGCAGAAATAGGAAAAAGAAAACAAAATACCGTCAATGCAAGTTACGGGCCGCTTGTAGTACAGGAAACAAGTATATGAGGAAAACTAAACAAATAGCATGAAATATGCATGATAATAAAATATAACAACTAGCATGGTAAGATAAACAAGTACATGTAGTATGTATCGAGTGTCAAGTGAACAAGTATCATGTAAACAAGTAACAAGTATCAAGTCTCATGTATCATGTAGTCAAGTATCAAGTAAGCATGTATCATGTTCAAGTGTCATGTATCAAGTCTTGTAGTATTACTATCTAGGTAGCATCTCATGCATCCTGGTTTTTACGACATGGTTGCTACAACAAACAGTTTCGCTTTAGATTTCATAATGGACCATAGAGGGCAGTGTACTCAGGGACAAGTATCAAGTATCGAGCTCCAAGCTCCAAGCACCATGTATCATGTACCATGTATCACGTGTCAATAGCATTGGTATAAATACCCAAAACCCGGACCCGACTTGGATCCGGCATTGGACTGGAACCGACCCGGCCTATCTAGATCTATGTCTGGGTCCTAAAATGGGACCCGTTGTACTTTCCGGTCCGGGTTCGGGTCCGCTCAAAAGTGACCCGACCCGGACCTGGACCCATTGAAAAAACCCAAAAAATTAACATAAAAATAAATATTCTATCTTCATCCCTCCCCTCCTTCCTCCTCAATTCTAAATCTTCCTCCTCAAACTCAAAATTCATGTTTTTTTTCCTCTCTCTTCTATTCTAAATCCTCAACTGGCCGCTTCAGCTCGCCGCTCACACTCCCGCTCCTACCCGAATGGGTAGGAATATTTTAATTGGACTGGAACCCGGAACCGGACCCGTTCCTCACGGGTCCGGGTCCGGATCCGGGTCCATTTTTTGGACCCGTAGGGGACCGGGTCCGGGTCTGGGTAGTGAAAGACCCGACCCGACCCAATATCAATGCTACGTGTCAAGTTGTGCAAGTGACAAGTAATCACGTATCTTGTATGCAAGTGTCAAGTAATCATGTGTCAAGTATCATGTATCAAGTAATCACGTGTCAAGTTATGCAAGTGGCAAGTAATCACGTGTCTTGCGTGCAAGTGTCAAGTAATCATATGTCAAGTATCATGTATCAAGTAATCACGTAGGATAAGTAGATACCCTTCCGAATACACGTTTCTGAATTATCTACTATTAGATCTTTCCCTTAACCCCGGCTTGATTATTTATTATTAGTCTCAAACAAGCATGTATGTGTGCATAATATATCAAGAATAACATGGAATGATCATGTGACAAGTTCAAGTTGCAAGATAAACATGTACGGGTGCAAGATAACACATAAAAGGATAAAATAACCAAATTTCTAGTTCGGGACAGCAAGACCATACTGCAGTAAATTGAGATTCCCGTTGTTAAAAACATACCAACCTGAATCCGTCGAAAGGTCTAGAAAATAGACTCCCGACCAAATCCAGAAAACATATATAAGTCACATAGTATTTCAAAAAAACATAACTCAAAACTGATTTGAATCCAGAAAATATGTTCAGCCAGAAATCAGAAGATCATATTCAAAGTCAGGAAAAAAATATGAAAACTTGTTAAATAAATCCACGAAAAAACTGAGGTATTTCCTTATAGGTGTAGTAACAGAAAAACAAGTTTCATAATTTTTCAATAAAAATAGAGTAGTCAAGTAAAATCAGAAAACATCAAGATGTAATAGTTTTGTAAATATGGAATTATAAACATTGCAGTACGGAAACAGCAATATCTCACAAACCATAAATCGAAATCTAAATCCGCCAAAAGGGTAATAAAGTAGATACAGTAACCTAACTTTCATATTCAGAAATAGTTTAGAAAAAGCAAGTAGAAATAGGTTGAAAATCAAGTTCTTTACTGAACAGTAGTAGAATTCTGCATGTAAAATCTTTATTTGCAAGCATGAAAAGGTTTGTAAAACTATTCAATTAAATCCATAAAAATTCTGGGTAAACCCCAATCAAGTCTAGAAATACTGAGCAAAATTTCAGATCAAAATAATAATTTTAACACCAAAATAAAAATATATTACTCTTCAGAATTCATAGAAAACGAAATCTGGAAATCTTTCGATACCACTGTAGTAAAATATACATAACTCACAAACCGTAAATCGAAACTGAGATCCGTCAAAAGGGTTGGAAAATAGACAGAATTCTCTACAAATCATGTTCACAAAATATTTGCAAATACTGACCTTGATAGGGTCTAAAATACTGATCAAAATAGAAAAGCTAGTAAAACTGAAAATATCGTATATGCACAAAATCAACTAGTTCACATAGAACTCATCCAAAACACAACCAAACATGATATAGAGTATATTAGATGTCCAAGAAACATGATATAGGGCATTTCACAAGTCCACAATAAGTCTACCACGAATAGCACAAACTAGCACAAGATAACATATGAATAACACGCATATATGCAACAAATGTGGTCAATCCTAGGTTATATCATGTCATGTATGTCGTGAGGCAACTATGGTCAAATCATCACTATATAGAAAATATCAACAAGAGAATTCACACACAAATTGTCTCTAGAACCCAACTACACTTCATGTTGTATTTAGTACTTGTATTTGCAAAGGAATTTAATACAAGTTACTTGCCTTAACCGACGATGAAACGATTCCAAGCAAGAATAACGGGGACGGATTTCCGGCCAACGAACACGATCGAACGACGAACACGAATCAACACAAACCAAGAACGAGAACTACACAACCACGATAGCACGGCGAAGAATGACGAACCAAGAACGAACGACGAATAACCAAAAAGCACGCACACCAATAACTAAGCAACCAAGAAACAATGGCAAGAGCAATGGCACCACACTCACACACGGCAAGAGTAATGGCAAGGGGACGGGGCTGGCCGGCGATGCTGCGGGAGGGCAACGGCCGGGCTGGCTAGCGCTGGTCGCACGACAGAGAGACAGAGACAGAGCGACAGGGGGGGTATGCTCGGGATGAGAGGGTGTTCGGGTGGAGGAGGTGAGCACAGGGGGCCTGGGGTCAGGATGGAGAGAAGGCAGGGAGAGAGAGAGAGAGAGAGATAAATGGGAGAGAATGGGAGGTGCAAGAGGCGGCTAGGGTTCACAAAGAGAAGGGGAGCAAATGATGGGTACATGGGTTTATATATGGGTTAGGTAATATTAGGGTTAGGGGGTAGGCAGTTGACTGCGGAATAGGGTAGAGGGATTTTGGGTGTGGGTATTATAAGCTAACGGATCTCGGTAGTGAATAGGTGGGTTTGGGTAGTTGTAGGGTTAACAGATAATGGGTATTAGGGTAAATAGTAAAGTGGGTAATTAATGGTTTAGTGGATAGTTAGAGAGTTGTATAAAATTGGGTATTGGGATTCAAACAAAAATGTATAGATAGAACAAAATGAACAAAATAATAGAAAAATAATATAGGGTGTGAAGGAGGATCAAAATAACAGCTCAATCAAAAGAAACAAAACAAGAGACGGACAAAGAATCAAAAATTCAAATAAAAGAAGCCAAGAATAATAAAATGAATATATATTGAAAATAAAATCCAATATACGGTCCAAAAGAGATACAACTGAAACAAACACAAGGAAAAAAAAATACACTAAAAAATACACAAAATGAAAAACAGAGATTACAATCAATTTGCATGAAATATATGATTGTATGATTTAATTGTTGCCTATTCATGTCAAGATATAATCTGGACTGCTGTGTGTTCCATTTTGAATCAGATTTTCGACCATGTTACTGTCATATTTTGAAATAATTTTCTGAACATGAAATTAAGCCTCAGATGTCTAGTTTACTACCCTTTTTGCGGATTTGATTTCCGATGTGTAATCTGTTAGATATCATCATTTTAGTGCAGCTGTGTTAGAATTTTCAGATTCACAAATGCATGCGTATCTTGTTGTTCTATAATTTATTTGACCATGTTAACAGTAAAATAAAAAACTAAAATAAATTTGACTGAACCTAAACATGTGTAGAAATGATCCAGAATTTTTATAGATTTATTTGATGAGTTTTCTGATCTGAAACAAATAGGTGAACAAAATTTATAACTTGCTGCCTGAACATAAAATCTGAAAAAAATATAGTTTTCACCCCAGTTTCTGTATCTTTTATATGCCTTATATATATTTACTGGAACCGTGTGGAATTCTAGTTTCTATAACTTCTGACAGATCCAGATTTTCTTTTCTGTAGTAGCAGTAATCCATGTTGTAGTACAATAAGGTCATGATGTCCTGATTATGTGATGTTTGTTTAATTGACATGTTTGCTTCATGATTTGTCTGTAACAAATAGAATTAGTCACGCTTAGTATCATACAACATTAACACCTTCTTGCATGCTTACATAGGATGGAATTTTTGATTCTTGGTTTTGATGACTACAACACAATACAAAGTTTGTCTATCACATATCTCTTGCAGAGTGTATCAAAGTCAATACCATGGTAAAGTACACAAAGGCAACACAATCTAATGAAGCTTTCAAGAGTAATTGATCAAGCTTCAAGACATCTAGACAAAGGCTCAAGCTCAAGACAAAGACTCAAGTTCAAGACAAGATTCAAAGTGCTTCAATTGTATTAAACAAAGTGTCTTGTAATATTGTAATTTTAATTCTTTAAGTCTTAGAAACATGTAAAAGCCTTGTCACACACACTCACACATACTTTAAATAATCTGAGTGTTTTACAAAATCAAAATATCAAAACAAGCTTGAATAAGTTCAGCTGTATGAGTACCAGTCGACCACTCCTTGGAATCAGTCAACTGTCATAGTACGAAACTGTCTAAACTCATACAAGCTCTGGCCAATCGACTCATTATGGCAACCCAGTCAACTGTTCAAGCCATTTCGATAGTTTTCTGAATTTAAAATTTGTTTTTCAAATTCAAATCTTTTTTCACTACTGTTGTATGGCAGTTGGGATACATTCTCTCAACGTCCAAACGTTTCTAACTCTTTAAAAAGAGTATAGAATTCTTTTGACGAAGGTTACAACTCAACTCCAAGCATTCTTTAAACTCTCAAGTCTTTTGTTTTTAAGTGTTTCAAAAGCATACAAACTCTCTAAGACTTGGTTCTCTGAATTTCAGTCTAATATAACATTAATTTCGTTTTAGACTGAATTCAGAAATTGACCTAATAGCCACTATACAAAAGCACTATCACATACAAAGTTATAGATTGTTATAAACTCAATTTTGTTGTTGTTTTCACTCTCGGGTTGTGAAAGTTGTCCTCTCAGTTGGAGAGTATGGCTCTTGGTTTTAGAGTGAGTTTCACTCTAGGGTGTAGAGTGGGTTTGCTCTCTCTAGTGGTGAGAGAGGTCTACGGATTTGACATTGTTGTTGTTAAACGCCGTAGAGTATTCTTGTATTTTTTTCAAGAATAGTGAAAAATCTCAAGTGGGTTTCTTGGGGACTAGATATAGGTCGGGAGGACCGAACTAGGATATATCGTTGTGTTTGGCTGTGATTGAATCTCTGTGGTTGTATTCTCTCAACTTGCAATTTCAATTTCTCTGAGTTTTATTTCAAAAATTTGTCTGGTAAGTCGACTGGTTTTCTGCTATAATTCGACTGATCATACTTGTAACTCTTCAGTAAAATACTCTTCTTATCTGACGCAAAAGTCGACTGTATATCTTTTTTAGTCGACTTAACAGTACGAAAAGTTCAAGTTCTTAATTTTTTTATGCAACACTAATCACCCTCCCTAGTGTTATTTGCCTTGCCTACAGGATCCAACACTTGGTATCAGAGCATGGTTGAGTGCAATGGCATCTACTTCAAATGCAAGTCAATATCATGAAGGCCAATCCACACAAAGGCCACCCCTATTCGATGGAACAAACTATAACTATTGGAAGTGTAGAATGAAGATCTACCTTCAGTCCCTCAACTATGAGATTTGGAACATGATTGAGACAGAATTCACCGCTCCTACAATTCCTTATGCACAATGGAACGATGACATGAAGAGCAACACAATGAACAATACAAAGGCGATGAATGCTTTATTCTGTGCACTTACCAAAGAGGAGCTTAATCGTGTGTCAAATGCAACAACGGCTCATCAAATTTGACACACACTCGAGGTAACTCATGAAGGTACTAATAAGGTTAAAGAAATTAAGATATCTGTTCTTGTTCACAGGTTCGAGATGTTCCGTATGAAGGAGAACGAGAATGTGTCGGACATGATAACACGGTTCACGGACATTAAAAACTCTCTTATGACCCTTGGAAAGACGTACTCGCAAGCGAAAATGGTAAGGAAAGTTCTTCGTGCCCTAACCACCGAATGGGAGAAGAAGACCACCACTATAGAAGAAGCCAACGATTTATCACAACTGCCTCTTGAGAATCTTGTGGGAAATCTTATGGCATATGAAGTTCAACTTGAAGAACGCAAGAAGGATCTAGAACCTCAACAAGCAAAGAAGAAGACACTCGCTTTCAAGGCCATGTCGAATTCTGAAGATGAAGAAGAAATAGCCATGTTCACTAGAAAGTTCAAGAAATTTTTACGAAAAGGTAAATTTAATTCCAAGTTTAAAGATACTAATGAACTTCCCACTTGTTTCAAGTGTAACAAGACAGGTCATATGAAGAAGGATTGCCCATTAGAAAATGCAAAATCAAAAGGAAAGGCTCCCAACTTCAAGAAGGACAAGTACACAAAGAACAAGTATATGAAGAACAAGAAGGCATATCAAGCAACTTGAGATGATAGTGACTCTTCATCGGAAGAAGAGAATGAAGAGTCAAACAAAGTAGCGAACATATGTTTCATGGCTACACAAAACGATGTAAGTGAAAACTTTGATTCAAATGACTTATTAGATTCTTTCAATGAAGTTTTTCAAGAACTTAAAAAGGAGAAAAATAGAGTTAAAAATTTAGAGAAAGTCAATCAAACACTTTCTCAAGTAAACCGTGACTTGAATATTGAAGTCAAATCTTTAAATTCTCGACTTTCAAATTTGGATGTAGATCTTGTATCTCTTAAGAAAAACTATGAAGAGATATCCAAGAATGTATCTAAATTTAACAAAGGAAAGGAGAATTTAAATGAAGTTATCCAAAATCAAGTTCAATCTAATAAAAGATTTGGACTTAGTTTTCAAATGACTCTTGAAAAACATCATTCTTCTAAGAATACTAGTAGTAATAAGACTGGTTCTATTTCCAGTGTGAAGAACAAATTATATGAGTTTTTTGAGAAACCAAAAACTATTGTTTTTCATGAAAATAGTAATTCTGCAGTTCGGACCAGTCGACTGAACCCTAATGTCAGCATATGTCTAGAGGTTTGCAGTCTTATTCAAAGAGACGTAAACCTCAGATAAGTCGACTTATTTCACCTCCCAGTCGACTGACTTCTCATAACAGTCGACTAAAAGGTACAATAAAGTCGACTGGATAAACTAAAAACATTTGGGTTCCAGTCAACCTGAGTCAAAACAATATAATTACTTATATATATTCTTATGTTCTTAATGTATGTAATTCTGTAAATTATATTCCTGCTTTTGGTGGTAAATCAAACTCACTTTGGGTTTGGTTTCCCAAAATCTAATCCCTTTCGGACCCAATGAAAATGGTACCATATTCACAATGCTTATTTTATAGGTACCTAAAAGTGAATGTTGGATACTTGACAGCGGATGCTCCAAGCATATGACTGATCATGCTAATCTTCTTTCTTCCATACAAGATATAGATGGAGGAACAGTCACATTTGGTGATAACAATAAAGGAAAGATTATTGGAGTAGACATGGTCGGTAAGAACACTACCCCTACCATAGAAGAAGTATTTCTAGTTAGTACATGAAAGCATATCTGTTAAGTACTAGCCAACTTTGTTATAAGGGTTATAAAATTGTTTTGGAAAAATATGCATGTTTAATATATGATTCATTTATGTAAAATGTTATTTTTCAAGGTTTTAGGAAAAACAACATTTATGAGTTATGCTTAAAAACACATGAATTTTCTAATGATTATTGCTAAGTAGCTTCTAACAATGATTCTTGACTTTGGCATAAGAGATTTGGCCATATAAATATGATAGTTAACAATACAATACTTGTTTGATCGCAAGTAAGATTTTTATTTATTTGTGAGAAAGTGAAAAAGTTATGAAGAATATGGGTTTTTTTTTCTTTTCTTTTGTTGAATTCTGAGCGTTAGCGAAAAATGGAGTTGGGGATAAAAAAACAGAGGAGTTGAGTTGAAGACTGGAGCCAGGGGTGGGTTATGCATAGGTATTTATAGAAAATAGGAATTACGGTTAGGGTTTAGCACTTAAATTGTCTAAAAACAACCTAGTTAAAGAGCTACCAAGACTATCTTTTAAGAAAGATAAGTTATGTGATGCATGTCACCTAGGAAAACAAGTCAAATCTACTTTTAAGACAAAAGAAATGATTTCTACTAGTAGGCCTCTCAAATTAATCCATATGGATTTATTTGGTCCTACTAGAGTCGCTTCTTTAAATAAAAGTAGATATGTATTTATTTTAGTAAATGATTTTTCAAGATTTACATGGGTTTTCTTTTTAAAACATAAATATAATGTCATTGAAGAATTTGCAAATTTCTGCAAACGAATTCAAAATCAAAAATCTCTAACCATAGTCACTATTAGAAGTGATCATGGTGGAGAATTTGAGAATGAAATATTTTCAGAATATTGCAACAAGAATGGTATAATACATTCATTGGTATTTCCTAGAGCTTCACCACAAAATGGAGTGGTCAAAAGAAAGAATAGGACATTGCAAGAGTGTACACGTACTATGCTTGTTGAAAGTAATTTGCCTAAGTACTTCTAGGCTGAAGCTGTTTCTACAACATGTTATATTTTTAATAGAATATTGATTAGGCCTAAGCTTAAGAAAACTTATTATGAATTATTTTATGAAAGAATTCCTAAAGTATCATATTTTAAAGTATTTGGATGTAAGTATTTCATATTAAATACTAAAGATAATTTAGATAAATTTGATGCTAGATCTAATGAAGGTATCTTCATTGGATACTCAAATAGGAGTAAGGCATATATAATTTTCAATAAGTCAATTTTGACTATTGAAGAATCTATGCATGTTTCATTTAATGAATCCTTGCCTTCATCTACTGTTATTAAAGATGATGAAATTGAATCATCACCTTTAAATACCGTTATTAAATCACTAGAGCAAACTACCCTAGACAAGTCGACTGATAAGGATCTCAAGTCGGTGAATCAGTCGGCTGATGGACTTTTTAAGTCGACTGATCCTGTTGTGATGCATCAAACTTTACCAAAATCATTTGTTGAAGTTAGGGATCATCCTCATGACTTAATAATTAGTGACATTTCACGTGGTATTCAAACAAGATCTCATGTTAACATGATTTCTCATATGGCTTTCTTGTCGGATTTTGAACCGAAGAATATACAAGAAGCTTGTGAGAATGAATTTTGGATGAATGTCATGCAAGATGAACTTAACCAATTTATAAGAAATGATGTATGGGATCTAGTCCCACGACCTCCTGATCATACAGTAATTGGTACCAAATGGGTATTTAAGAATAAGTTAGATGAATCATGATAAGTCGTTAGAAACAAGGCTAGATTAGTTGCTCAAGGATATAATCAAGAAGAAGGAATCGAATTTGATGAAACATATGCTCCTGTTGCTAGACTAGAATCAATTAGGATCTTATTATCTTTTGCATGTTTTATGAATTTTACACTTTTCCAAATGGATGTAAAAAGTGCTTTCTTGAATAGATTTATTATGGAAGATGTTTATGTTAAGCAAGCATCCGGTTTCAAATATGAACAATTCCCAAACCATATTTTTAAATTGAAAAAGGCTTTATATGGTCTTAAACAAGCACCTCGTGCTTGGTATGATTGGTTAAAAACTTTTCTCTCTGAAACTGGTTTTGAGATAGGTAAAGTAGATACTACCTTGTTTATCAAGAAAATAGAGAAAGATATTCTAATCATGCAAATATATGTAGATGACATAATTTTTGAATCTACTAATAGTAATCTCTGTCAAGAGTTTGCTAATACCATGAAAAATGACTTTAACATGAGTCACATGGGTGAACTCAATTATTTTCTTGGACTACAAATAAAGCAGTCACAAAATGGCATATTTATTCATCAAGGAAAATATGCTACGGAATTACTCAAACGGTTTGGCATGGATAGCACTAGTAGTAAGACCACACCTATGGCTACTACTACTGCACTTGATAAAGATGATTTAGGTAAGAGTGTCGATCAAAAACTCTATCGAGGTATGACTGGCTCACTCTTATATATAATTGCTAGTAGACCAGATATTATGTTTAGTGTATGTTTGTGTGCTAGATATAAGTCGAATCCCAAAGAATCTCACTTAAAAGCCGTGAAACATATTTTAAGATACATTAAAAGCACGTCTGAATATGGTTTATTTAATCCACGCACTGATAATTTTTAACTTTTGTCGTATAATGACGCTTATTTTGCTGGTAGTAAAACTGATCGTAAAAGTACTAGTGGAACTTGCCACTTTTTGGGACATTCACTAGTATCTTGGTGCAGTAAAAAGCAAAATTCGATATCCCTATCTACTACAGAAGCTGAATATATTACTGCAAGTTTGGCTTGTGCCCAAATTTTGTGGATAAAACAAACTTTATTGGATTATGGTATTTCCTTTCCAAAACCTACTATAATGTGTGATACTACCAGTGCTATTAATCTATCTAAAAATTCGGTTCAACATTCACGTACAAAACATAATGATATTCGACATCATTTTCTACATAATCATGTTTTAAAGGGAGATATAACTTTGGATTTTATTTCTACTGATAAACAAGTAGTAGATATATTTACCAAACCACTTAAAGAAGACACTTTTATCAACTTTAGAAGAGAACTAGGAATTTGCTGTTTTCATGACATTTCCTGAAAATTTATTTTGTTTAAGTCGACTTAAACATCTTTTTCAGTCGACTTATAAAGTTTTTCGTTGTTCATATTTTGGCTGAATTTTGTGTTCTGGACAGTCGACTGTATCAGAAACTAGTCGATTGACAGAAGTTTTACTTGATGTTTCGTTTGGTTTAATTTTCTCTCGACTAAGTCGACTGATATCAAAACCAGTCGACTGTCGCGACATTAGTTTGGTTTTTTTTTTCTGATTCCAAATCATCACTTAATTGAGGCATCTATCTCTTTCTTTTAACCTCTTTTCTTATGTATCAATGTGTTATGGTTATGCAATGTTTTTTTTTCTTTATGATGTATCCTTCCTCCTTATGTTTTTGTTGATGACAAAGGGGAAGAAAAATATGGTTTTGTTTATATTTTTTATGTTATGCATGTTTTACAATTTTAGAGGGAGCTTATTTCACATTTGTACATCATTAAATTATGTCTGACATCTTGCTATGTATATTGTTATTATAAGTTATTGTACTGTCATCATCAAAAAAGGGGGAGAATGTTGATTCTTGGTTTTGATGACTACAACACAATACAAATTTTGTCTATCACATATCTCTTGCAGAGTGTATCAAAGTCAATATCATGGTAAAGTACACAAAGGCAACACAATCTGATGAAGCTTCCAAGAGTAATTGATCAAGCTTCAAGACATCTAGACAAAGGCCCAAGCTCAAGACACAAGTTCAAGACAAGATTCAAAGTGCTTCAATTGTATGAAACAAAGTGTCTTGTAATATTGTAATTTTAATTCTTTGAGTCTTAGAAACTTGAAAAAGCCTTGTCACACACACACTCACACATACTTTAAATAATCTGACTGTTTTACAAAATCATACAAAATCAAAATGTCAAAACAAGCTTGAATAAGTTCAGCTGTATGAGTACCAGTCGACCACTCCTTGGAACCAGTCAACTGTCATAGTACGAAAGTGCCTGAACTCATACAAGCTCTGGCCAGTCGACTCATTATAGCAACCCAGTCGACTGTTCACGCCGTTTCGACAGTTCTCTGAATTTAAAACTTGTTTTTCAAATTCAAATCTTTTTCACTACCGTTGTATGGTAGTTGGGATACGTTCTCTCAACGTCCAAACGTTTCTAACTCTATAAAAAGAGTATAGAATTCTTTTGAAAAAGGTTACAACTCAACTCCAAGCATTCTTTAAACTCAAGTCTTTTGTTTTCAAGTGTTTCAAAAGCATACAAACTCTCTAAGACTTGGTTCTCTGAATTTCAGTCTAATATAACATTAATTTCATCTTAGACTGAATTCAAAAGTTGATCTAATAGCCACTATACAAAAGCACTATCACATACAAGGCTATAGGTTGTTGTAAACTCAATTTTGTTGTTGTTTTCACTCTCGGGTTGAATTTTGTTATTGTTTTCACTCTCGGGTTGTAAGAGTGGTCCTCTCGGTTGGAGAGTAGGGCTCTTGGTTTTAGAGTCGGTTTCACTCTAGGGTGTAGAGTGGGGTTGCTCTCTCTAGTGGTGAGAGAGGTCTACAGATTTGACATTGTTGTTGTCAAAGGCCGTAGAGTATTCTTGTACTTTGTCAAGAATAGTGAAAAATCTCAAGTGGATTGCTTGGGAACTGATATAGGTCGGGAGGACCGAACCAGGATATATCGTTGTATTTAACTGTGATTGACTCTCTGTGGTTGTATTCTCTCAACTTGCAATTTCAATTTATCTGAGTTTTATTTCAAAAACTTGTCTGGTAAGTCAACTGGTTTTCTGTTATAAGTCGACTGATCATACTTGTAACTCTTTAGTAAAATATTCTTCTTATCTGACGCAACAGTCGACTGTATATCTTTTTCAGTCAACTTAACAGTACGAAAAGTTCAAGTTATTAAATTTTTTTATACAACAGTATTCACCCCCCCCCCTCTAGTATAATTTGCCTTGCCTACAGGATCCAACAGAAATAAAAGGTTAGCAAGCCGGGGTATTATGGGATGACTTGGTAGTGAACAATCCGAAACTGTACTCGGTCGGGCCCTATTGTACTGACCTGTACTGATGGCCATAAAATACTACCTGATAATCACTGACACTGAACATTAAACACTGATTACTAGGCCGAGTACACGAACCGTGAATTCACCATCAGTCTAAAGCGTACATTGTGTGTTTGCGC
The DNA here is from genome assembly GCA_017893485.1 of Hemerocallis citrina. NCBI lineage: Eukaryota > Viridiplantae > Streptophyta > Magnoliopsida > Asparagales > Asphodelaceae > Hemerocallis > Hemerocallis citrina. The sequence continues at coordinate 128,937,974 of CM030366.1, read as the reverse complement.
CAAACCTGTGGAACAGGACGCAGTAGTACGTGCACTAGATAGATTAATAAAATAATTAACAACCTGCATTTATCATCTCATGCTTGATCCTGTATAGAACTGATTAAACATAGACCCTAGACATTATTTTCGTTCCTTGACATTGCTATTTGACTTTGATCTCGTCCCTTTTTCTTGATATATCATGTTCCCATTATTCTTTGTTTTTCTCTACTTGCTGTCCACGACTTTCTCTAAGGACACTCTTTTCTTTCTTTTTAGATCAAGTATTTATAGGTACTGAAAGAGTTATACCAGAAGGAATTGGTGAGCAATGTTTCTAAAGATGGAGCTGAATTGCACTGCTTAGATTTATTTTTCTGCTAGATTATTTCTTTGAATATTGTTATGACTTTGTACCTTGTTTTGGGCTTATGTTCCCGTAGTTTGTTTTTCGCAGATGTTGGATTCTTTTTGTGTTGGATATTATTGTTATTGGATTATTTCATTTATTGGAGTTATCTTGATTCATGTGATTATATCTTCCTACGTGGTTGTATTTGTTGTTGCATATTGTTGAGTTAGTCTGGTACAGCTTATGGATGGTGTTTACATCATTCGCTGGGCCTACGTTACGTAATCGTATTCTGTATTTAGGGAAGCGGGGCATGACACTCGGGCATCTTGACTCAATGTTTATGTATTTCTCAGATGATGGTAATTTCTATTTCCAGTTTATGTGATCAATATATTTGTCTGCGTGGATATGTTATAAATATCTTGTTGAGCTTACAATTGTACAGCTTATGAATGATGTCGTATCATTCGCTGGGCCTTAGTTGCATACTTGTATTTCCGTATATTGGGAAGCGGGGAGTGACAGTGATAACAAGAAACAATATATATAATAAGAAAGAAATAAGGACTGAATAAGAAGGGAAACAAGAACTTCTGATGCAATTGTAATACAACATGATCAAGTGTAATGCAAGTAAAAACTGGAACAAATCTCAAAATAAAACCAATCGAGAACAAGAAATCATGTAACAGGAAACATGTCATGTAAACAGTAATCATGTAACTTGTAAACATGAATCATGTAACAGGGACATGTCATGTAAACATGAATAATGTAACTTGTAAACGGAAATCATGTGACTTGTAAACAGGAATCATATAACTTGTAAACTGGGAATATGCACGTTCTCAGTGTTAACCTTACGTATATCAATCTTGTATCAATCCTATCTAATGCACACAATCTTGCGTCCCATACCACAGGTTCGGGTGCATACAATCAAGTTAATGTTTAGACTCTAGTGGTGAATTCCATAGGATTATGTTCACGAGGCTTACAGTGAAAAAAACAGGAATCATATCATATCATGTAACCATGAATCATATCAAGTAACCAGAAATCATATCATATCGTGTAAACATATAAATATTCACTATTACGGGAAACACGGACCCCCTTCCGAGTACACTCTCCTATATTGTCCACTACTAGTTCTTTCCCTTTACCCCGGCTTGTTATTTCTTTACAATAATTATACATGAACATGCAACAATGAGAACAGGTATCAGGACAGGATCAAGGAGGTATCAAGGGCTATGCAAAGCATAATATACAAGTTTTATTCATTAAATTTAAGAAATAAACATATTTACAATCAAGAGCATGGTGTTACAATTCTGGACAGCAATATATTGCTGTACAAAAATTCACTTTTTCATTGCTATAGGAAAGAAAATCAAGTATCTTTAGGGGTTCCGTAAAGTAGATTTCATGCCAGTTCTAACGCATATTCACATGACACATTATAGATACAATGGCTAGTTTAACAATACAGTTCTCTATTGGTCTACTGTTTTGGCAGCTAGCTCAGTGCAATGCTCTTATATATATATAAAGCAACTGTAAATTCATTTAAAAATCTTGTAAAAATTATAAAGTGACTCATAATCATGTCTAGTAACATCCTAGTTAATATTAAGTCTTTATTCTACTTTTAACATGATATTTTAACTAGTTAATTGTGCCAATATGCTTCTAAACAGTAATCTGGAATTAAAAACCTATCAGCACGAAAATCAGGATATCTTCAACTCTACATGTCGGATTATAGATCCGTCAGAAGTTCCAAAAACTAGACTCTTGGGGGATACAACTTTTATTTATGAAGTTCTAATTTATATTATTTTTAACTAGGTCGAAATCTCAGTACAATCTTGGGTAGACAGCATGGCAGAATTACAACATTTGTAATATATAGCGGTTGTAATCCTAAAAATATAGTCTTATGATTAGAATTTAACAAGCATCCACATGCAGTAGTTAGGATGAATTCTACTATTTTCATAGCAAGAATCGTTATTCATATGGTCATTAAACATAAAATTGATATTTATAGTACTATACCATGACTCGATCAAATAGCGACAAATCTTAACATGTATTCATATATCTATGTCTTTTTATAATGTTTCCGTGTAATGCATAAGAGGGATATTCAAGATCATTTTACGAGTATGAGATTAACAAGAATCAAGTATAATAATATATACTAATGAATCACGATCAATAAACACGTGAAAGGAAGGAAAACGAGATTATAACACAATGAATCAACCAGATACTACTTGCAGGATTCAAAGCAAAAGCTTGTACGGGAGCAAAAAGGGTATACAAGAGACGCTTACTTTATAACAAGAAGTGTGAGTATGCGACAGATGATGATGAGCGAGACGACAACAACCAATAGCAATAACGACAGTACAAGCATGAATGACAGCGGCAACAAGTAAGGGACGACGCCTGGCTGATCGGGTGCTTGCTGTTCGAGAGCAGCGAGCAGTGATCGGGGTGATGCTGTTGATGGCAGTCGGAGGTCGCGGTCATCAGGTGTTGCTTCTGGTGAGGTGATGAAGCTGGCGTCGGGTGCTGTGGTGTGCGGCATTGGAGGGACGCCGGTAGTCGGAGGTTGCACAATGGCTGCGCGCGCGAGGAGCGGGGGAGAGGAAGCAGCGAGGACGGTCGGGCGACACTCTGTGAGGAGCCAATGGTCGATGTTGGTGGTGTGATTGGTGTAGGAGAAGGAGAAGGTAGAAAGTAGCAGATGCCTGTGGGGACTGTCGAAGAGCAAAGAGATGAAGGTAGTGGGAGGAGCTTGGTTGCTGTTTGAGGTGTTCGGGGTGCAGTGCAGATAAGGCAGCAAGTGGAGGGCTCAGGGAGGATTGCGGGTAGGAGATGGGTTTAAGAGGGGATTAAAAGGATAATGTGGAGAACATAGAGTTAGTTGAGATTGAGGAGAATTGATAGGGGTAGTTAGTGGGAGTGATTAGGAGATTTAATAGATGTGAAGTTAAGGAGGTATTCGGGTAGGGTTGTATTTGGGTTAACGGGTAACGGGTTTGGGTTAGGCTCCAATAGGATTTGTTTAGGATTTAAAAGTGTTGGCTTGAGTTGGGCTCTAGATTGTTTTATTTAGGTTGGACTTAACATTCAAAAAGAGATCAAATAATAATAATAATAATAATAGTATGGATTAAAATTGAGCTTTGACAAAACCATAGATAATCAAGAGAAATATTGTAGAATGTAATAGAATTTGGGTTTGGGTTTTCACAAAATAATCATATAATCAAATAGTATGGAATATAATATTTTGGTTCAAAAATAATAATAGACACCACTGAAATTAATAATTGGAATGGACTTAATATTAAACAATAGTAACATGAAATAAATAGACTAGTAAGATATGATAGTGTGGATTTGAATATCTGTGTTGCACAAAAATAATTGAATGAAAACATATTAGATTTAATAGAATGGCAGGATTTATGTCAAATGTTTGGAATATAATATTGAAAGAGAGAGAAAAAAGAAATACAAATGAAATCTGTACAAACAAAAACGAGGGCTACAAATGAGTTTAGTTGTTGAGTTCCCGAACACAATTAGTTTGGCAACTGTCCTTTTTTTGCAAATAGTTTAAAAAAAGATATAAAATTAAAAAAATTCTGGAATCGCGTATTAATTCTCAAAATATGCTTAGACTTTGCCAAACAAAAGGAATGGATGGGAGAATGAGGATGTTCCCCCATCTAATATGCATACCAAACAGACATGATATACTATTTGTTTTTGTTTTGTCTGTTCTTTTCCATTTTTTATTTTTAACACAACCCCCTAAAACATGTATCTACACTAAATTTAGCATATGTGGATAGTATCTTTTTTTTAGGTAAAAGGTGGAATAACGCCACCCTGTTTCATTAATAAGAGGTTAATAAAACAACCCCGGAGTAACTAGGGAGAGTACAGAAAGCTACAGTGCAGAAAATAAAACATAAACCCCCAACAATGCCCTGGAGGGTGGGTCAAATCAAAAGTACACCAAATGCTACAAAAGACCGTAACAAAACAGAGCTAGATGCAGACCGTAGCTCTCCCAACTGTATCCTGTCTCACGCCAGTATCTAGGGTGCCTGCCCCTCTTAGTCCAGTGTCGGGCCAAACTCGACCTCCTCATCATCAAAGTCATCCACCTGGAAGACTCTGGCAATCCTCCCTCTTGCCCCTATGTGGATAGTATCTTACAATTCTTAATTCCTTAGTTGTTGTAACACAATAATTCAATTAAAAGAGAGATGTGAAAAATATTTGGTAGGTTCTTGACTTAGGGATGAAACAAGCATATGTTACTAGATGATACACGTGCACAAGATAAGGTCCCAAAAAAATCGGTTAGTTCTTACAAATGAGTATATTTATAGATACAAATGAGGCGATCGACCCACTTGAAACATGATTTTTTCCCGAACTGACCCACTTTTAAAACTATTTTTCAAGATAGACCAGTTTCGAAACTAATTCTGATGATAGACCAGTTCTCATAGGCCACAATTGTGAACTGCGGTCCAGTCTCTTCAAAAATATGTTTTTTTCAAGGCTGCAGTTCCCAACTACAGCCTTAGTTCATTTCATATTTAGGCTAGAGAGACTTTGAGACTTAGTCAATTTTTTTAAAGTAAAAATGTGCTAAATATATGTCGCAGTTCCCAACTGCGACCTCTGTTATAATCAAATTATATATATATAATTATATAATTTGATTATAACAGAGGCCGCAGTTGGGAACTGCGACATATATTTAGCACATTTTTACTTACAAAAGTTTATCTAAGTCTCGAAGTCTCTCTAGCTCAAATATGAAATAAATTAAGGCCGCAATTGGAAACTGTGACTTCGAAAAAACACATTTTTAAAGAAGCCGCAGTTGGGAACTACGGCCTCACAATCGAACAGGTCGCAGTTTGCAACTACGGCCTTGTTAGGAATGTGTCTTGAATACTTGTGGTTCTGATTAGAAGAATGTAAGATGAAGCACGGAGGTCGAAGCGTCGAAGAGAGTAGAAGAAAACAGAGCAGCAATAGTACAGACATAGTTGCGGTCGACTGTCCCAAGTTGCGGTCGACCGCACACCCGACCGCAGTTGCACTGGGTTTGGCCGAGAGGTGGACGGTTGACCGGTCTTGTTGGACAGCCGACCGACCACGGTGCTTTGTTTATTTTGGGCCTCAATTTGTTAGGTCGTTTCAGCCCAATCTTCAACTCCAAGTTAGATCGTACGACTTCTATTTAGTTACTTCTTTTCCTGGTTATATCGGACGAATGAGAATCAAGATTAAACCTAAGTTTCTCTCTATTCTTCTATATATATTGTAAACTCCTCCAATATGATAGTAGAGTACTTCATAGATTATTTTTTCCATTGCAAAGAGAGGCTCGGGAGAGAGATAGTTCTTGGTCAGTGAGTTTAATTCTTTATACTGAGTGAATCAGTAACTCTTTGTAATCTCTTCTAGTTGAATATCAGATCTTCCTATATTTCCCCCTGCATTAAGCAAAAGCTAACTGGGATAAGTCATCGTTGTGTTTGTGTTAGATTGGTGGATCTACTTGCTTGATCAATTGGTTCGTCTCATCTACTTTGACTTCCTCATTGCTCTATTTAATTCCACTGCAAAAACAGGCATTAGTTGATGCCCCAATCCCAATAGCTGGTATCAGAGCTTCAGGTTTCCGAGTTTCTTGGTTAAGATAACAGGCCACAGTACTTTGAAGATCAAGCAGTTCGATGGAAAGATCAATTTCAATCTTTGGAAGACTGACATGTATGATGTCCTTTTTCAAGAACGTTTGCAGTTAGCCGTTAAGAAGTAAGAAAAGCCAACTGATATGAAGGATGACAGTTGGGAAGATATTCGTAAAAGATCCATAAGTTTGATCCGACTATCATTGGCAGACGAGGTCAAGTGAAGATTTCTTGAAGAAACTGATGCAGAGAGTTTGTGGGAAAAACTCATAGTTGACTACTCTGGTTCTTCGCTATTAGATTGGATGCATTGGAAGAGAAAGTTATTTCGTCTATCTATGAAGGAAGGTACCGATCTCCAAGACCACATTACAGAGTTTAATAAGGTATTACCTGAACTTAAGGCGATCAACGCAGATGTGTGTGAGAAAAATAAAGCTTTCAACCTGATATATTCACTGTCGGATTCGTACGAGCCTTTGATCACTACCATGATACATGGTAGATCTGCCAAGGAGAGTATTTCGGTAGATGGTATAATCAAAGCATTGAAGGAAAATCAACTTAGGAATGAGACTCAGAAATCACCATCTATTCCCACAAGTTGTCTAGCACTGGATAGTCCTTCAGGGGGAAGACAAAGTGCTTTGCAAAAGGATTCGATCCGTTGCCGATATTGCAAGAGGCCGGGGTGTATCAAGAAAGACTGTTGGAAATTACAAAATTAGGAGAGTGCCAAGAATGGGAATTCAGCTGCTAATGTGGTTAGTGCCTTTGATTCAGGTGATTCGTGTCTTCTTATTTCAAATTCTTTAGAAGTGGATTCTAGTTGGTTTCTTGACTCAGGGAGTTCTTCTCATATTTGCTCTGAGAGGGAGTTGTTTTCTACTTATAAGTCTACTACAGGGCATTGTGTGACAATGGAAACTGGGGAGATTCGTGAAGTAATGGGTGAGGGGACAGTTGGGCTGAAGATGCTAGGTCTAAATATGTTCACTTTAAGGGATGTTTTGCATATTCCTATGTTGAAATGGAATCTGATTTTCTTGGGAACTCTTGATCACGGGATTGTAGGTACACAGCTCGATGTGGAGTTCTGTCTATTTTTTAGGGTCGTCGTAAGGTGATTAAAGATATGAGAGTGGTTGGGCCAAGCCAAAACAATCTCTACAAGCTTTGGTGTAACCCCTAATTTCGTAAATACGTATTTTTGATGTATTTCTGTATTTAAAATTTATAAATTCAGTATTTGTTAAATTTGGTTTGGACTTTACATTTAAAATAGTTTCTTGGACAATCATATTTATTTTCGAATAATGGAGTGTTTCAACCTTATTTTTCGTTTTCAAACGATCGACTATATATACTTTAGTCTAAATCTAATATGTTATCACTATTTAGAATTCAGTGAATTTGTTAGACTCAAATCATATTTTGATGTTTATACTATTATTATTATTATTATTATTATTATTATTATTATTATTATTATTATTATTATTATTATTATTATTTTATCATTATCATAATTATTAACATTGTTATTGTTATTATTATTATTATTACTATCGGTATTATTTTGTTAGTGTTATTATTTGCATTATTATTATTTTTATTGTTAATATTATCATTATTATTGTTTTATTTTTATCCTGAACATACCCTAATTTATCTAATATTTTTACAATTACTTTCTATTGGATTTAATACCCTAAAACCTCACCCAATTCCTCATTGGATCCATTACATACCCTAATACCCATTTGTTATCTAATATTACCCGAAACCCAAATGTCCAATAACCCTAATACCCATTTAAACCCCCTCAGCCCAATACCCAACCCGTTTACCCCTATATCCTACCCGCTAACCCCCCCCCCTGCATAACCTAAACCCTATCTTCATCCTATTTATATAGCCGACCTGTTCATCTTCCCGTTCTCAACCCTAGCCATCTCATCCCTTACCTTCTCATCTCCTTCCAAACCCATCTTAAAGCTCCTGATCATCTCCTATACTCTTGTCGTCCCTCCCACTCATTCCTCTTCCTGTGCATCCCTGTCGCACCTCCTGCAGCACGACAGCCTCCATCGCGTCGCCCCTACCCGCAGCGACCACCTCCATCCTCCCACTCATCGCCGGTGTGCCCCTGCTGTACGCGCCTTGTCACATGACTGCAGCAACACAGCCCCGTGCCAGTCTCCCCTCGTTGCCAACAGCCCCAGGCGAGCCAGCAGTGCAGCGGCAGCCCTGAGCCCCTGTGCCCCTGATGCGATCCACACAGCAACAACACCAGACCTCGCAGTGCCTCTCTGCAGCGCGCTTCCCCCGTGCTGCTCTCCCAGTGCCACCTCAGTCGGCAGCCAGACAACATCGACAACAACCTCCCACAGTGCCAGTGACAGCCCCCCCGGCCTGTCTCCCCGTCATCACTCACGCTGCCAGTACCTCCGCCTACTACCGCTAGCCTTCGCTAGCCGTCGCCAAGACCAGAGCCAACCATTACATGTTTACTGTTTGATCAAGATATCGATCAAGTGGATTTTTGGCCGTCCGATCGTCGATCGATCATGATCATCATTGCTCTTGGATCTAGCCGTTAGATCTCTTGATCTTCATCATCTGATCAGATTCGAGTCGTACGCTTGATCTTCATCTTGATCACTTCTTGATCCGTTGATCTTGGCCTTTGGATTTGCATTGATCATCATCAAGATCATGATTTCGACCGTCGGATCCCTTTTGATCATCACGATCGTGATCATCATCTTGATCTTGATCTTGATATTCAATCTTAGCCGTCTGATCATCCGATCTTGATCCCCATCAAGATCCGTGCCCGATCGTGATCATTGTGATCATTTGCTCATCGCCGTGTTGCTGGGATTCTGATCTCGTTATTCTTCGCATATTCGGATTTAACGTCGTCCTAAAGGCAAGTCATTTCTTCTCGAATAGTTATTGTGTCATATTCGAGATTTTTATTGAATCCCGTAAGTGGATCCCTAATTGTTATCGTATATTGTTATTGTTACCTATCGTTGGGATACTACAGATTTACACGAGCGAATCCAAGTAGTAGTCTTGACTTCGTGCCATCTTTGTCTCCAATGTATAGAGAATCTTACATGCATACATATAGCTGTTGAATATAGGAACATGGATTATTATTGTATTTCATGTCATGACATCTCACAACAATTGTAGATTGCATACTAGTATTGATGGCTCATATGATTGATGTTAGTATATTTGTTGTTCGTGATTAGTAAGATTATGGACATTATACATCTTAATACCATGTTCACATAGGAATGGCTTGCTGTGGTTTATGATTGTTAACCCCCAACTCCTCGTTTTTAAAATTTTTATCGTTTTATTCAAAAAGAATATGTTGACACCCTGAAAATGTATGCCAACCTGAACATTACCTTGCTGTTTCGACCTAGATAATGTCACTAAAATCAATAACTTCCTAAATATAAAATTTAGCCCGACGTGTCTAGTTTACTTTCTTTTTAACGGAATTGAATTCCGAGTTACGGTTTGTGAGTCGCAGTTTTACTGCTGCTATGTCGTACAATTCTAGATCCTAATAACTATTGTCACACTTTGACTCACAATTAATTTAACCATGCTACCTATAATATAATGACTTAAAATTTTGCATGCTGATACTAGGCACACTAGAGAACATTTCCTAATTTTTCTGGAATTAATTAATGCTGTTTCAGCCTTGTTCCATATGTGTAAACAAAATTTTACAAATTCTGGCTGAACACAATTCTTGTATAGTTTGTTGTTTTGACACATGTTACCACAACTTTTATGTACCTTAATTATATGCATTGGAACCGGACAGGAATCTAGTTTCTAGACCTTCTGACGGATCCACATTTGCTATCTCGTAGTTACAGAAATTCTGATTTTGGTGCATCAACCTACTGCTGTCCGAAATTGGGTTCATATGTTTTATAATATATAATTGAATCTATAATGTTATGTTTGGTGCATTTAATTGTATAGAGTATATTGCATGATCTTAAGGCTGTTTTTTTATTTTTCTAGTGTCCCTTGTTAATCGCATTATTGTAAGTTAATTGAACAAAGAATGTTAATCAAGACGGGGTTAAGGGTTGACTAGGATAGTTGACAATATAGTGATTGTACTCAGATGATGGCCAGTGATTATTATCGTTATCGTTATCGTATAAGAAATTACACATGTCCAGTATTTTTACCGTTATCGGCATCGTGTAAGAAATTGCACATGTCCAGTGTTATTACCGTTATCGTCATCATACCCAGTACATATACTATAGAATCTACCACCTTAGTCTAAACGAAATTGATTGTATGCATGGAACCTGTAGTATGGGATGCAATAGTACGTGCATTAGTTAGGATTTAAAATGAATAATAGACTTAAGATTTTCATCACATCGTCATTGCATATTGTCATTTTCAATAAATAGTATTATTGTTATTGTTTACCATTATTGTTATTATTTATTGTTATCGTTATAAATAATCGTTATTGCACATTGTACTATTATCGCTTTGTCACTATTCAATACTATTGATTTCATCGTTCATTGAATTCAACGTTATACCGTTATTGTCATTGTTCTCTTTTTCTCTACTTGTTGTCCACGATTTGCTCTAAGGACATTTTTCCTCTCTTTAGATGAACAGCTTATAGGTAATCAAAGAGATTTGCCTGATGGACTAGGAGAACAACATTGGTGAAAGACTTGTTGTCACGCCCTGCTTCCCACTATACGGAAATACAGGCACGCAACTGAGGCCCAGCGAATGATATACATCATCCATAAGCTGTATAATTATAAGCTCAACAAGATCTTTATAACACATTCACGCAAGCAAATATAATAATCACATGAGCTGAAAATAGAATAACCATCAATTGGATAATACATCAATATCGGGTCAAGATGCCCGGGAGTACAAGGTGCCAGAATTAAAATAATATGATAAACAGTTCGCTATAACAACTAGATAAAATAGCGACTGAAAGAAAAATAACATGAAGTAGTAAGGAAGCAGCAACGATCGTCTAGGGAATCTGCTCGTCGGGTCCATCAGTACCTGTATAATTATTAACTCAAAGAAAAATAGAAAGTTCCCATTAGAGCAAGTTTCGGGTAGCAAGTAGCAACAAGCAGTAAAAGGGGTAATATAACAAGATATAACATGGAAGAAACAAGAAGTAGAAGTACAAATACAATATGGAAGTAAGCAAGGAACTGGGACAATATGATCATGTAAGTAATAACTGTAACTAGTGTATTCTAGACTTCAAGGTATAAGCAATTGATAACCTAGGCTCAGTTACTCGATAATCATGTAATCAATGATCGAGAGTCATGTAATCAAGAATCAAGAGTCATGTAATGAAGAGTCATGTAATCAAGAATTAAGAGTCATGTAATAAAAAATCATGCTTAGTGAAGATCTCAAGTTTATCTGTTTTATTAACTTATCTAATGCACGCAATCCTGTGTCTCATACAACAAGTTCGGTGCATATTAATCAGGTGATGTTTAGACTTAAGTAGTGAATTCTATAGGATTATATACTCGGGTCTTCCAGTGATAGTATCAAGACATGTAATCATGAATCATGTAATCGAGAATTATGTAATCAAGAATTGTGTAATCAAGGATCAAGAATCAAGAATCAAGAATCACTATTTCGGGAAACACGGGCCCCCTTCCGAGTATATTCCCCTATATTGTCCATTACTAAGTCGTACCCTTATAACCCCGGCTTGTTATTCTTTTATAATTAATTATGAGTATACAATTGGTACGACTAGTGGAACGGTGTAATCAAGACAGTTTAATCAAGAAAAATATCAAAGGCATTAATCGAGAGTACATGTATCGAGAGTAGTTATTATAAATTATCAAGTGGTATAAAATGCATGCTATCAACCTATTATATCTATACAAGTTATTATTATAAGAACAATAATACATTCAGTTCATTAAATATGAAAAATAACGGGTTTATATGCAAAAACGTAGAGATGAATTTTTAGACAATTTGACATATCTGCATTCAAATTCACTTTTCCGTTGTTACAGAAAAGCAAATCTAATTCCATCAGAGATTCTAGAAAGTAGACTCTCTTCTGGTTCTGACGCATATTCACACGATACGTTCTAGAGACAGTAGCTATGCGTACAAATTCATTCTTCACTGGTTTCGATGTTTCGGGCGCATCCCAGAAATTCAGAGTCACAATACTAAAATTGCGATATCTCACAATCTATACATCGGATTGAGAAACAGTAATATATTTCGGATATCTAGACTCAAAGGGCTACGATTTTCATGTAGAAAGTTTTTCGATCCAGTATTGGGAACATGGTCGAATTCTCAGTACAAGATACCGGTTAGTAATCCCGTTTAGGTTCAGAAATTCACGATATACCAGTACTAAAATTGCGATACCTCACAATCTATACATCTGATTGAGAAACTGTAATATGTTTTGGATATCTAGACTCGAAGGGCTATGATTTTCATCTTGAAATTTTTTCGATTTAGTATCGGGAACATGGTCGAATTCTCAGTACAATAGTCCGGTTAGTGATCCCGTGCAGGTTCAGAAATTCACGATATGACAGTACTAAAATCGCGATATTTCACAATCTATACATCCGATTGAGAAACCGTAAGATGTTCTGGATTCGGAACTCGATGGGCTACGATTTTCATGTAGAAAATCTTCAATCCAGTATTGGGAACATGGTCGAATTCTTAGTGCAAGGTCAAGAAATTTAGAGATAGTAAGGTTGAATATTCGATATTCGATAACACGATTTGAAATGTGTTAACGGTTCACTCTTGAATTAATATAGCATGGAACAAGTCACTAGAATGAAATTTGACAATAAAACATGATGATAACTAGACTACTTGCCACGAGTCCAAAAAAAATGCTTGTATGAGAACCAAAAAAGTGTACAAGATTCTTGCCTTATTATATGACGATCTCGGTGGTGGTGTTAACCACGGAAAGAAGAAGCGACGTCGGCAACGGACAGCGGCACAACGGCGGTAAGAATGGCAGTAAGACGAAAACGAGTGAGCAACGGTTCAACAACAACAAGGTGGCATGACGTGAGGATACGGAGTGAGTTCGGGTTATTCTTCGGCGTTCACGAGATCGTAGAAGCGGAGTCGTTGGCTCGAAGGTTGCAGGTGAAGTGGAGCTCGGGTGTTGGCTTGGGCTCTCGGGTGCGAAGAAGGCAGAGGAAAATGATGGCGGAAGGAGGAGAAGTAAAGAAGAAAAGAAGAATAGGTAGTGAGAATGCTGAATATATGTGTGCATATATATAGAAAGAAAGGGAGGTGGACAGCATGGTGCATGCAAGGTGCATATTATATATGTAAGTGCATGCATGTTTAGAGTTAGGTGTAGGAGTGTGGAAAAAAGGTGAGAAGAGTTAGGCTGTTAGAAGAAAAATGAGGGAGTTAGGTTAGAGAATGAGAAAAATGAGGGGGAGAGGTTGGCGTATGCAGAAATGGAAAAGTAAGGAGGGAGAAAAAGAAGCGTAGGGAGGAAGAAAATAAGGTGTAGGAGAGTTAGGTTAGTTGTTGGATTAAGAATTAGGATTAGGATTAGGATTAATCAGAATTAAGGTTTGTATTTAAACTCCGGTCGAAAAATCACAAAATTGTAGAACTGATTAGAAAAACATTCTGGCTTTAGATAAAGAGTTCAAAGAAAAAAATAAAATTGATCTAAAAATTGATGTACAAAAATTTACGTAATAAAATACGTACAACTGGAACAGGGAGTTACGATCCTACCCACCTTAAAAAAAAATTCATCCTCGAAATTTACTTAGGCGGGATATAGGATAGCTAAGAATGCAATACTCTTCGACTGAGAGTACAACAGAAGATAAAAGAAACGAAGAGTACAAAGGCACGAAAACAACTAAAAACAAATTGTGCACCCTCAACTGAAGGACTCAACAATTTAATGTCTAGGCTCAGAATCTGAACCACCGACATCGCTAACATCCCAATTCAGCTATGTCACAAGCTCATCTCGCTTTGGCACATACTCCTCCAATTTTCTGAGTAACTCCTTAGGCGATGGAGCTGAAATCAAGATGTGTCTGGCCTTACTGGATATAAACTCTTCAGCCATAGCTGAATCTATAAAGGACAGAAGTGAGTCGTAATAGCCATCAACATTTAAAAGACCCACCGGTTTGCTGTGGATCCCCAGTTGAGCCCAAGTGATCACCTCGAACAGTTCCTCAAGTGTTCCATAACCTCCGGGCAAGGCTATGAAAGCATCAGCAGCACAAGCCATTTCAGCCTTCCTCTCGTGCATGTTAGAGACAACTCTAACATCTCCCACAGTTCCCCTAGTAATCTCTTTCGGCATAAGCGACTTGGGAATCACTCCCAAAACGTGTTGGCGACCAGCACGGCGTCAGAAACTAGGCCCATCAATCCTATGCTCCCACCACCGTAGAAGAGATCGATATTCCTTTCTACAAGCTCATTGTCGAGCTCGATCGCGGCTTCTTGGTAGCTAGCTCTTTTGCCAGAGCTACTACCACAAAATACACAGATCCTGCTAAATCTCGATGAAGATGATGAAGATGAAGAAAACTTCTTCATACCCACTTCTCCTTCTTCTTGCACTGATTTTTTTTTCATCCCTACCACCGATTCTTGATCTTTTCTTTCCATTTGCCAAGAAAATCCGAGCTCCTATTCTCTCTCTTTCTTTCTTTCTCCCGCCTCTGCTATCGTCTTCTCACTTTCTCTCTTCTCCGAAGTTTGCTCCCGAGTTGTCTTCTTCTTTCTCTTCTCCCCTTTCTTCCCCGGCTTCTCTCTCTCTTTCTTTCTTCTCCGACTTCTCTCTCTTTCTTCTTCCTCTTTCTTTCTCTTTTTCTTTCTTTCTCTTTTTCTTTCTTCTTTCTTTGACTTCTCTCTCTTTCTCTTCTTTTTATTTCTTCTTCTTTTTGTCTTTTCTTTATTAATTCACTGTCCTCTATAACCGGTCTATGGCCAATATTTGCACTTTGTTCCCTATCCATTCTAAATTTAACATCGAACCCTGAGTTATTGATGATGATAAAGTTTGCTTCAAAATTCATACCACGAACCAATAAGGGACTCTACTATGCTTTCGCTGCGCCACTATGATGGTGATGCTTCTAGATACTGATATCACATGATAGTGATCGACGAATTGAGAAGAATTAAGAGATTGGTAACACGAAGATGTTGGTTGTCAAACTGATTTGGTAAAGTGGGCCCCACCCACCAAACAATGTTGAAAAATTGTGGCATGATTGGTGCCGCAAAGAAAAACGGGAGAAACAGAAATGAATAATTTGTTAGTTACTCATCTCTCATTCCTATAAATGAGAGGTTTAGGAAGAAGAAGAAAAAAAAATTAAGACAAGAATAAGAAACAAGCAGAAAAGAAGAAAAAGAATAAAGTGTACATTTGTAAGGTATAGTAATACCAGTTTTAGAAAATAGTGAAAAATAGAATACAAGTTTCCAATTTTCAATTTGTTTGCCATTTAGCTCAACAAAATTCCTACTCTCTTCCAACAGAAGATTCAAGAAAATAGGGATAGAAAGAAATAACTAGTATGATACTCAATAATGGATTGATTGATGAGAATGAATGCAATGTACAGAAGGTAACAAACGATGCAGGAACTGAAGTATGACTAGATCAAAATATACCAGCAACTGTTTCTTTGGTGGTCTCTGCCTCCTCTGTAATCAGGTTATGAGCCTGATTACACTCTCCAGTATGTACTCCACTAGGATTTGATCCTCCTATTGGTGTGACACTCTTTCTCTTCGGGCAATTCCGAACCTTCTGATCATACGCTCCGCATGCAAGACACAGGTTGTTGGATTTCCAGCAGTTCTTGCGTATGTGTCCAACTCAGCGGCAATAATAACACTTCTGGTCCTTCTTCGGAGTCGCCGATGAGTAAGGTGATGCTCTAGTAGTCGGGATCTGAACTGGCCTCCGTATCGGTCCACCTGTAGTCTGTGCAATAGTAAGGAGATGTAATGCCCCCTGAACGACATTCCACCCTCTACGGATCTGCTCCTGGGTATCGAGCATGGCAGTGTAACTCTTATGCTGTTGCACAAACAAGTCCCATTGAATGGAATATGTGACATCCTGTATCCTATCCAGATTAGCTCTCACCAGCTCATTTTGCTCTTGCTGTAGATCCATCATTCATTGCACTTCCTGGAGAATGGCGACGATCTCCGATAGTTCATCCCTGGGTGTAGAAGTCGAAGAGCTTCCGTGAACCATAGTCTGAAATGCATATTCGAATGGGGTAAATCTTCAGATGGCAAGTTGGTTATTAATATTCATGTGATCCACGTGGTGTGTATATTGTTGAGCTTAGCATGGTTTGAGCCTAGGCTCTGATACCACTAAAAACCTGTCATGCCCCGCTTCCGTCTATACGGAAATACAGGCACGCAACTGAGGCCCAGCGAATGATATACATCATCCATAAGCTGTACAATTATAAGCTCAACAAGATCTTTATAACATATTCACGCATGCAAATATAATAATCACATGAGCTGAAAATAGAATAACCATCAATTGGATAATACATCAACATTGGGTCAAGATGCCCGGAAGTACAAGGTGCCAGAATTAAAATAATATGATAAACAGTTCGCTATAACAACTAGATAAAATAGCGACTGAAAGAAAAATAACATGAAGTAGTAAGGAAGCAGCAACGATTGTCTAGAAAGTCTGCTCGTCGGGTCCATCAGTACCTGTATAATTATTAACTCAAAGGAAAATAGAAAAGTTCTCGTTAGAGCAAGTTCCGGGTAGCAAGTAGCAATAAGAAGTAAAAGGGGTAATATAACAAGATATAACATGGAAGAAACAAGAAGTAGAAGTACAAATATAATTTGGAAGTAAGCAAGAAACTGGGACAATATGATGATATAAGTAATAACTGTAACTAGTGTATTCTAGACTTCAAGATATAAGTAATTGATAATCTAGGTTCAGTTAATCGATAATCATGTAATCAATGATCGAGAGTCATGTAAGCAAGAGTCATGTAATCAAGAATCATGAGTCATGTAATGAAGAGTCATGTAATCAAGAATCAAGAGTCATGTAATCAAGAATCATGCTTAGTGAAGATCTCAAGTTTATCTGTTTTATTAACTTATCTAATGCAAGCAATCCTGTGTCCCATACCACAAGTTCGGTGCATATCAATCATGTGACGTTTAGACTTAAGTAGTGAATTCTATACGATTATGTACCCGGATCTTCCAGTGATAGTATCAAGACCTGTAATCATGAATCACTATTTCGGGAAACACGGGTCCCCTTCCGAGTATACTCCCCTATATTGTCCAATACTAAGCCGTACCCTTATAACCCCGGCTTGTTATTCTTTTATAATTAATTATGAGTATACAATTGATACGATTAGTGGAACGGTATAATCAAGACTGTTTAATCAAGAAAAATATCAAGGGCATTAATCATGGATATAGATGTAAAATGAGTACATGTATCGAGAGTAGTTATTATAAATTATCAAGTGGTATAAAATGCATGCTATCAACCTATTAAATCTATACAAGTTATTATTACAAGAACAATAATACATTCAGTTCATTAAATTTGAAAAATAACGGGTTTATATGCAAAAACGTAGAGATGAATTTTTAGACAACTTGACATATCTGCATTCAAATTCACTTTTCCGTTGTTACAGAAAAGAAAATCTAATTCTGTCAGAGATTCTAGAAAGTAGACTCTCTTCCGGTTCTGACGCATATTCACACGATACATTCTAGAGACAGTAGCTATGCATACAAATTCATTCTTCACTGGTTTCGATGTTTCACGCACATTTTGGAAATTCAGAGTCACAATACTAAAATTGCGATATCTCACAATCTATACATCGGATTGAGAAACCGTAATATGTTCGGATATCTAGACTCGAAGGGCTACGATTTTCATGTAGAAAGTTTTTCGATCCAGTATTGGGAACATGATCGAATTCTCAGTACAAGATACCGGTTAGTAATCCAGTGTAGGTTCAGAAATTCACGATATACCAGTACTAAAATTGCGATACCTTACAATCTATACATCTGATTGAGAAACCGTAATATATTTTGGATATCTAGACTCGAAGGGCTACGATTTTCATGTTGAAAGTTTTTTGATCCAGTGTCAGGAACATGGTCGAATTCTCAGTACAAGAGTCCGGTTAGTGATCCCGTGCATGTTCAGAAATTCACGATATGACAGTACTAAAATCGCGATATTTCACAAACTATACATCTGATTGAGAAACCATATGATGTTCTGGATTCGGGACTCGATGGGCTACGATTTTCATGTAGAAAATCTTCAATCCAGTATTGGAAACATGGTCGAATTCTTAGTCAAGGTCAAGAAATTTAGAGATAGTAAGGTTGAATATTCGATATTCGATAACACGATTCGAAATGTGTTAACGGTTCACTCTTAAATTGATATAGCATAGAACAAGTCACTAGAATGGAATTTGACAATAAAACATGATGATAACTAGACTACTTGCCACGATTCCAAGAAAAATGCTTGTATGAGAACAAAAAAAGTGTACAAGATACTTGCCTTATAATGTGACAATCTCGGTGGTGGTGTTAACCACGGAAAGAAGAAGCGACGTCGGCAACGGACAGCGGCATAATGGCGGTAAGAATGGCGGCAAGACAAAAGCAAGTGAGCAACGGTTCAACAACAATAAGATGGCGCGACGTGAGGAGACGGAGTGAGTTCGGGTTATTCTTCGGGGTTCACGGGACCGTAGAAGCGGAGTCGTTGGCTTGAAGGTGGAAGGTAAAGTGGAGCTTGGGTGTCGGCTTGGGCTCTCGGGTGCGAAGAAGGCAGAGGAAAATGATGGCGGAAGGAGGAGAAGTAAAGAAGAAAAGAAGAATAGGTAGTGAGAATGCTGAATGTATGTGTGCAATAATATAGAAAGAAAGGGAGGTGGACAGCATGGTGCATGCAAGGTGTATATTATATATGTAAGTGCATGCATGTGTAGAGTTAGGTGTAGGAGTGTGGAAAAAAGATGAGAAGAGTTAGGCTGTTAGAAGAAAAATGAGGGAGTTAGGTTAGAGAATGAGAAAAATGAGGAGAAGAGACTGGCATATGCAGAAATGGAGAAGTAGGGAGGGAGAAAAAGAAGTGTAGGGAGGAAGAAAATAAGGTGTAGGAGAGTTAGGTTAGCTGTTGGATTAAGAATTAGGATTAGGATTATGGTTAATCAGGATTAAAGTTTGTATTTAAACTCCGGTCGAAAAATTACAAAATTATAGAACTGATTAGAAAAATATTTTGGCTTTAGATAAAGAGTCCAAAGAGAAAAATAAAATTGATCTGAAAATTGAAGTACAAAAATTTACGTAATAAAATACGTACAACTGGAACAGGGAGTTACACTTGTGTTGCTGCGCCGTTGAATAAATATTGTTTCTCTTTTTGAACTTTAATAATTTAACATTATTGTATTGTGAGTTTTTGACCCGAATATTATTGTTGTTGATTCCAGATGTTGGATTTATTTTATGTTGGTTATTTTATGCTTAAATTTTAAGTATTGTTATTTATGTGATTACTTCTTTTATTGCATGCGTGATTGTTTTACTTCCTGTTTTATATTGTTGAGTTGAATCAATGATAGCCTATGAATGACGCAAGTCATTCGCTGGGCCATGCCATGTGCTTGCTTTCCGTATTTTTGAGAAGCAGGGTGTGACATTTGGGGAATCCGAAATACTTGCGCAAGTGTTGCTCCTTTTCAGTTATTTCCGTAGACTCAGCTAGTTTGCCGCACCTAGATTCATCGAGATGAGACCACGACGTTCGAATATCGTCGAGAGGTAGAGAAGGCCCAAAGGTATGTAGAGTTCGTGCAGAGTTTGGCAACTCCGTGAGTACATCTACGGAGGTATACCCTTGAAGGGGTATACTGGAATCGGTGAGATTGGGTAGAGCTCAGTTCAATTAGAAGAAGAAGCTATTGTTCTAAGTGTTTTCTGCAAGTGGAGTTCATTAGAGTTTGGAGATGAATAATCACATCATGTGATAGCATTCGTATGCAATCCAAGGTGGAGTTTGTTAGGAATGTGTCTTGAATACTCGTGATTCAGATTAGAAGAACCTAAGATGAAGCATCGAGGTCGAAGCGTTGAAGAGAATAGAAAAAAACAGAGCAACAATAGTGCAGGCATAGTTGCGGTTGACTGTCCCAAGTTCCGGTCGACCGCACCCCCGACCGCACACCCGACCGCAGTTGCACTGGGTTTGGCCGAGAGGTGGACAGTGGACCGGTCTTATTGAATGGTCGACCGACCGCGGCGCTTTGTTCATTTTGGGCCTCGATTTGTTAGGTCGTTTCAGCCCAATCTTCAACTCCAAGTTAGATCGTACGGCTCCTATTCAGTTACTTCTTTTGCAGGTTATATCGGACGACTGAGAATCAAGATTAGACATATGTTTCTCTCTATTCTTCTATATATATTGTAAACTCCTCCAATATGAGAGTAGAGTACTTCATAGATAATTTTCTTCACTGCAAAGAGAGGCTCGAGAGAGAGATAGTTCTTGGTCAGTGAGTTTAATTCCTTGTACTGAGTGAATCAGTAACTCCTTGTAATCTCTTCTAGTTGAATATTAGATCTCCCTATATTTCCCTCCGAATTAAGGAAAAGCTAACCGGGATAAGTCATCGTTGTGTTAGTGTTAGATTGATGGATCTACTTGCTTAATCAATTGGTTCGTCTCATCTACTTTGACTTCCTCATTGCTTTATTTAGTTCCGCTGCGACAACAGGCGTTGGTTGACGCCCCAATCCCAACAACACCTTTGAGGACTGATCTATCTTCGGAATTAGTTTCGAAACTGATTTATCTCGAGAATGGCCTATGAGAATTGGTCTATCTTCAGAATTAGTTTCGAAACTGGTCCTTCTTAAGTATTAATTTTAAAAAGTGGGATAACTGGGAAAAAAAGTCCTTGAAACACAGCCTCAATCCAAGTATGGTGCTGAGTGCTGACGTGAAGTCCGTTCAAGTCTGACGCGATAATACACATACGGTGTCCCTAACAGCAATATAGGTGCGAGTGAGGCACGAGAGCGGTAGTGAAATGTCTATTAACGTCCTTAATATTTTGTAGACCGTGTTTTCTTTTTTCCTTCTATCTTTCAAAATTCAAGTTGAGGGGACTTTGCTTTCTGAACGGAGCTGTTTTTTCTTAAAATTTAGCACGCAATGTCGGACCTGGGCCTAGAAAAGCGCCGGACCCGACGCGTAACAAGCGAGCAAGCGCAAGTGACGGAGCGAGAGAGGCGCTAATGAATAAACCCACTAAAAAAAGAAAATTCAAAAAAGAAATATAATTTTTCAAGGGATTCGACCTTCTTCTTCTTCTTCTTCTTCGTTTTATGGCGGAATGCTCAAGCGATGTCCTAGCATTCGACCAGTTCTCCTAGTCTAATTCCAGGTCTTGTTCTTCTACGAATCACTCAATTCACGCCATTATTTCGAATTCTTCTAATTTCAATCGCATTGTAGTTTCTAATATTTGAGGTTGATTCCTTGTCTGGATCCTCCACTTGGTTTTGATTCGGAGATTTTTTTTTTTTGTTTTTTCAATCGAATTTGGTGGTAGTTATTTGTTTCAATTTCGTTTCTTTTTTTCCCCCTTGAATTGTGCCCGTTTAGGTAAAATTTCCATCCTTTATTAGACTTGTTTGGTTCCGATTCTCGTGTTTTGTGCGCGAGAAATTTTGCTACAAACTGTAATTTTAGCTCAGTGACTAAAAAAGACGTATATAGACTGGGATTATTTTATCACTAGTTAGAGTTCAATGACGAAGATGGTGGATTAATTTAATGTATAAATATGAAATTCACGCATGGATATAACTCGGACTAATCTGTTGTTATATTCGTGCCAAACCCCACAACTACGAATACCGGATAGCTTATGGAAAGTTAACCGGCCCTTGGTTTCTTTAAATGTCAAGATTTTCGTTGCATGTTTTCAGAATCGTTATGGAGAAAGTGGTCAGCTGCTTGCTGTTTTCTCATCTCTTCACTAACTTTCAGAGGACAATTTATTGTTAATGATGAAGGCATTAGGTCCGCTTCCCTTACAGTAAAGGGACTTGTTAGCAAGACTTTTCCAAGGGTTCCTCTTCCAATATAACTCATTGCTATTGTTAGTCGGATTCCACTATTCACTAAAACAATGCTATGATGAAAACATGGTAGTCAACAATTCCTTATCCAAAACATGACACCGAGGAGTGTTCATTTGTCGTTAAGTGAACAATGGAAAGAGATTGGAGCTAATGATAGACGTGTCGTGTCAGAGATGTGTCTGACACACGAACGCGACATGTGACTTGCTATTTTAGCATTGTTTTCAAACTTTTGTCCATGGCTGTAGTATTGTGCTGCATCATCTCTTTGTTTCTTAGGATTGGAGTGATGTCTTCTCACACCACTTATCATTTTAAAAGTCTTACACTTGCTATCTCGAATATTGGAAGTAGAAGGTACAGAGAATATCTTTAACTTTTATTAACTCTTTCAAAAAATGCAGAGATGTAAAGTTCAAATATAACTGAAGGTGGGACAAACAAAAGAGAAGATGGATCATACGGCGAAAGAAAAGGTTGCATAGATTGGAAATTATTTTAGTCCATCCTTTTTTTTTTTTGGATTTATTAAGAGGAGTAATTCAGGGAAAAAATTCTGGCATATCGAATTTCACTTTTTTTTTTAAACCGATATGGTTTCTAGGTGATTATACATCAAGGGTAGGGTAGGCTGCTCTCTGTTTTTCCAAATTCATGACATGGATACTTTAGGAGTACATAAAATATATTATATTTATACAATTTAATATATATATATATATATATATATATATATATATATATATATATATATATATATATCTGTTTTGGACGGTTATAAATATCAGAAATTTGGGTATATTTGGGTATATTTGTTTGTATTTTAGTAAAGCTAGGGTTGCCACCCCATTCCACACAGATGTATATGAACGCAACTAAGTGTAGCCTAAAATCAATAAAATATATTAAAATATTTGCTACTCTTTAGGGAACGTACTGGGGAGTACTCAAAGAGTACCCTCACACAATGTTCACCACACACAGGTGGAAGTGGAATGACCTCTGAAGAGTACCCATGGCCAATGGTCTTGTGCTTTTTCATATCATCCATCTAAATACAATGAATGCCTTATTATAGATTTGAGATGGTTCTTGACAATGAGTACAGTTATCTTACGTGTCAGGTTGTATCTTACTGCCCTTACAATTAAACAAAATTTTGCAGATGGCCTCTTCTCTTGCAAATGAAAGTATGCCACAAGTCAGAACTTGCAACTGCAGTGAAGGTGACAAAAACTTTTGGAACACAAAAGCCCCTGAAAGTTCTGACATACCACCACCACAGAAATGTCCAAATTGCCAGGTAAGTGAGATGATTTCAGAGATAAAGTGGTTTCTTTCAATTTTACCAGTCTACAGTTAGCACTATTATATGTATATCACATACAGTCTGAATGCATTACAGAAAGTGATATTGTATTAATGCCAGCTGTATTTGATACACATTTATGGTTTAATTGTTATGCATAACTGAAAGGTATTTACCTTCGACAAAATGCATCATGATCGTTTAGATAGATGATTTCTTCTAGTTGTCTCAGTTCAAAAAGTCGTAAGAGATAATGAATAAACATCAAGGATTATGGAATGTCTAATCTATGTTTCAGGTGGTGTAATAGTAGGTAGCAACCAACACTCTAGTTTTCTAAAATTGATTGCATGGTCCACAAAAGAGAAATTTAACATGTTTGGAAGATGATAGCAACGTGTATTCAGTTATCCCATTTCCCATCAAAAGATGAAAGAAGAAGACATTGTGATCAGAAATGGATGAATACTATCATTTTTTAAGGAATAGTTTTTGCATGTTTTTGTTCTGTTTTAGTGCAATGGACATTGTTACTTGTGTTTAATTCAAGGGGAACCATTTCTTCAAGATTATTGCTTACTTTATTAGGTGTGAAACTTTTCTTTGGAGGTTTGGTGGTGGATAACTTCATATTATTTCTCTGACCTATCTATATTATATGGAGTAAGTTGCATAGCAGTTATTAGGGCATTAACTGTTCAAAATGTTCACCTTCATGAATAATTTTGGATCTTGAATTTCAAGTTATGACGTTTGATATAGCTTATGGACCTATGGTACACAAAAGGGTCGTCATTGACTTCCCTATTGCTGGTTCTGACTACCTTGTTATCAGCCAGTGTAACCAGCTATCTCTTCAATAAAATAAAATAAAATAAAACATGGCAGACCATCTAATTAATCAAATGTCAATATGCACAGAGGAAGCTATTAACTTCATTCATATCATCCTTAAAAGCTGTAATTTAAATTTCAATATATGATCATACAGAAATCGAATTTTCCCATTGCCTGGTGACTTTACAATCACTTCCCATCGCTCTCTCACTAGTGAAACTGCAATATGAAACACTGTTGGGGGGGGGGGGGATCCAACATACTCGGTGAGTTTCGACTATGCCTCAATAGTGGAATGGGACAAGTTAGCGATTAAAAGAATAATATGCTTCACATTTAATCAAACACTTAAAATAATATGAAAGGTTAGTTGTGAAAAACACCCCTGGGCTATCGGGTCAACGCAAATAACCCCCTTAGTTTTCATTCCACGCGAACTACACCCCTGAACTATCTAAAGAGGGTCATTGTCAAACTCGTTCCATTGATGTAGAGTGACGAAAATTTCCCCCCACTATCATTTTCCTGCCACTCTTTTCCTCCATTTCCCACCTCTTAATCTTCTTCACCATCACAAGCGTCCTCATCTTCGTCCTCACCATCTTCTCCAAAAAGATGGAATTGCACTCCAACTCCCAATGAAACTTTTTACTAATGATGTCCTCTACCAAGTTGCATGGAATTCTTTCTCATCAAAATTTCTAATCAAACCATCCTTAATTTTTTGGGTTCAAATCTAGAATTTTGGGGTTATTTTTTGGAGACGAGGAGATGAAGAGTTTTTTTTAAGGAGGTGAAGAGTTAAAGATAAATAATATGGAGTTAGGTGAGAAGATTTTTTAATTAAAAGTGATGACATTTTTGTCATTAAAAAAGTTCCAAATGCATTTGACCAGGTAAATCACTGTATTTGTAAATCATGCGTTAGACCGAGTGTTTTCCCCAATTTACCCTAATATAAATCTTTGTATTTGTAACACTTAAAATAAGTAAAGAACAACATGTGTTACATTCAGTTAAAAAGTAGAAACAAAATATAGAACACTGCTTATCACATAGTCTAGATAATTAACTCTAGAGGAGGCTCCCACAGGCTCTAGAGGGAGCCCCCATCAATGATGTGGTACCTAGCTTGGTGTGGTACTTAGTTTCACTCTCTATATGATGAACATGTACACTATTTACTTTTACGATACACATTTACTATTAAATACTACAAATTTAACATGTCCGATCCGATTTTATGTATAAGTAAACAAAAGAGTATTGAAACAAACTGGAACACGATACTACACAAGTTATTAACAAATTGCACAAAAATATCATAAATAAAAATGACTATAGAGATGAGATTGAATATTCACAAAAACACCAGCTGAATCTTCTACTTTGAAATTCGGCACCATTTGCCAACCAATCCCTAACAATCCGAACTCAGGGCCCAACAAAATCCTGCATAATTGTCTAATTTCCTACCCCCCCCCCCCCCCCCCCCCCCACACACACACACACATATACATACCGCTTAATTTGAGGAGAATAATGTCAATTCGTTTCCCAATGTTAAATATGGTAAAAAGTAATGCTATGTGCACAAACTTTACTCCACAAACTGATGTGACAGTGTGGCAGAATACCATGTATCATGTTTGTATTTGTAGGAAACCATACACTGTAGTGGAGATTGTGCCTCATCAGTTTGAAGAGTAAAGATTGTGCACAAAGTTTGAAATTATCTCTAATCGGGGAATTAAAATTTTGAATTATTGCCAAAACCAAATTCTGGAAATCACTCTCCTAATTTGGGAAGGAAATCAATGTGTTAAGTGTCACATGTTGTGCACACTTGTGTCCTTATACCTTCTAGTTTCAATCACTATCTTGTACTAGTTTTTGGCTGCGATTGTATTGTTAGCTTCTGCATGTCTGAGTCTTAAATTTTCATAAAACATTATGGACCATATTTATCACTTCATTATCATTACCAGTCATTTTTCGTTATTAGGCTAGTCTCTGTTTTAGTTACTTCTCTATATAAGTAAAATCTTCTCTATTTGCAGAGTATTAAAAGTGGGTGGCTACTCATATCGTCTAAAGGTATGTGATTCTGCAACTGTTAGGAAGAAAAACTTAGCTCTCATATGAAATAGCTGTTAATGTAATAACACTCTAATTCTATATCATGCATTTTTCTACATGTAGTACTAGTTCTGTAACACTGATTTATATGATTTATATGATAGAATGTTGTTCATATAATTTTTGAAATCCTCACCTAGCCAACTGGTTTTGTTCCCATACTATATTTGTTTATTTACACATTACAATATTAATTTCCATGCTGTTTCATGTACTGAATGAAACATGTACTACATTTTATTATCTTGAAGGCTATGAACTTTTTCTATACATTTTTTTTTTTTTTTTTTTTTTGTCTATTTGAATTTTTGAAATTTTTTTATTATACATTTGTTTGGTTTGTTTTGTTTTGTAATGACTTGCATTGATCAGAAGTTGGGATGGGGTTAGTTGCTTCCTCTTTGTTTTTTAGCTTTATTGGGAGTCATATAATTGTTTCTGATTATTTTCTAACTACAGATTGAAGTTAAGGATGAACCTTTGGTGACTGAATATTTTGAGTGGGTAAACTATTCTGCTTTCAATAAATTTAATTGGTAACACTAGAATTTTTATTGAACAACTAAATTAGTTGATACTGGAAAGAAAAAGAGAGAGAAAGACTAACTTAAGAGAAGAATTAAATATTGAAGATAGCTCAAGAGAAAAGAAAAGAGCAATTGTTTTTTCAATGCATGCATTAAAAGCACGATTCAAGAAGTCTTCTCGCTGCACCCTAACCATTCAAATAGCCTAATAAAAATTGTCCCCCAAGCAATAAAAATTAGGAAGAATATAAAACCAAATAACTTCCTCAGCAATAAACACCAAATAAATAAATAAAAAATAGAAAACAAGGAAGGAAACTCTCGTGTTCCCTTTAGGATATCATCAACTAAATAAAGAGATGCTAGATATCCTGATATCTCAGTCATTTCTTTCTGTATCTTCTTGGACTCCATTAAAAGTTGTGATATATTTTATCTTTTTTGTATAAATGAATTATTACAATAATGGTAGTTGGATTTACAGTTCTGAAGCATGCAAAACACAGATGCTGATCATGCGTGAGGGTAATCATATGTACATTTAGAATCTTACATCACAGACACAACTGGCATTGTGTCATATCCTGTATGACTTAAAGTTTGGAAGGATGCAATATTCTAACATCCCTTAAATAGTATGTATTCAGGAGACTGATAAGATACATATTTAGGATCACAAGTATTTAGAAAAGGGATAATTTTCACCTATAATTGGGGCTTGTTGTTTTGATGATTAATTTCCTTGAATAAATTTCAGACGAAATTTTTCCATAAAAATATTCATATTGTATTTCCTAGAGAAAGATCATTAAACAATTTCTTGACACTCGAATATAATTTGAGAGAGAAATGTTTGAAAATAGTTTGGTGTATTTAAGTTTGTACGTTATGCAGGAATTGGATGGACATCTTGGAAGAAACGATGGTTTGTTCTTTCAAATACATCACTGGTTTTCTATAGATGTGACCCAGTAAGATTTCTTATTTATTTCATCGCTCACCATTCAAAATTTATAAATTTACAGTAGGTTTATACATTGTCCTTTTTATGATAGTCATTGTTTGTTCTTCAGTAAGATAAAGCACTTAACAGTCGAGTCTGGACTGTGATTTTAGTGTGTACTTTGTCCTTTAGTAACATGCAGCACTGGTCAGTAGGAATGAGTCTCAACTTTGGTTTTAGTCTGTACTCGGAAAACAGATGTACTTTGATTTGCATGTGTCAGTAGGGACTTTATGGTCTATTAAAAGGAAAAAAAATTGAAAGGATGCACTCATTGTCGAAGAAATCTACCCCCAACTTGTAGTGCTAATAGCGGAAACACACCACAAGCAATAGAAACTCCCAAGACTTAGATGAACCAAGAACAAGCCACCACAATATATGGATCTCACAAGAACACAATCAATATGCAGAGATAACCAATACTTCTTATTCTCAAAGAATTACAAAGATTACAAAAGAGATTACAACTCTCAATCTCTCTCTCACCTTTGAAACACTCGGCACAATCTCTCTTGAAGTTGGATAATGATAACGGCTCACCAAAAGATCATCAAAGAAATCTAAACCCTAGAGTTTACAGCCATATATATAGCCCCCAAGTAAACCCTAAAAGATAAACACAAATATAGCAATTTGGGCCTTTAAACTCGTAAGCCCAAAAACAATCAGCCGCCGATGTCGGTCGACCGCATCCCAAGTGTCAGTCGACTGCAAGGTGTAGAATCAATCCAGAGAGCTGACCGGTCGACTGCACCCCCTAGGTCAGTAGACCGTCTCCTCCTCTGTTGGATCTGTACACTCGAAAAACTCTCAGCAGCCAGGGTCGGTGGACCGCACCCCCAGGACGGTCGACCGCAACCCTCTAGGCTGCATTCTTCTACTTCGCTGCTTGTCTTCTCTTGCTTCTTTGTCTCCTTCTCTTCTTCTCCAACTTCAAGTATCCCGTGCCTATGTGTATTTGAGGCCACAATTCCTAACAATCTCCCACTTGGACCAAATACGCCACGCTTTAAAGTTATTGCAATCTTTCCGCATTATTTCTGCCATATCCCACTTTTACAGAAGACCCAAGTACTCCCCACTCTCATGAAGAGCACCTTTGCCACTCCACCACGTGGAGTGCACCAACCACCCCTCATTGCCTCATGAAGGGTGTGCTTCACCAATCGCATAGAGCACGAATAACAGAGAAACAATTTCCCGTATCGGATTCCGTGTTATGAGACTCCCCAACTCGCAAGATCTCCATCAACACTGAACATGGTTCAAAACCTCTCAATGCACTCTCTGCACTAGAAACCTCCGTGGACGACACCTCTACAAACTCCGTAGACTGTTCAACCCCTACAGTCCCAATTCGGTTACCCTCATCAACATCACCCCGCATATCGATACTAGTGCTCTCTATCACACAAGAACGACTTGAAGCTTCAACTGCCAATTTGCGAAGTTTCCTCTCCGCAGCAATGTCTTGTTCACTAGGATCACTTCCATGGTCAGCAGCTCCCACTAAATTAGTAACCTCCCCTCCACAACTGAAAGAACTCGGTTGTACCCCACACAACCTACTACTCGATTCCAGCTGAGAGTCAACTACAGGGGAAACGCCCCTCACATCTCTAAACAAATACAACGTTCCTTCACGCTTCCCTTTTGCAATCACCCTTGAATCTGCAGCTGCACACCACTCCCCACTACCACTGTAGTAGACAATTTCTTTGTCTAGCCTTCCAATCGAGATAAGATTTCTTTCAAGTCTGGAACATGCCTTGTCTCCCACAAGACAACACTTTGATCATCAATGGTGTTCATGCGAACAGTACCAACCCCACGTACAGGACACCGGTGACCATTCCCCATGGTCACATCTCCAAAAGAACCCTCATCGTAGTCATCAAATACCTCTCTCCTCGGAGTGCAATGAAAAGAAGTTCCCAAATCAATACACCAATCTTGAGTGCCCAACTCCTCCCGAGTTGATAAGCATAGATCCTCAACAAGCCCCACTTGAGCTTCCTTTGGAGTATCTTTCTTCGGTTTCTCATGTTTCTTCTTCATATAAGCCTTGCAACTGCACATCATGTGACCATTTTTGTGACAATACCAGCACTCAGGCCTATGTTCCCCATCGCTGTCATCAGACCCATTCTCAGATGAACTACTCTGATCCTTTCTTCTTCGACTGCTCTTAGATCTCCCACGTCTCTTCACAACGTACATAGCGGAATCTCTAGAAGATGATGATGGATATTCCCTGTTTCTTACCCTTCTCACCTTCTCGTTCAGAATGCTACTCGCCACATCCTGTAGAACGTCGAATCTGTCATAGTACCTGTAATAGTCTGTTCCACCTTATCATAACTATCGGGTAAAGTAGATATAAGTAACAATGACTGTCTCCTCTCTGAAAACTTCAAACCTGTAGCTTCCATCTGGTTATAAACCATACAGTAATTGTTCACATGCTCTGCTACTGAACTCCCTTCCTTCAACTACATATTAACCAATTTCTTCAGATGAAGAATTTGATTAGATGCCGACGGTTTCTCATACATATCCATGAGAATCTCCATAGCCTCTTTTGTAGTCTTTACCTTCGAGATATGAAATAACGCCTTCCTACTCAGTCCCAACTGAATCTGCCCCAGCATCTTCTGATCCAAACGATTCCACTCCGCCAAGACCTTCGCATCCTTGTCTGCACCTACCGGCTTCTCATCAAACAACGGACCATCAAGATCTTTCTGACGAAGATACGCTATCATCTGAATCTTCCACATCGCGAAGTCACTCCCATCGAATCTCTCGATCTTCATCTTGTTATCGGCCATCTTGAACCAACTGTTCTGATACCACTTGTCGGAGAAATCTACTCCCAATTCATAGTGCTAATAGCGGAAACACACCACAAGCAATAGAAACTCCCAAGACTTAGATGAACCAAGAACAAGCCACCACAATATATGGATCTCACAAGAACACAATCAATATGCAGAGATAACCAATACTTCTTATTCCCAAAGAAGTACAAAGATTACAAAAGAGATTACAACTCTCAATCTCTCTCTCACCTTTGAAACACTCGGCACAATCTCTCTTGAAGTTGGACAATGATAACGGCTCACCAAAAGATCATCAAAGATATCTAAACCCTAGAGTTTACGGTCATATATATAGCCCCCAAGTAAACCCTAAAAGATAAACACAAATATAGCAATTGAGCCTTTAAACTCGGAAGCCCAAAAACAATAAGCCGCCGATGTCGATCGACTGCACCCCAAGTGTCGGTCGACTGCAACGTGTAGAACTAACCCAGAGAGCTGACCGGTCGACTGCACCCCCTAGATCGGTCGACCGTCCCCTCCTCTGTTGGACCTGTACACTCGAAGAACTCTCAGCAGCCAGGATCGGTCGACCGCACCCCAGGTCGGTCGACCGCAACCCTCCAAGCTGCATTCTTCTACTTCGCTGCTTGTCTTCTCTTGCTTCTTTGTCTCCTCCTCTTCTTCTCCAACTTCAAGTACCCCGTGCCTACGTGTATTTGAGGCCACAATTCCTAACACTCATCACCGTTGTTATTTCGAATTTAGAACAATCACAGGTAACAGAAACTTAGAGACAACTAGTGCTCCCTTGTACGACTTGACTACTCTCTGAAGTTCATAAACACGTCCACTGGAAATTTCCCCTATAGATATTAAGAAATTCAGCTCTCGACTATGCAAATCAACTATATAATTTCGCTATCAGGACTTCCCTTACCCAATGTTCTTAATATTCGGTATCAGGATTGTGCCGGTTGAAAACTTTTTGAATCAGATAGGAAATATCAGAAGTGACATTAAGGATATGGGATCATATTGGGTGTTCCTACCTGATGCTAAATAAATATATCTATTTTGATAACTAGGGAAGATCATATGCTCTAGATGTCATCTATCTAATAAAATCTTATATATTGCAAGCAAAGACATGATTCAAAGGTGATATCTGTTCTCAGTGTTAGAATAATATCGAATAAATCACTAAATTGAAAATAACATTCAAATTAATTTATAATCACCTCAATTGAGTAACTAGAGATAATTAACTCAATTAATTATCAAATAAACTAACTCAATTACTTTAGGGATGTGAAGCAATCATCACAGGAGAGTGTGATTGCAGCTGGAGGCTGCAAGAGAGAATTTGGATCTTACTTCTTAGGGTTTCTTAGAGTAGCTTTGGGCTTGTATTAGTTGGTAGGGTGTTCGATAATCCGGTTTGAAGAACCAAGTATGCATGTTTTCTTCCAAACTTTTTCGTTTAATTAAGAAAAAGAAGAAAAAAATCATATCTCCGAAGCACATCAGCCAGTAAATTACTATATCAGCTGATAACTTGAAATTATTGAATTTAAAAAAAATATTTTATGTTTTTCATTACTGTGACTCCACTCCCAAAATAATATTGTACAAGGCCGAGGATAGTTGAAACTTGAAACAGTGCCCTTGTCATGTTTAAAATTTGTTCTCCACTTCATAATGTAATCAAGTAATGGTGTATTATTTTTTTAATATTTTATTACTATTTTAAAAAAAAATTATTACTATGGCTTGAAAAATGCTGGTGTTTCACTGCTAAGAATTTAATAAAACATTCTACTATATGAATAAAGACGTACATGACAATATTTCAGTTCAGTACAATAAAGGTCTTAAAGTCCATTGATGACAATGCGAGAAGTCCAAACCATGCAGTTCAAAAGAATTCCTGAAATTGTTAACAGCATCGTAGTTGCAATGAAGATGCATGAAATCTCGAAGAAACCCCTAACAATGTGATCCCACCTAACCAAGCATGCCACTATACAAAGCACCTATTGAAGCATGCCCACAACCCGCATTGGTTTAACCACCACGACGAGAAATTTGATATCACATCCTTCAAGACAATCCACCTTCTTGAAGTGATGCTGAAAGAGAAGGTAAGTAGATCCATACCGCCATAAATCGCACACAATCCAACACCTACTTTGGTGTTAATTGCAGTCTCTATGCCGCTCTTTAGGCACCAATTGTCAGCATACAATTAGCTGAAAGTCGTGTTAACAATGATTGCATTTTGTGTTGTGATTACAAGCATTCCTTAATTATTTAGTTCCTTCCGGAGGATCTCAGATTAATTAGGAAAGCAATCAGTTAAGATATTCCAATATTAAGTATGGTTCTTATTTTCTCTCAACTTTAAGAGTACTTGCCTCTGATTCTGAGCAAGTATACAAATAGAAAGCGAGGAATTATTTCTACTGACCATTTCATGATGTTGTCAAGTCAAATTTAGTTCATTATGATCACTAATGGTACTGAGCATTCTAGATTGGATACATTCATTCATTATCACAACAGACAAGATTGAGTTAGAAACTTATTGTTAAGAAGAAGAGTTACTTAAATTAATAATTATAAATAATAGGACCTTTATTCCAACTTTTTGGGCTCAACCACATGAATCCTTTTTTAATGATTTATCTTGTTATTGGCCATCGTCTCTGTCAATTGAACAACTATCATATACTTGATTGAACAACTATCATATACTTGTTCTTCTTCCCTGCTTCAATTGCAAGTCCTTTTAGGTATATCCTTAATCCTTTTTGTGTAACGCCCCAAGATCCATATACCGGAAACTCGCGACACAACCCAAGACTCTGCTCCAAATGAGTACACAACACAGGAAGAAAGCATAGGAAATTAATTTTTTTTATTATATTGTCATGATGTACAAAGTGATTTTTACATAAAATTACATCATTCAATAATTTTTCTCTACAAATTTTGTCCTTCACTTGGAAACTCCCGACTCGAATCTCTTGCTCCCACGAACAAGCAGTCCTGCAACTATACAGGTTGTGGGCACGTCAGTTGAATGCAACTGATGCAAAATGGATGAAAACCGCAATCTCCCAAAATCCTCGACAAATAACATCGTTGCAAGGAAAAAAATGTGGAAGTAAATATAACTAAAAGTGTCGGTGTATGTCATGACCTAGGGTCTAATGCACAATTCAAATGCACACGCTCTTATTCTAATGACACCTGATTGGAAACATATGCATCCCATACTATATATTTCTCAGCCAAGCTTGAGCGTTCTTTGGATTATAGGGGTTTAATCCCTCGCAATGTGATTCTACTCTTGTACTCTTCCATGTTCCTGACATTTATTTAGTGACTGGTAGGGCTGCAATACATGCGGTCCATTCCGTTTTTTGCATCGGATCGGAAGTCTCTCTCCACTCCAGAAAGTCGATGATCACTTTGAACGATCGGAATCAGTGGTCTCTCTCCACTCCCAACAGGCTAGTGATCAATCAGCTCGGCTGCAATCTGTCGGAATCCGTGGTCCTCCATGCCCGGACCTTACCAAAAGTTATCTGAACATAAGGCGAATCGACAGGCCTTACCCTACTCCGCTAGAGACTCAGAGTTACACTTTAGCTCCTTGTTCGTATGGATAACTTAGAACATAGATGTACTCATGAGAGTCCATTCCCCCAGATTTTGACAGGAGTTTGCCGCATCTCGTTCTTATCACTAAATCTCAGAAATTAATAGTCGAGACAACACCGCATGTCTCAAACGAGACGACGACGCACGTGTACCCTTGACAATTGAGTGCACGTCCAACTTGTGCCTATCTTTATAATCAACAATTACACGACCTAAGACCACTATGCACTATATTGACCTATTAAATTACTAGTTTACCCAATCCTAATGGCTTTGTTATTACTACTTCTTGTTTCTCACCGTAAGATTAACATTATTGGTTAGTTAACCGGGCTCCAAATTCCTGCTTTTATCTTTCTACAAGTTTTCTGAACTAGATTGACTCATTGCACTTAACTAGGTTTATTCCATAGTTGAACACAAAGTGAATTCCACTTAGTTTACTTATTCAATTTATCAAATCTCAACTTGACCTAATTATGGTTCGACTTAGCCTCCAACCATGCTAATAGTTGACCCATACATGTACCAACTAGTGCGCTCAATGGGCACTAAACATCATCATATGCATTCATCCATGTATGCACATAACATTCTGTCATGCATAACCGCATTTCTTCCATTTCCGCATTTCATGCTTATAAAATTCCTCCCATACTAGGTTAATCCCTACATGTACATCGCACATGTATGTGCACTAACACTCTCATAGCCTTTAATTCTACTATATCTTTCTCTTCATTAACTCTATACCAAAACCCTAACATACGAGTGTATTTTCATATAATTATCTTGCATTTACAAGATGTAGAATTAATCTAAAGGTTGGTATTTAATTACTCATAACATAATTATATGTTCCCTTTTAACAATTTTATCTACTTCAATTCCACTCTACATGAATTATATCAAATGACTCATCTAAAATAACTAATGAATCAACATACAATCATACAGCAATTAAAACATACATATTTTATCAACTAGTTATTTATCATACAACAATAAAAATAAACTAATTATTTATCAAGGTTAGAAGATCATATATCTCTTCTATTTCATTTCTTAGTTTCTTTCTTCTACTTCAACATGAATTACTACAACATGAATTTCCTATTACTAGAATCATGAATTCTTCTACTACTAAAATCATGAATTCTTTTACTATTTAAAACATGAACTCTTCTACTACTATAATCAAACCATTTCACATACACATAATTCATACAACCATTCCTATCAAAACATTAATCATTCGATTCATGATTAACATATAAGAGATAGAGAATACCCTTGAATTAGAAAGCTCTAAAAATATTCTTGGTTTCAACTAGCTTCCTTCTCCTCCTTGCTTCTTTGCCTCTTCTCCACCTAGCTTTTGGTAGGAACAAAGTATCTTCTAGGAAGTGTAGGAAATGAGAAGGGTTTGGAATATGGAAAATGGGAAGTGTAGAGAATGAGAATGAGAAGAGTTTGAAATATGGAGAAATGGGCTGGGGTTTTATCAAATGAACTAGGGTTTCATCTAACCCTCATATTTATAAAAGAGAATGGAAGAAAGGGGGGGGGGGGACAATTCTAAAGGCTAGGGAAGTGTAGGGTTTTGGAGAATGATGTGGGGATGTGGAGAGCCTTCCAGGGTTACTTAGGTGTCCCATACATTTACACATAACCCCCTAGGTTTTTAATAATTACACAAAACCCTTTATGCAAGTCAACGTCCCATACATTTACACATAACCCCCTATGTTTTTAATAATTACACAAAACCCTTTATGCAAGTCAATAATTGTTGGCTACAATTGTATGTGCAGTGTATGTATATATATAGTGAATGTATATATATATAGTGGTGTAGTATAGGTAGTGTATATATGTTCATGAACACACACACACACACACACACACACACACACACATAACCATGAATATATATATATATATATATATATATATAGTTAGGCTTAACCATGCAAATTCAATTGGGTTGGGCCAATTGATTAGCAATTAGAAAACATACACTATTTGTATAATATATTGGCAATTTCAATTTATAACAATACTAGGTTTGCCCGTTGACACGTGCCTACGACACGTCTTTCGGAACGGTGTACCTGGTTTGATTATATAAAATAGTTTTAGAGGTCTAGCATATTAATTGAAGTAGGAAACATATTATATGAGGAAGCAGCATATCTACCTTTAAGCTCAATCATCGCCTTCTTGATCATTAGCTTGAACTTACCTGGAATGCATATAGTTTGTTAGAAACACAGCATAGAGTTTTTTTTAACTTCAGCATCACTTTTAGATGCTTGTAATAGTTATGCAAGGATATGATCATATAGGTTATATAGAGCTTACTCTAATCCCATAACCACTATGAGCATGTCTATTTACAATGGTAACCCAAGTGCAGGTTGTGAAGGTATCTACAATACCAATAATCTAAACATTTATTTGTCTGAGACTCAGTTTGCAATTGAAATACCTTTTATTATTATTTCAACCAAAATGTAATACATGAAGTTCTCAAAACTCTAATCCAAGCTAATTATTTTTTTTATCTCTATTTTGTCTCCCTATTGCACCTTTATTTAAAAAATCAAAATGGATCAATAACAACTTTATTTTCACTGTCTTTCTTGAGTGGAGAGTTTACACCCTTCACTGGTAAACTCCAGTCATCCCAATCCTATTCAAACATACACTAAAAGTTCTTGTATGTTATGTTATCCATGATTTTTAATAACTAGTGAAGGGAACACTTCACGATAGTATATTCTCTTGCAGTAAAAATATTAATGTTGCGTATTTGCCAAGTTATTTTAGGTTACTGATCAGCTTATCTGTCCTGCTATGGTTTGGAAGCCCAAACTGAGGCCACCAAATAATCCATCTCTCACTTGCGTACACCTTAAATCAAAAACCAACAAAAAAACTCATAAAATAAATCACCAAATTAATATTTTTTAAACCCAAAAATAAAACAATCATACCTCTCTGAACTTAGATCCCATGCACACACAAAATTCGAGTCAGCAAAAAATTGAGTAATCCCCTGCACACTCAAAATTAAAAATTAGAATGAGAATTCGTGATGTAAAACGTAATCCTAAATGGAGAATTTCTAAGAATCTTAAAGGATTAATTTTACCAACATGTAATGCGGATTAAAGTTAGAATTTTAAACAATTAATCGGTTTGATGGATTTTCAAGAATTGAATTAAGTTTAACAAACCCAATTAATAATTCAGTTCTAACAATCAATTATTAAATCCCTAAGCATTCTTAGCAAGTAAAAGATGCAATATTGATTCGCACTCTAATTAGGCAAGTAGAACACTCAATCTCGATATTTGTGGTCAACCGTTAAATTAAATAATATAATAGAGATGATAAAGCAGTATAACACAAATATTGGAAAATTGGAAAGAGTATACCAGGGTTCGAAGCGACTAGTGTTAGATCTCAGCTTGGCAACAAGGGGCGAGGAGCAGCACCGGGTAGTCGCGAGGCGGCTGGCGCTGGTTGCGTCGCGGAGGCGCGACAAGAGGAGGGGCGTTAGGACTGACGGAGGAGCGACACGTGGGGGCATCCAGATCTGACGGCGGAACGGCAGGTGGGGGGCATCGGGATCTGATGGAAGAGCGGCAGGTAGGGGGCGTCGAGATCTGATGGAGGAGCGACAAGTGGGTCGATGGAGTGGTCGTGGTGGTCGTGGTCGGAAGCGACGGCGATAGGGAAAAAGGAGGAGAGGAGGTGAGGTAGGGCGAGGAGGTGGCGGCAAGTGGGAAGGTGGTCGGCGAGGTCGAGGTTGGGTGTCGAGATTCCAGAGGAAGGAAGGTAGGGATTAATTAGGGTGGGTTAATTTGGGGATTAGGGTTCGGGCTTAGAAATTTGTATTGGATTTGGGGGTTTAGGGTAGTTTTAGATTTTATCACAAACCCTAAAATTTTATTAGGATTTATCACAAACCCTAATAATTGGATCTCAATTGTATCACACAAAAAGAGAGAGGAAGAGAAAAATCCTAACACAATAATTTTTTTAATCAAGAATGGCATGACTCCTCATTAATCTCAAGGTCTTTAAATAGTCTCAAAACAAATCTTGATACAAATCTCGAAATATTCTAAAAATCTCAAAAATATTCTAATGCATAAAAGAAAGATTGCATATATCTATAATTGCCAAAAACAAATATGGTACTGAAATAAAATACTAAACTAAATAGAATAGATGTCCTCATCAATTCGGTTAATGAGATGAAATTAGAGTCGCCGCATCGCATGTGGAGGCTCTTGATTCGGTGGAGGGGAGTTGCCGATACGAAGTCGCTTGATATTCGCGCTCGATTTGGTGAAGGAGAGTCGCCGATACGGAATCAGCCGCGGATCAAATATCGGTGATAACCTCTTGATTAGGGTTCGACACTGGATTTGGATTTGCTTTAAGATTCGCGCTTTAGAGGACGATGGAGGCTTCGCCAATGGAATGGAAGCGAAGGTTTAAGAAAATGGTTTTAGGGATTTGGAGTTAGCGGCTTAAAAACCCTAGAGGAGAAAGAAAAAATGGAGCTCTCTGGTTTAGAGAATAGAGGGAGCAAACTGGTCTGAATAAGAGAGAGAGAGAGAGAGAGAGAGAGAGAGAGAGAAATAATTAAATAAAATAAAGGAGTTGTTTTTGGGGGGGAATTTGAATTTGAGTTTTGGGGGAAAAAATGTCTTTTGGGAGCTTAAATCTGGACCATTGATTTTCTTAATATTGAAGGAGAGCCACTTGATAGCTTTTCTTTGTGTTTTATTATATAGATATACAATGTAATAAAAATTATAATAGTAAATTGTATTTTTTGGGATATTACATTTTGGTCCATAACTCACAATCTTATCACTCTTTCTGGTTGCCACCTTTGTTGATTCCACTTCCCTTTGCCCACACCATCAGCGTTAGTTTCACTTATTTTTAAACTCAATTGGAGCTTCCACAAATTTCTTTTAGGGTGTTTTGGTTCCTTGTAAGTGGAAGTGGAAGCGGCAAATGCAAATGCAAGTGTAAGAAATTATATAAAATTAAATGTTATGATTGCCTTCAGTCATTGCCCTCCAAACTTTCGATTCAAATGTCCTTTCCCTCCAAATTCAAAATGTTAAAATTGGAGGGAAATTGTATATGAATTGTTTGGCAGATAATGATTGGAAGCAATCATGGCATGAAATGTATATTCTTTCTTACACTTGCAGGTTGCAAGGAACCAAGCACCCCCTTAATGCGGACTGAAATCTGGATAATGTCTTACTTTTTTTTTATCTATTTCGTCTCGACATCCTCATTTTAGCATGGTATTTATAAAAATCTTTCCTTTGTGTTCACATAAATACAAAACCACTTTTTTCCCACTTTATCCATATTGCTTTGATTCTAGACACAAGATATCAAATTCGATAATATTGCGTCAAACATCTTTCTACAAATAGGTTTAAGGGTTTTTCATTAATATTTGTTTAGAACAAACATTCATTAACGAAGTAAGATTCATGATATCCTTCTTAATGCGTATTTGGAAATATTCCAGAAGAATACAGATGCAGAGGAATCAGGATTAAATGTAGAATTATGGTTACCCTAAAGTTTTAAGCTTTGGAGGCATACTGTATTTTGACCATGAAATTTGGGCTGCAGAAAGTTTTTTCTAGGCTTCTTGGGTAACTTCCTGATTCTGTGCCATGAGTTCTCCTAATTTTGACCATATTGGCAGAATGAGTTTTGATTGCAAAATTAATTAAAGAAGTTTTGATGGAAAAGTATAATGTAGTCACTGCAACTTATGCACCATGCCCGCACTACTGGATGTGGTATATTCTCATTGACCCCTCTCTAGGGGTACCTTATATTAAATCTTACCATCTTACATTACCTTTATAATTCTTCCTTCATCAAGGATAGTTGGAGTGTTCCTCCTTGAAATCTTTAAGATGTTGAATGACCTTTTAGGTGTTACAGTGAACATCTCTCTTATCTTATGAAGTTTGGCAACATCTAAAGTACTGCAACTGAGCTGCAAATGCAACTGAGTTGCAAATACAGCTCAGTTGCAATGTTTGGTTCCATGCAGATTCAGGGAATTTTGCAACCGAGTTACAAAACTTTTGATAATTGCATGTTGCAACGAATCATATGCACCCAAAATTTGTGCAAACGGCTTGCTGGCACTGTGCTTGCAATTTCAAGTGAGCTTCAGCTTGATTCCAGTTACAAGCTTCATTCCACATATAGCACCTAGTCTATCTCACGAACATTTTTGCCAGATTTGAGGAGTGATATTACGTCATAAAATCTTGTTAAATCTTCTGTGGTCTCCATCTCACAAGTCACAATATATAACTAGCTTCATAGTTGACTTGGTCTTGATGGGAAAATGATTCAACCATTTTCTACTCTCTAAGTGTACCATATTTTTGGAAAGTTATCCTACTTTATAATGATTTGAACTCAGTAGGTTCTGAGGCTATAAACTTGTCCATGGGATCATCTTCATCACCATCTTAAAAATTTCCCATCAAGATGAGGTAATTTATGGTGCATAATGCTCCTATGACAAGTCTCGGAGATCTACTATTTAATGTCAAATTCTTGGATGGCCAAGGAAGGAGCTTTAAATAATTAAATGAATATTAGATGTCCTCCAAATTCTCCAAGATAGGGTTGAATTGTCTAGAAGTAGTAGATGTTGGATTTGCGTTAAAATTACATTTCAACTTCGAGGCATAGATAAAGAGAAAAATCTAAACAATAGTTTCTTGGATAGTGCGACGAAATATTTTAAAAGAGATGAACCAAGTTCCTGACAATTTTCTGGGTCAAATCCTTAACATTGTTTGCTGGTTGCTTTTATTTACTAGCATGCTGAGGAAGCATGTCAGACCTG
Source organism: Hemerocallis citrina (assembly GCA_017893485.1). NCBI lineage: Eukaryota > Viridiplantae > Streptophyta > Magnoliopsida > Asparagales > Asphodelaceae > Hemerocallis > Hemerocallis citrina. The sequence goes on along the minus strand of CM030366.1, from coordinate 128,896,347 downwards.
ATTGTAGGTGCATCTGTTTTAAAATGAAATTGAAATTGTCACCTGTGTGCCAAATAAGAGGTTGAAACAAATTGATGGAATCTGAAATGCATGTGTTTTTCTTGGAAAATCTCTATAAAATGACGGTATCCTTGAATAGCCTGATTAGTCTTAGGACGGCAGTGATAGACTTTTGTTCTTTGGATAAACGGATAGATCAAGGAAAGTGTCGTGTTTTCAGTAATGTTTTAGTATTTTCTTGGTGGCTACTATCTTTGAACACAGAGATAGATCAAGGAAAGTGTCTCATGTTTTCAGGAATGTTTTAGTATTTGCTTGGTTTCTACTAAACATAGCGTCCAGCAACTTGAAGAATGACTGGAAAAGATGCATAAGAGAGTTAAAACGGAGAGAGAAATTGAGAGAATGGGCCATTAGAGGAGGAAATATACAACGTAAGGCCCCTCTGAAAATTGTACTTCATGAAGTATTTCAGCAAGAGAGACTATGTATCTCCAGAAAAGACACTACAAAGTGGATGTACTGATTTATCCTAAGGCCTAGGTAGGTAGCACGGTCATATCAGTGTGTTTTTTTGATAAAAGTGACTAATGTCATCACTTCATTAACGATCGATTAACGAAACACAGTACATCGAACTCCGTATTACAAAATCATTACACAAAATAACGGAGAATCACAACAACAAAAGATAGACATAGATGAGAAGCTGCCGCAAACTACTCTTCGTCTCCCAGACGCATTCTCCTCTTTTTCCACCTATGATGACATTCCAATCATAAGAGAGGGAATAAATTTTATGCATCAAAAATGACATTCTATGATTAATCTTATGGAAGCAAAATTCATTACGATCAAGTCACATCCCCCACATGGTTACAGCTACTATAATATCCCACAGGTGTCTACTCTCTTTCTGAACAATATTTATTTTACTAGATCCCCACACATCTGAAAACGACCTAGGACACACTGACCTCCCGAAACCTAGGACCACCGTTTTTCAGACACTACTCGCTCTAGGACAAAGAAACAGCAAATGATTTGTATCTTCGTCCTCCTGCTCACACCTATCACAAATAGTGTTGCTTATCATATTTCTTTTCTTTAGGTTGGTCTTAGAATTGCGTCGTTCATCACCAACCGTTCCTCTGACCTTAAAGGGAACTCCTATACCCTCAGTCTCATTATTCCGCAAACCCCCGTCATTCAACCACTTGTACATAGACTGGACAGAGAATGTCGCACTTGAATTAAGATTCCAAACCCTTTCATCTTCGGTATCATTTGAATATTTTCCCTCCCTCCTAATAAAAGTGTTCAGATTCCGAAGCTGGTCTAAACTAATTTGTTTGATAGGTGTGTTGACTGTGATTGACTGTGATTTCCCTCCCTCCTAATAAATGTCATATCGGTGTGTTGACTGTGATTTTAAAAATAATTTGTTTGACCAGTCTTAAATATGAATTTTTTATTGACATGTTTCAAGTACGTGGTTGCTGTAACTGAATTGTGATGGGAAATCATAACTGAATCCTGATTGAAAATCATAATCTTTCTACTACAAATATATATTTATTAATTTCACTCCTGATATCCTGAGCTGAAAGTGCTTAGTTCGACTCGTATGATTTGACCACACTGCAACACATTTTCCTTTGATATCACAATATTTAGTATCAACTCTTACCTGAACTATGTTTGAAGACTACCTCTTGGTGTGGCCTATTCTGAAAAAAATGGTTGATTGCTCGAGTTATTCACTTTGCTGTTCAAGATTTTCTACTTGTTTCTTTGCTTCTCATATGACTACTGTTAACTGCAAAAAATAACAACTTAAATTATTTTCAGAGTTCTCTTCCTCAAAAAGGTACTGAAGCAAATCCTACCCTTGGCGGCATTGACCTTAACAACTCAGGAAGGTGTGGATGTCACATCTACCTTGATTTCCTACCTTTTCTTAACTGTTATGCCAAGATGAAATTGATTAAATTTATGAATGCTGTTGACAAATAAACTTACCAAAAATCAATCTGCATAGTGTCGATGTTAAGGAAGATAAAAAGCTCCTTACAGTATTCTTTCCTGATGGCCAAGATGGCCGAACTTTTACCCTAAAGGTATGATATGTGATATTTGTATCACTTTGCTCTGCTCAGACTTTTCCATCATCAATATTCTTGTCTCATGCTTCTTTTGGTGGACAGGGGGAAACTTTAGACGAGTTGCAAGAGTGGAGAACTGCACTGGAAACTGCTTTGGCACAAGCACCTAGTGCAGGTGTTGCTATGGGGCAGAATGGACTCTTACGTAGTGACTCAGTTGAACCTTCCTCTGAAAATGGTATGCACTTTGCTTATCTGTTGCACTTTATACTGTGGCATTTTGAGAATGTTTCTCATTAATAATATCCAGCTCTATTCCTTATCCTATTTTCAGTTTAATATGTTCCATTTTTTGGCTTTGATAGGAACAACTGTATTATGATTTTTCAAAAATAAATATAATGGTATCTGCTATTTTTATAGCAGGACCTGATGAGCAAACTGTCACCTCAATGGTTATTGGAAGGCCAGTTTTACTTGCTCTCGAAGATGTCGATGGAAATCCAGCCTTCTTGGAGAAGGCCCTCAGGTTCATTGAGGATTATGGTGAAGTCTATTCTCAGCTCTTTTAATTTAATTTTAATTTTAATTTTAATAAAAGGAAGAACACTTCACCGTGTTTAACCAATCTTTGCTACACTAGAGAGTTGGATTTTTGCTTTGTGGACATTAGATGCCTGGTCTCATGCGTGCAATTGCGTGCTTTCCATCTCTATTTATCACGTCACTTTCTAGCAGCATTGGAATTTGATGAAATTTTTATGCATTCGGGGAACAGAATTTGTCTCTTTATTTCAAGCATTATGAGGAATAAATATATGTGCATGTTTCTTTACTAGCATTGTGAAGAAAAGGATGTCATCGCATGTGCTAATAATGTAGAAATCATGATGAAACAGCTTATGTATTAAAGGAGACAAGTACAATCTAAAATAGTGTATGATGTGACCCACCTTGCTGCCATTCATTTTCCCGTCCATTCAATTGGCATACATGTGATTGGAAAATCCTTAAAAGGGTTAGTTGTCCAATGTATCACATGCATGCCACATAATCAATTGCTCATTTACTAAATGAGCAAGTTGCTCATAACCCTTTTACCCATATATATATATATATATATATATATATATATATATATATATATATATATATATATATATATATATATATATATATATATAAGGGAGAGAAAGAGAGAAAGAGAGAGGTAAAGGAACCTAGAGTGGCACTTTAGAAAATTCTCTAGAGTGTCACTCATTTAGCAATTGGGATGTGTTCCACCTTCCAAATAAATGGTTAACACCGTTTAATATGATCTACATGTCATAAAATGCACGAAGATGTAAAATCACGAGGTTTGAACATGTTTTGTCATTCATCATGTACTTGCTAAACAAACGGTTTTTCAACAACAAAAGAAACGAGACAACGTGATGTATGGGCAAAACATGTTCAATCCTATATTGCTAAAAAAAACCTTTCATTTTGCAAATATATGATGAATTGGCAAAACATGTTTAAACCTCGTGATTTTACACCCCCGTATGTTTTATGAGATGTAGATCACACTCAAGTGTCTGGATGCATTGGGGGTGGAATGCATGCCAAATGAGTGAAATTCTAAGGAAGTTTCTAGATTGCAACTATAGGATCCTTTTTCTAATATGTATATTATATATTCCTCTCCTGTATTTTGAGGCCTCATATGTGAGCACATTGGTACAAAACCTCCATGAAAAATCCGAACCCTTCATCTTGCCTAAGATAGCCTAAGGTTGTAAAATCAGGTTGAAGTTCATTTCTTTATATTTTACTACGTTCCAAAATTGAATGGCTGAAAATTCTATATTTTTTTGATAACACGATGGACAGGAAAATGAATGCCAAATAACTTGATTTTACACCCTTAGCTACCGTAGGCATGTAGAACAAGACGAACGGTTCGGAATTTTCATGGGGGTTCTTATTAATAGGATCACCTATGAGGCCTCAAAATAAGAGAGATAGGGTGTGTGTGTGTGTGTATATATATATAAGTTAGTTCCTGACAATTTAACTAGGAAGTTGGACATGCAGACACATGTTCTTACTTATGTCATATTATAACTATAGTTCAACTATAAAATTGGAACCTTAAATTCCTGGTTGGGTGATTTTGAAGTCAAAACACATTACTCTTCAATAAGAGACCCCTCAACAAAGGATACCCGTCCTTTCAGAGTTAATTTTCTCGCTGGAATATCTGTGGGAGTCACATGTATGCTCTCAACCACTACCTTTATCCCTTCCTTCGGCCATATTTTAGAATAGATGATACTATATCCAACCTACTTACCTTCCACTTAATGTGATTAATTACACATGACTATGTCTACAGAAAATCTTATTGCCGTACCTCTTCATCTAGATTTTGGCCTATGGGAATCCGATATGAACCTAAACTGCATAACCACAAAGGATAGTTTACTTACATTTGACTGTCATGGTTAGGGGCTCTTCATCTGTTAATAGTAGTCCCGGATGTTCACAGTTTATCAAAGATTGTTGGTCATAAGATATGCAATGTTATTTTTATTGTGATTTCTCTATTACCATACTCTAATTCCGACTTTATTTTACAAGAAGAGGGCCATGATGATGATGATGATGATGATGATGAGAGGGTAACTGTGTTGTCCGTTATTACATTCTCCAATCAATGTCAGAAATTCTTTGCTATTTACTGATGTTGAACAGTTCTTGTGCTAAATGACTTGCAGTGGGACTTATTTGAGCTGCATAGAACTAGTTTTGTCATCAAATGACAATACCAAAGAAGTAAAAGTGGACAAAGATTATGGAAGAGAATTATTTGTGTGAAACAGCTATTAACTTTGAATAATAAGTTAATAATAGCGAAACCTTTTGTGAGGGAGGACTTTGGAAAAGTTTGGTGAGGTCTGCCCTATGTAATATGAAGACTTATATCATGGATCAGTACCCATATCGGACACCAACATTCCATGACAGTCCTTGAATGCATTGGACACTTCTCATGCATCCTAAGTTTTTCAACTTTTCCTGTTTGTTGGACTCTTCTTAAACACTTCTCAATCATTTTTTGAATACAATCAACAATGTTGATGCACTTTTTCAGATTTTTGTACTAGCTTATCATTGTTACTTTTATAGGATAAGGATTTTCTCCAATTCTCTAATTTCTTTTTATTGATTATGGAAGTATTATTCTTTTGATGCGGACCACAAATCTGTCATTTTGATTATGTAGATCAAAATTATATTTTTGGATGTCATTTGCTTTAAATTCATCTGTTATAATCACACACACACACACACACATGTATGTGGGGAGATCTTCAAGAGAGCTCCCGATAAGATGGGAGAGCCCAATGCTCTCCTTCATCATGGAGACATCCTATGATCGATCAGAAGTGGTCATTTTGTTTACAAATGCTTAAACTGGTCTAAGAATATGGAATTAAATCTTTTGAAATTCATTTGCTCTTGCAACTATAATGTTACAAAATTGTACGGCTGGAATATCTTTATTTTTTATAATGATATGATGCAATTGAAGAGCCCTGACCTCTCTTGAAGACCTCCCATATCTGATATCGGTAATTCATGTTAGTTTTAGTTGTCAATGTGTCGCTAATCAAGTTTATTATATTAATTTTTATGAAACTGAGAAAACAAAAGGAGAACTAGCTGGTTGATTTTTAGTAATTTGTGTTATAATCGAGGATATCGTATCCATCTGACTCCTCTGTCTACCGACAGGCATAAAAGTGGAAGGAATATTGCGACAATCTGCTGATGTCGAATTAGTATTACGGAGGGTCCAGGAATATGAGCAGGGTCTGTTCCCTCTCTGCAATTTGTATTACTTTCTTTCACTTGGCTTCCTCAATATATTCTCTTCTAAAGTCTTATTTAGTCTAACTATTACTTTTCTTTTCAGGAAAAGACGAGTTCTCTTCAGATGAAGATGGACATGTTATTGGTGATTGTATTAAGGTCTAATATTGTCCTACACGTCAAATAGTTTAGATGCTAGCTAACATCTTCTTCGCTAACTTCAACTGGGTGAATACTTTCTTACAGTATGTGCTTCGGGAGATGCCTTCTTCTCCAATACCTGCATCATGTTGTACTGCACTAGTGGAAGCATACAGTAAGTCTTGGAATGTCATAAGATTTCTACAAAAATTTTTCTCTTTCCACCACGTGGACACACAGGCCGGTTGCCTACTTTGTCATCTTCTTAGGATATTGTTCATACGGTCATATCAGTAATGTGTCTATTATTAGGTACCATCTTCGTCTTCATCTTATCATTCCATCTTATTTTGATATATGTGTACTTTATTTAATTGAAGCTAAAGTCTTCTTTTGAAAGAAGTCTTAACCTTATTTATGTGAAGCTTTCATTACCATGGAAAAACATATGTTTCCGTGATTTTTTCTTGAATTCTATTTGTGACTTCATTGCTTACAATTGATATGCATTCCTGTATGTTCATCTGTCCTATCATCATCCAACCTTTTATCCATATTTTTCAAGATCATTTGACAGGATGTAGAGAAGAAACAAAAGCAATTTATTTTGTGCTTTGTGCTTGCTATGCTTTTTAGTTAGTATTATGATATTTCCTCCAGTTATGTGACAGTTTTTTGTTACCTGCAACAAAAAGGGTACTTTGGTCTAGTAAAAATTGGCATAACATCTATACTTTCGGTACCTTTTTTGACAGTGAGATACCTTTGCACTTTGTTTTGAACTTCTTCTATTCTTGATACACTATGTAGCACGAGTACTTCTAACAATGAGCCGTACGTGTACTGGACACGTGTCGGACACTTGGACAATTGGTCGGACACTTGGTTGGACACTTCCAATGTGTGCCTCAAATTTTATAACACATCTTAGACACTTCTTAGACACTTCTCTAACATTTCTTAAAAGTTAGAACACATGATTAACTAATTTTAAATACATAATCATATTTCTTTTACTAATTAACTCTAGTTACTTTCATGCACATCTTCATCTTTATGGTGTACAATGAAGTATTACCACATTTTGTGGACAATATATTTTTTATTTTGATTATGAGCAACAAATTGTATTGTTCCTACTCCATTTTTATTTAAATAATACATAATTGAAGTAATATTAAGTTATGTTATATAATATTATAGCCATGTTCCTATACCCTACTTTTTACAAATTTGACGTGTCCCGTACCCGTTCCTTCGTATCCATGCAAAGTGGATACACAATTATGCTTCACCTGAACCTGCAAATCTCTCTCTCTCTCTCTCTGTCTCTCTCTCTCTCTCTCTCTCTCTCTTTCTTTGTATTTTTCTTTTTATTTTATGAGTCAAGAACCTGCTAATTTCTTGTTTGGTTCAAATCGTAGCTGTTTTCTTACTCTGAGCTGAAAATTTTTGAATCAACTCAAAAATGGAGTGAAAACACTAGGACCATTTTTTTCTGACCAAGGTGTAGGTATGCCATATTATGTATTGCATTTGCACTCTATAGGCTCCTGCCACCCATGGTTGAACACAAAATTAATCAGGAGAAGCAGCAAAAGAAAATGCAGGTTTTTCATATATAATGTTAGCTACAGTATCATTTAGTTATCTTGTCTCTATGTTTTGTAATTTATTTTTGTATTTGTATATTTCTTTTCTGGATTTAGAACCTTTTAAAAGAACTGTAGTTGCCAAAACTGCTACAAAATTGACTCTTTAGAGGAAGTAAGTTGCATATGAGTTACTGGAAAGTGAGCAAAAGTTTCTTTGGTAGTAATTTAAGAAGTTGAAGAAACATCTCCGATTAATCCTATTTCTAAGCAAATTGATTTTAGCTATGCAGCAAAAGGTTCCATGATAGATACGATAAAGAGCTAATGACTGGTTGTTATTTGTTAACCATTTAATCTACCGTGAATTTTCTTTAAATTAGTGCCAAATTCATAGCATAGGAAAATGTGGACTAGGACTTGTGTGCAAGGTTGTAAACGGCGTCAGGCGGTGGCGGTTCGGCCAAGGACCGCCTACCGCCTAGGATGCCTAGGCGGCACCTAGGCAGTGCCTAGGCATTTTGTTTTTATTTTTTAAATATTAATATATTAACCTTTTAAAAGTTACATTTCTCTATTTTTGCTTGTAGTCTAAATCTTTTTGTGAAGTTGGAACTTTGGTGCTTGTAGTTTAAATGATTTTGTGGACTCTTTAATCTTTATCCTAATATGATTAAATGATTCTTAATCTTGAAACAAACCATTTATTGGAGTTATTGCGATGACAACTAATCTTCCTGAAGAAAATGGCCAGACCATGGGATTAAATGCATCATAATTCACAAGTGATGCTAGGCCATAATGATTTTAGATGTTCAACAACGATTATGGTGTAAACTTTAGATTCATAATGACATAAACAATAGTTAGTCATATAAAATTTCAAATATAACGTGAACTAGTAACACCTCAATGTAAAGATGAAGAGGCTTTTTACTATTGAAGATGAAGAGGCTTTTTTCTGTTGAAGATGAAGAGACTATTTTAAAGAATTTGAAAAAAAAATTACAAAAAAAATCTGTTAGCCGCCTGATCGATTTTGGCCGCCTAGGCGCTGCTGGTCCGCCTTGGCCGCCTAGGCGCCGCCTGGTCCGCCTAGGCGCCGCCAGATCGACGCCTTGTACGCCTAACTGCCATCTCAACGCCTAGAGTACCGCCTATTGCATATGCGGTTCGTTCTCCTCTTTTTGAGCGCCTAGGCGCCGCCTAGGCGTCCGAGGCGGACGCCATTTAAAACACTGCTTGTGTGCTCTGAAAATTCTGAAAGCCCAGTTGACCCCTCGAAATTATATATTTTGCTTGTAAGTTAAGTAATAGTAGGAATGATTATATTCCACATGATTTAACAGTAGGAAATAATTGTATTGCATTATATTCCCTATTAGATTTATTTCTCGATATTTTGATTTATTTTTCTCATTGGTATTGACTAGAAACTGATCGCGGAAACAGACTTTATGCAATTCGCCGGGCAATATTTGAAACATTTCCTGAGCCTAATCTCCACTTGTTGCAGAGGTATTCTGTGAAATTCCAAACAATATTGTAATACTTTGTGCATATATGTCTACTTAGTTACTTCAGCTTAATTTAAGTACTTTATTATTATTATTATTATTAGTGAAAGATGGTGAAAGAAAAGAGAGAACAATGAAACATCAAGCAGTTTCAGACAATAGACAATGTTGAATTAATTATACGTTTGAGTGATTATTATGGTTTTGTCATCATTCTAATTGATAATCTCTCACTTAACCTATGTCCTAATGTATAGTATGCAGTGTATCAATTTTGCTATTTTCTCAGTCCCTCACTTTATCAAAATTTGGTTTTTCCTTTCCATATTAGTGGCCAACCTAATAACATCCTATTTAGGTTATTTCTGCTATAACCAAAATAAAGAACATAATCTCTTCCCATAGATAATCAAATTCAACAGTTCTTAGAGCATCCACAGTCGTTTGCTAAATTTCCATTTTATCCATATTATAGCAATTGCGACTCTACAATCGTTTGCTATTTATTCATATTTTGGAAAAATCGCTAAGAACAATGCTATATTTTAGACGTGATATGAAAATATGCATATTATAGCGGACGGACCTTCGAGATCCGTCCCAAATATTTTATTTTCTTCATCGGACGGATCTTCAAGTTCCGTCCCATATATATATATATATATATATATATATATATATATATATATATATATATATATATTTTATGTGGGACGGAACTTCCGTCCCAACTATTTTTTTTCCATTTCTAACCTTGGACGGCTCTTCAAGTGTCGTCCCATTCTTGGGACAGCACTTGAAGGTCCGTCCCATGTTTTTATTTAATACTTTTTTTAATTATTAAAATATTCAATTTATTTATTAAAAAATGTGCAGAATTTTTTTTTCGCGGGACAGAACATAGAGTTCCGTCCGATCATATTTTATTTTTATTGCTATATTATAGCATTTCACCACTGGAGCAAACTCCACTTTCTATATGTATAATAATATACATTTTGCTATTTTTTAGCAATCCACGACTGTGGATGCTCTTAAGACCTTATATTGTTTTCTCATGCGAGATGACACGAAATTTCATTAATATTTTTTAAACAGTTTATTTATTTATTTATTAAATTTCTAACAACTATCAGGTTTCCTTTTTTATAACATCAAAGTCTTTTATAGCATTCTCAACTTCAACGAGCTTTCATTTTTTAAATTTCTTTTTTTTGGTATTTTACTATATTTTTTAGGTAACATTAACCGTGTCATTATTTGCCTATAAGGCTTCGTATTTGCTTAACCTTGATGCCAACTCCACCATTTCTCAAGTATCTTACTTTCTTCATTTCCCTGTCAATTGCCTTTTTTTGTTTTCTTGTTGAAGAAACTTTTGATACATGTCTCCCTGGCCATTTGCTCCATTAAGTATTTAGATCGCAACTAGTTTTGGAATATTCATTTCAATACAGTCTACGGCATAAGAATTGACTTTTTTTCCTAGAGTTTTTCAGTTTATAGGACTAAAATGAAATTACAGAACATACTTAAAACATTAACATATGAATTTCCTGATTGTTCCTGTTATTCTATTGTATCTCTGATTCTTGTATAGCTTTGACCTCTTTGAAGATATGACTATAGACCGGACCCATTTCTATTTTCTATTTTATTGTATGTTAATATGAATAACAGTTATCAAAACGATGCTTTCTGTGAGCCCAGGTGTAAAGTTTCTTATGCAAGCATCACCCAGCTTTATTTAGGAACTATTTACAGTATAATTTATAGGTGTCTCATTTTATTGCTGAGCATCATAAACGAGGAAAAACCAACTACTATATTTTTTGTAAACATTCTCGTATTGGGGTGTCCGAGAAGGGAAGAAATTATATATATATAGAGAGAGAGAGAGGCATTGTTCTGGTGAGAATTCCATTGGTGAGAACCAAATGAGAACCCTATTTTGGGACATTCTCTGAATGATCCGAACCGTTCATTTTAATCTACATGAATAAACTAGTCTAGGGATGTGAGATGAAGTTATTTGAGATTCTTTTGCTCATGCGTTAAAGTGTAGTAAATTGTATGCTGACTCTCATTATTGTAATGCAATGATGCACTGACAAATAGATTCCAAATGACTTGATTTTTCATCCTTAGACTAATTTAATTATGTTAATCAATATGAACAGTTCAAATCATTCATAGGATGCCCATCCATATAGTTCTCACAATGTCATTCATAGGATGCCTATCCATAGAGTTCTCACAATGCTTATCGTGAGAACGATTCTCACCCGATCGCCTCAATATATATATATATATATATATATATATATATATATATATATATATATAGAGAGAGAGAGAGAGAGAGAGAGAGAGAGAGAGAGAGAGGAATGGGGTGCCATCTTACATGGTATTATAAGGTGGTGGTTGAATAAGGAAAGAAAAAGAAAAACACGAGCCACACTGTTGAAAGTTCTACATGTAATAAAACATAAAAAGGATGAAATATTACGAGGGTTTATGATGTTTTCCTCATACATCAAGTGATTTCATTTGTTGTATTGCTGAAAAATCGTTCGTTTTGCAACTATTTGATGAATGGGAAAAACATGTGCAAGCCTAGTGATTTTAAGTCACCCAACGATTTATGATATGAAGATCACTATGAACATTGTTAGATTGTATTTTCTTTTTTGTTTCCTTCCTTATTCAAGTGCTTCCTTACGGTGCTATGTAAGATGGCACCTCATTCCCATTAAACCCTATATATATATATATATATATATATATATATATATATATATATATATATATATATATATATATATATATATAATGATGGAGGTGCGTATAATGTTAGAGTTGCATATAATTTTGACAACCAACCCAGTGTAACTAAACTCAACCATACAATCGGAGTTACATGAACCATCCATAACATATAATTAAATTTCAACCACACATTTTAAGTTCAAACAAGAAGAACCATCCACACCAACCAATTAAATATCAACCACATATTTATATATCTACATCAAGTCAAATATAAAGATTAAAAAAATAATTTGCGTTCTTTACAACTAGTATATTTAGAGAGAGAAATGTGAGCCTTATATTTGTAAGAGGTGATTTTCTCACACAAAGTTATTGTAATCACTTGGTGGCATGGGCAGATCCAAGGGGGGGCTGGGGTATGCTACAGCCCCCCCCCCCCCCCCCCCAACATTTGGTATTTGTTTGTAAAATTTTTTTTGGGTATATTAGTGTGGAATATATATATGCTTTAGCCCCCCCAAATATTTTTTAAAGCCCACCTCAAATATATTTTAAAGCCCACCCCAAACATATTTAAGCATTCTATTTATTTTTTTGGGCCCAAGCTCAACTCTATTCTATCTAGTATTTATAACTTTACTTCTCTAGTATCTATAACAACTTTATATATATTTTGCATGTAACCTCGTGCGATTTTTTTTTCCAGCCCCCCTCACTTTTCAATCTTGGATCCGCCCCTACTTGGTGGGGCCACCAATGGACGATCAACACCATTCATCATGATTCTTATGTTATAAAATGAAAATGTATAAAAAATAAAGACCTTTGGAGGTCTTTTACCCATGCATCATGTGTTTGCAAAGTGAATGGGTTTCAACAATAAAATAAATGAATCATAAATTGGATACATGAAATGTCTTGATGTTTTATACACATGCATTTAGTTTACTTTAATCATGATGAATGGTATTGATCGTACATAAGTAGCCCCACCAAGTGATGATAATCACTTTGTTTTAGAGAATCTCATAATTACCTCCTTCAAATATGAGGCTCACTTTTATCTCTCTAGCTCATATATATATATATATATATATATATATATATATATATATATATATATATATATATATATATACATACTAGGTTTGCCCGTTGACACGTGCCTACAGCACGTCTTTGGAACGGTGCACCTGGTTTGATTATATAAAATAGTTTTAGAGGTCCAGCAAATTAATTGAAGTAGGAAACATATTATATGAGGAAGCAGCATATCTATATATGTATATATATATATATATATATATATATATATATATATATATATAACACTTGCCTACGACACGTCTTCGGAACGGTGCACCTGGTTTGATTATAGAAAATAGTTTTAGAGGTCCAGCAAATTAATTGAAGTAGGAAATATATTATATGAGGAAGCAGCATATCTACCTTTAAGCTCAACCATCGCCTTCTTAATCATTAGCTTGAACTTACCTGGATGCATATAGTTTGTTAGAAACACTGCATAGGTTTTTTTTTTAACTTCAGCATCACTTTTAGATGCTTGTAATAGTTATGCAAGGACATGATCATATAGGTTTTATAGAGCTTACTCTAATCCCATAACTACTATGAGTATGTCTAAATACAATGGTAACCCAAGTGCAGGTATGAAAGTATCTACAATACCAATAATCTAAACATTTGTTTGTCTGAGACTCAGTTTGCAATTGAAATACCTCTTATTATTATTTCAACCAAAATGTAATACATGAAGTTCTCAAAACTCTAATCCAAGCTAATCATTTCTTTTATCTTTACTTTGTCTCTCCATTGCACCTTTATAAAAAAAAATAATCAAAATGGATCAATAACAAATTTACTTTAGCTGTCTTTCTTGAGTGGAGAGTTTGCACCCTCCACTGGTAAACTCCAGTCATTTCAATCCTATATATCCAAACATACACTAAAATTTCTTATATGTAATGTTATCCATGGTTTCTAATAACCAGTGAAGGGAACACTTCACGATAGTATATTCTCCTGTAGTAAAGAAGTTAATGTTGCATATTTGCCAAGTTATTTTAGGTTGCTGATTAGCTTACTTGTGCTGCTATGGTTTGGAAGCCCCAATTAAGGTCACCAAATAATTTATCTCACTTGCGTACACCTTAAATCAAAACCAATAAAAAACTCATCAAATAAATCACCAAATTAAAAAATTTTAAACCCAAAAATAAAACAACTCTACCTCTCTGAACTTAGATCCCATGCACACAAAATTCGAGTTAGCAAAAAACTGAGTAATCCCCTGCACAGAAAATTAAAAATTAGAATGAGAATTCGGTTGATTAGATGAAATTAGAGTCGCCGCATCGCAAGTAGAGGCTCTCGATTCAGTGGAAGGGATTCGCCGATACGGAGTCACTTGATATTCGCCCTCGATTTAGTGAAGAGGAGTCACCGATACAGAATCAGCAGCGGATCAGATATCGGTGACGACCTCTTGATTAGGGGTCAACACTGGATTTGCTTTGGGATTCGCGCTTGAGAGGACAATGGAGGCTTCATTAATGGAATGGAAGCGAAGGTTTAAGAAAATGGTTTTAGGGATTTGGAGTTAGCGGCTTAAATACACTAGGGGAGAGAGAAATTGGAGTTCTCTGGTTTGGGGAATAGAGGGAGCAAACTGATCTGAATAGGGGGGAGAGAGAGAGAAATAATTAAATAAATAAAGGAGTTGTTTTTTTTTGGGGGGGGGGGATTTGAATTTGAGTTTTGGGGGAAAACTTTTGGGGGAAAATGTCTTTTGGGAGCCTAGATCTGGACTATCAATTTCCTTACTATTGAAGGAGAGCCACTTGATAGCTTTTCTTTGTGTTTTATTATATAGATATATAAGAGAGAGAGAGAGAAAGAGAGAGAGAGGGAGAGAACGGAAGGATAGGCGGCATAGGAGAAATTTTGCACCTGAAAAAAATGGAGTAATTCTAGACAGTTTATCGCGAGAACTGTTCTCACCGGATCGCCTCTTATTATGCATCTGATCCAAACCATTCACATCAGTTAACATGACTAAATTAATCTATAAATGTAAAATCAAGTTATTTGAAATTCATTTGTGCGTGCATCATGTAATTATAAAAATAACTATATCCAGCCATACAATTTGTATCACTTTATTGAAATGGCAAATGAATCTCAAATGACTTGATCTTCCATGCTTAGATAATTTAGTAACGTAGATCATAGTTAATGGTTCGGATTTTTCAAATAATGTCCCAAGAAAAAGTTCTCACGTGGTTCTCACCGTTGGAGTGCTCACCGGATCATGGCCCTATATATATATGTATGTATATATGTAGAGAGAGAAAGTATGCTCCTCGTGAGAACTGGATTTTTCTACGAGCATTTTTCTAACAAAAAATAACCTATTGAGTGGAAGTTACATTTTTTATATATAAACCTATACAATATTGTTCACTGAATAATGCTTACTAACTCACTGAATATATGCTTACTCACTGAATATATAGAGTTCCCTCCTTATACAAGTGGAGGGAACTCTTTTGATGTTAAGCTGTATCAGTTGGGAGGATGTTTCTCTAGCTTTTGGCTAGCTTATGTTGTTGTCTTTCTTTACTATTAGATGCTTTAGTTGTTATTTTATGCTTATGTACTGTACTACTCTGTTTCCTTAATTAATCATTAATGAAACGATGGCTTCGACCATCTATTATCAAAAAAAATTGCTTACTAACTCCAATACTGCTATCGAAGATATACCGCCTATTAATTTCTTTTGCTAATAAGTTTGTCTTTTTTTTCTAGGATTCTTAAAATGATGCTGATTGTGGAATCTTACAAATCAGAGAATAGGATGTCTATGTCGGCCTTAGCAGCCTGCATGGCCCCTTTACTTTTGCGCCCACTTCTTGCTGGTGACTGTGAGTTTGAAGATGATTTTAACATGGGTGGCGATAGTTCTCTTCAGCTTCTAAAAGCTGCCGCAGCTGCCAACCATGCTCAAGCTATTGTAATAATTATGATGGAGGAGTATGAAAGAATATTTGATGTAAGTTATTATTCTCGTTACCTCTTTTCTCGTTTGAGCTCATGCACTGACAAGGACTTGGTCTCGGATGATTTGCAGGATGGCTCCTGTTCTTCTGAAATTTATACTGAATCAGAAGAAGATTATAATGAAGATGATGAATCAAGTAATAATGATACGCTAGAAGATGATGGGTCTCATGTGGAAGATGATCTTGAACATTCATATAGTGGGACAGTCAGTGGAGGCAGCAGCTATGCTGAAAGTGACCGGTCTGATAATCAGGTTATATTCTGCTTAGTTATTCCAGAGATGCAATAAACTTACAACTTAAACTATACATTGCTGTTTTTCTAGAAAGGCTTAATTGGCATATTATAAATTCTCCTGACAAGTTACAGGATGCAGATACTTGGGCATATGGCATGGGAAACCCTGCCAACATTATTAGAAATGATTTTATAAAAACAACTTCCATAGTTTGTTTCTAGAGAATGCTGGACAAAAAAGTTTCTTCCAACAATTTCTTCCTTTAAGTTATTATATTAATGGCCTTTAGTTATTTATTTATCTATTATCATTATCAAAATGTTACGACAAACTACCTGCCCTATTATTTGTGCTATGTATTCATATTTGGGCTTGAATTTCTTTTCTGAATTGTTTTGTATCATCTTATGAAAGAACAGGATAGTACACACCCTTTTATTCTTAGGTTATGTTGTACTTCTCTAGGGGAATGCATTTTTGTTTTGCTCTTGGATTTTTCTGTGCCATATAGTAAGAATGCAATTCCCTACAAATCATAGAAGCCATCTTCTTGTAGAAGTTCCACTGCAGTATAGAAGATTTAGAGGAAGCCAACTAGTCATTTGGGATTGAGGAAATCCCTTCTGTCCTTGTCCATAGTTTCCTCGACCGGGTCACTAACATAAATCTTGTTCCTTTATGGAAACTTGTGCTCCACAAACAATCCCATTTGATGAAAAAAGAAATCTTTAGATGACAGTGGTGGGATTTATTCTGGTGCTCATGAAAATATGGTCTTAGTATCATCTAGATCTATATCTTTGTTAACACGTGTTCGATATCCAGGAAGAAGATCAGAGTGCATATTCCTCGTCTTACGGTAATACCGAGGATGCTGAAGCCACTGGGATACCATCTGGCAAATTAGATATTCAAGAAAATGGTGTCTCACAAGATGAATATAGTGACTATACAGCTTCATCAAGTAACCAGGCTAGTCCCACACAGCAGTCTTTTAGTCGTGCTTCACCTGGTAGCATTCCGAAGTTTGCTAAAACAGCAAAAGATTCTTTAGCTAGTATGAGAAGACCAACCAAATGGGGACACACTTCTGTGAGTACAAATTAAATTGCTTGACTGCTTGAAATAATTTGTTACAATTTTATGATACATATTTGATATTTTAGGTAAGAAAGAACCTTCCAATGGAGCCAGTTAGTTACTCAAGTGATGATGAGTAAGTCAAATATCTATGCCTTTGGGGTTTCTTCCCTCGTTCTCGTTAAGCGTTTATTTTCACATTTTGTTGTTATCTTATTTTTTAGGTCATTGGTGTTGCATATTACCAGGTTACACATGTAATCATGGACTTTCTTATGATAACAAATTTATGTATTAAGTATTCAAGATGATCTATTGTTATTGGCTTTGAAACTAGGAAGCACCGATTCGGGTGTGGGGATGCGGGTGCGGCAGATGTGGGTGCGAGGATGCAGCAATTTTCAAAAATAGTGAGATGCGGGTGCGGCTAGGATTCAACTAATATTTAAATAATTATTTTATATATTTATATATTTATATCAATATTTGTAATTTTGTATAAAAAATCAAAATCATTGTCATTCATCGTTCAATAACCAAGAGATTCAAAATGACAATGTAACACAACATAGTTATAAAACTCTAAATATAGTTATAAAACACTAATAAGTCTAACATAGTCATAAGGTCTAACATAGCACAACATAGTTAGAAAATGAGATCTGAAGAGAGGGAGGATTTGGGGATCTAGAGATTTGGTGGTGATTTATTGAAACGAGTTTTGGGGTTTGGGTCAAAAGATACCCAAACCCGCATTAAAAAACCAAGACCTGTGTCGCGCCGCACTCAATACCGCACCTACTGCACCCAACCGCACCCTATTTTATGATTTTAATTTAAATTAATGGGATTCACACCCTGCCGCACCCGGTACGTGTCAGGATCCTTCAGATTCCGACTGCAAGATTCCGGCCAGCTACAAAGACTAATGGAGAAAATAGGGATTTAGAGATTTGGGGAAGAAGAAGAAGAAGATATTGAGAAAGAAGAAGAAGAAGATATTGAGAAGAATCGGATCTGGGGAGAAGATTAGGACAATTTCATTCATAATGCCCCAACGTATTGCTGGTGGGGATTTATATAATATCCCAATTACAAGACACGTGCAAAGCACACTATGACTACAAATTCAACTAAGTGCACACTGCACGTAAAAACAAACAAACAGACACAAACAAAACAACAACAAACAGATAACAACGACAGACACGAGTAGAGAAGACGGCTGTAGACTTCGGCGACGGTGGAACTACCAGCGTCCCTAACAACTCCACCCCCCTTATCAATGAGCTTGTCCCCAAGCTCAATACCAGGAAATCTCCGCCGTTTTCTGAAGCATCGACATTGGCTCAAAAATTATAACTGGAAGTGTCGCCATAGAAGTAACATCTGATCCTATATACTTTTGCACCATTTTCCAATAACTATTCCTTTCCTCCTTGTATTGTGCTGATCTATCAGTGGCCACAATCTCTCCTTTATCCTTCATGAGAATGGCAATTGCAGTTGTTTTTCCACCAGGGCAGCACACACGTCTAACATCCGCTCACCCTGTTGAGGATCTAGGACACGAGCAGCAACAACGCTGGGCAATTTCTGCAGAAATATTTCCCTCAGTATAGCCTCCTTCTTTGCCTCCAAAATTTTCTTTTCTGCTTGAGTGTGTGTCTGCACACGAGTGACTAGGACCCATATTGGATTTGTCAGCAATACATTAATTGACCCCAAGCTAGCATACCAGACCTCAATCTTTGATAATACAGATCTCCATGGAGCGCAGAAGTTACCCACTTGATTATTTAAAGAAATATGATTCTCATAACTGTTGTCATCAAAATTTAAGTTTGCAAGGGGTAAAGTTATGCCATCGACACTATCACCATTGTTTATGGAATAGGAGGTACCCTCATTGTCCTCAATATCAGAATCAGAACTGTACGGCAAAAATACCTCGGATGGATGAGGTAGGTCGTTAGTAATCAGTATATGTGCTGGCAATTCAGCAGAAACAATTGGCCAATACGTCTTAAGTTCATTACGAACCTCCTTTATTACACGCCAGGTAGAATCATAAGGTCTACCTTCTATAGATCCATCAATGGGCTTTTCTTCTAACAAAGTTTTTACACAAGCAAGGACTGACGTTGATATAGAGTTGAGATTGTACCCACCTTCCAGAGCCATTACAATCTTTCCCCCTGCCAACCTCATAAGCTTACTCAGCATAAGTGAATATCCAAAAGGAGTAATGCAACAACCACCAAGTGGATCATCCATGGCTGCATCAAACCCAGCAGAAACTAAAATTATGTCGGGATTGTAAGCCTCAGCTATAGGAATTAACACATGATCCCAAACAGCAACATAGTCTGCATCTCCACATTGCTCGTGCTCCCAAGGAAAATTTATATTATATCCTGCATCTCTGTCTTCCCCAATCATAGAAAGAGAACCATCATCACCACCAGGATAGAAGCTTCCATAATCAAACCTGTGGACAGAGAAGAATAGAACCCGTGGATCCTTGTAAAATACTTTTTGAGTGCCATTGCCATGATGAACATCCAGAAGAACAATGTCACTGACATCTCCAGACAAAACCCCAGCCTGGACTGCAGCACCAAGAGCTACAACCTCATCGGGGTTCACAGTGACATTAGGGTCTTTTCCAGTCATTTTCTTCACAAGCTCCTGCACTGCTAGGATACGTGTTGACCCGCCCACAAGGATAACCTCATCCAAATCTTTGAATTCAAGTTTTGCATCCCTCAAGGAATTGGCCACAGGAGTTCTTAGCCTATCAAGAAGATCTGAACAAAGTTCCTCAAATTTGGCCCTTGTAATAGTTGTCTCAATATGCTTAGGGCCTTCAGCAGTAGCAGTTATGAACAGTAAGCTAATGTTTGTCTGGGTCAAGGATGATGATTCCATTTTGGCCTTTTCGGCTGTCTCTGTGAGACGCTGAAGGGCTTGCTTATCTTTCAGGAGATCGATGCCTTCATCTCTTTTGAAGTCTGCAGCTAACCAATCAACAACTCTCTTGTCAAAGTCATCACCACCAAGATGTGTGTCCCCAGATGTAGATAGCACTTCAAAGACTCCATCTCCAACCTCGAGCACTGAAACATCAAATGTCCCGCCTCCCAAATCAAATACAAGTATGGTTTCATTATTCTTCTTCTCGAAACCATATGCCAAAGATGCAGCAGTAGGTTCATTAATGATAGCTTTAGTGACCTTGTCATTCAAGAATTTTGATGCATCATCAACAAGTTTTCTCAGAACCTGGGCGGAAATCTCCTCTGTTGCGAACTGCTTTCCAATTTCTAGTCCCCTGTTAGAAACATTTACTTTCGCTTTCCCCTTATCTGCTCCACATGCTGGCAACACACTCACCAAACTAACCTCATTCACACCCATCTCTTTCACGATCTTCATTCCTCCTCTATACTCCTCCCACCAACGGAACCAAGGAAGTAGAAATTCCTTTGTTGCATTTCCACAAGTCAGCTTCTTCAAATTGAACCTCTTGTGCTCCTTGGGTGGTTCCTTGGTGGACTTTGCTGCTGTTGGATCAGCTCTAATGGCAGCATGAACCTTCTTATAGAGCTCTTCAATATTATCAGGTGAAATTCCTTTTTTGAGGTACTCACTGAAATGCGACTGATATTTCTCAGGCTCATCTTCTTGCAGTGCATGCATGTGAGCAGCAACATGTCCACCAAAAATGTACTTCCTGTGGACTTCAGCATCTATCTGCTTGTCATCCTTCTTGAAGCCTGCAAACCTCTCATCACTGTGAGGAATGTCAAGACCACCATCAATCAATTTCTCCCTCCCTTGACTTCCCAATTCATCAAACACTTTCGATGACTTATCACTTCTATAATTCTCCAAACTATCAAAAACTACTCCATCCCTATTCTTTTCACAAGGAACATCATCAATCACATTTTCTTCATCTACAACCATCGATTTGTTAGAATCTTCCAACTCAGTAGAGTCAAATTGATCTATCAATTTCTCTAAGAACAGGGACCAAGAAATTTCATGGATTCGTGGTTTAATATGCTTATAATACCACAAAGTTGCACTCCCACTTAAACCCAACCAAGCATATTTCAGCTTCTCTGCATCAGAAATTCCGTAAAATTCAAAGAAATGTTCTACTCCAAGTATCCAATTTGTTGGATCTCCTCCTTTAAAATTTGGTAACTTCACCTCTTTAAAATTCGGAAACTTCATCTTAATTGGAGCTCCCTTCAAACTAGTAGAAGTGAGATGAGGATTAGTTACCTCCTTGATTGGGATTTGAGGATGACAGGTCGGGAACCAAGGAGCATCGAGTGGTGGGGAATAGGGCTGCCGTAGCTTCCATATTGCCGCATCTATTCTTGCCAAAGCCGCCTCAAACCTTCCTTCCATGTTGATCGACATCAAAAGGACGTGGATGCGCTGGTGGATCGCTGGCGAGAGTAGACTGGAAGATCGCTGGCGAGAGTAGACTGGAAGATCGCTGGCGAAAGTAGACTGGAAGATCGCTGCTCTGATACCAAATGTCAGGATCCTTCAGATTCCGACTGCAAGATTCCGGCCAGCTACAAAGACTAATGGAGAAAATAGGGATTTAGAGATTTGGGGAAGAAGAAGAAGAAGATATTGAGAAAGAAGAAGAAGAAGATATTGAGAAGAATCGGATCTGGGGAGAAGATTAGGACAATTTCATTCATAATGCCCCAACGTATTGCTGGTGGGGATTTATATAATATCCCAATTACAAGACACGTGCAAAGCACACTATGACTACAAATTCAACTAAGTGCACACTGCACGTAAAAACAAACAAACAGACACAAACAAAACAACAACAAACAGATAACAACGACAGACACGAGTAGAGAAGAAGGCTGTAGACTCCGGCGACGGTGGAACTACCGGCGTCCCTAACAGTACGTGTCCCGCCGAGTTCGACTCAAGTGCGTCTGTGCTTCCTAGCTTTGAAACCATTTGAAGCTATCATTGATTGTTTTTAAATGATGTTTAACTGTCATTTGAAGCATTTTTCATCATTAAAATGAAACCCTAGAACTGACTGTATGCCCTGTCCTCAGGTTGCTCTGTTATGCCTGAAATTATTTTGTTTTAGTTGATCCAGATTATAACTTAGTCATTAACCTTTCTTTACCCTCGTTGAATAATGGATGTGAAGATGCATCCATACTTATTCCCACTGCCTGCATCTGTGGAATGCAAGTATAAGACCATCCAAAGAAGTGGTATATTAATGAGTCAAATAGCTTAGGGAGTGTTATTAGATACAACGAACAAATGCAAGTTGATGCCGAGATGCACCTACCGTATCAAATAGGATTTTTCATATCAAGTAGGATTTTTCATGTTGGTACTTACCGATAAATGATAGGCTGGTATCCGATAAGACCGATGCCGATAACGAGTTATCGGACCTTGTTAAAAACAGTATTCACTTGCTTCAGCTCAACCTCTAGTGTGCAAACCATTTTTCAGTGACCTTCCTTGTTAGAACATGATCTAATGTAATAGTATAATTAGCAGGTTAATGGTGGAATCTCTCATTCTGGTCTTTGCTGTTTTGAGTTGGAAGCTTAGGAACGCAACTGACTTTATGTAATAGAATCTGCACTACACACAGTCAACATTAAAAAAAAAGTCTCTTATTAAGCATGGAAATTGTCTAGAAGGAACAATCACTAAATTCTTTAAATTACCAAAAATGGAATTTGAGAAACACAAGTGAGCTCCCTCCATTCCCATTTCCTGTCATCATCCCGCTGTGACGTGACTTACAGAGTCTTGCATGCAACACTAGCCACGCCCTCCAATTGTCTTTTGTTGATACAGTACCTTATATACCCTGTTGGAGATGGTCCACCGTATAGGACTTATATTGACTAAGAATTGACGAAACAAACAAAGAATTCACCACACTCTTTATCGTAGACCACAAACCTACTATTCTCCTTGCGGACAGTATCTGATAAAATTTGGATGAAGTTCAGGAAAGGAATTGACCTCATTGCTTACCAGCTTCACAATCAATTCCCATGAGGGAACCACTGGAAGAAACAATAGAGAGTAACTTGAGGAAGGTTAGATCATTGACAAAGGATACAAACTAGGTTTCCATGGCTACCATCACACTACCCCCTGGTTATTTTGAGGGGAGCCTTTTTATATTCATTGTTGAAGTGGGGGGTGGGGATAGGGGCTTCCAGGTAATATTTGCACATCATTCTACTAGCCCTGCTTTCTGAAGGGGAAATATTAGTGCCTTTCGTTTGTGGACTATAAGGTTAAAAAAAATGAACTAGAGGATGAAATAGAATATTGAAGCTGTTCATGTTTCTTAATGGAGCAGCAATCGATAGTCACAAGGCATTATGGAGGACAATTATAGTTTTCTTTTTCTATGACTTAGCTTCTCCATGATCAACACCACTATGATTATTAATTTAGAAAATATATTTTTGAATTCAGTTTGTCTTTACTTGGTTGCATATATATCTTTCTAAGCATAAACTACATAATTGCATAGATATGTAGATGCTTGTTATGCTGTAGTTTTAATTTGGAAATTGACACCCATAGATTTGGCTCTAATTTCTTATGACTTATTGTACGATTCCAACCTTCTCTGAAAGTTGAGTGAGATTAGATTTATATTTAATGAAATAATATCATAAATATTCATACTATTAGCTAATTTTGTTCCGTCTAATAACCAGGAATGTAATTCAGAGTCTTGAGACCATTAAAAGCGATCTGCAAAACAAAATTGAAAAGGAGGTGCATTTCATATTTGTTTCTTTCTAGTGTCTTTGCCAAATAGATAAAGAAGATTGACATGTTTTCAACAGAACGTTGTACTTACTATGTTCTTTGTATATTCAGGTACAAAGTAATGCAGTTCTACGAGCAAATTTAGGGAAAAGGAAGGATGCTTTGTATGAGCGCCGCTTAGCGCTTGAGAAAGAAGTAAGCATCAGTTGTTACATTTGCAATCAATTATTCTTTACTGTGGGTTTTTAATAAACAAAACTTACTTGCAGTATAAACTATTCCATCTATTTGAATTAGATTCTTCTGCCTAGCATTATAACTCCAATACAGATCAATTATCAGTCTCTTTTTGATTAGAATATGTTTAAGTATTTCAAGTAATAAATATGTACAAGAAATACTTCATTTATTGTCAACGAATTTCTTTACTATTTAAATTAGAGAATGCCAAAAAATGCTTTAAATTGCTAAGAAGAATAAACCAAGGCCAAGATATTGTTGAAATTGAAAATTAGTCAATGAATAATTTCACCTCCAATCTATGCATTACTTTTTGCCTTTTGTAAGGAAACTACTTAGTGAGCTGGTTCACATGTTCCTGATATAAGTTGATATTGGCTACAGAAGTTTAATTTTGAAATGACTGCTTTATTATTTCCTAAACAAAACAGGTATAACAAACAGTTAATTGTAAAATCGCAAATTGCATGTTTCATTTACCATAGTATATAGGAAGTTCAGGTACAATGATGTTTAATACACTTAAGTGATTTTTATGTGCTGAGAGGATAAATATTAATCCCTAACCCTCACCATAACTTCCAAGCAATGTTGTACAAACCGGACCAGACTGGATTCAACTGGTACTGGTCCAGGAACTTGTTCGGATTTACAAAAAAAGCTTTTTTATATTTTTTGAAAACCGGATGCATCAGACTGAACCAACCGTTCAGCAGTGAACCATTTGAACCGTCCTGTTCAAAATACCTTATTCATTTTCTTAAGAAAAATGTGTAGAAGGTAGATTCTGAACCTTGTTGACAAGAAAAATATTGTTCTCACTAACCAATATGCCAATATATGTAATTATGCCATATAGATATAATAATACATATGGACTTGAGTATTTAATTTAAGAATACCCTCTATACTAATCCCCAGCTCAACCAAAGTTGAACCTGGTACCCCAAAAATGGGACCAGCCATCTCTCCCGTTCGATGGCCAGTAAGACCTTTACATCATTGCTTCAGATTGTTAGTGGTTATCTCACATGGTAGCTGCATACCTAGCTTCAACTTCCACTGCGCACATATTTAAAGCAGATTAGTAAAAAGATACTGCTACATAGCCCAGGTTTCACCATAAAATGGGTGCTCAACCTGTTGGGGCATGTTAGAGGATTGATATAGATCCATCAATCCTCATTGTAACTTTGGACTTTTGTCGCAGCAGGAGAGTTGTTTCACAATGGTATGAGAGAAACTCAGGTTCAACTCACATCAGGCATTATATTTAAAACGGATTCTTATAAAAAGATTCTGTTCTGTGCAGCCAAGTTCTTGGCCATGGTTGCACGACCGCCAGAAGCGTCTTAGAGGATTAATATAAATCCCTCAACCCTTACCGTAACCTTGGAGTTTTGGTCTAGTGGCTGCCTGGCAGGGTCATTTTACAAGACAGAGGAGATCGACTACGTCTAATGGATGGTGTACAGTCGGTGTGGACACAGTTGTGGTCAGGAACAGTTACAGTTCTATCATGACTGATCATCAGAAATAGAACAGTGCAGATTTGTCTGAATTGTGATTAAATGCAATTTATATGTAGAGAATGAGTACCATAAACGATGTTTGGATTTGATGAATTAGCTCTGGTAAGGTTCTTTGATTTGTGCTGTTATTGGACACTTTTGCTCATATCCATATCCTGTAGCCTGCATTGAACCTTCTAAGTCTATACCTACCCCAGCTTCGTAACTAGAGAAATAACATTTCTAATGGCTGACCGTCAACCACCATGTGACGTTAGGGGATGACATTGCTTAGATAATTTTGTGTGTGTGTGTGTGTGTTGGGAGGCAATATGGTGAGAACCGTACTCACGCTAAGCATGGTGAGAATTCCTTCCATAGCCCTCGTATGGATGACCCAAACCGTTTACATTGATTAGAATGACTAAATTAGTTTAGAAATGTAAAATCAAGTCATTTGAAAATCTGATCTCCCATCCTCATACTAATTTAGACAGGTAGATCAAAATGAATTGTTCGGCTTTTCCAATTGGAGTCCCAAAAAAAGTTCTCACGTGGTTCTCAACTAAGGAGTTCTCACCGAATCATATATATATGTATATATATATATATATATATATATATATATATATATATATATATATATATATAAGAAATGTTCTGTTGTGCACTAGGCCTCCATGTTCACTCGTGTGCACTCGGTCTTCCCGCCTTCGTATCAACGATCCGGACCGTTCATATTGATCTACACATCTAAGTTAGTCTAAATATGTAAATCAAATCATTTGAAATTCATTTGCTCATCCATTGAAGTGTTACAAAATTGTATGGCTGAAAATCGTTGTTTTTTATAGTCACATGATGGATAGGCAGATGAATTTCAAATTATTTGATTTTACATATTTAGATTAATTTAGACGTGTAGATTGAACGGTTCGGATCGTCGATACGAAGGCGGGAAGGCCGAGTGCACACGGAGGCCTAGTGCACAACAGAACATATATATATATACATATATATATATAGGGAAAGCTTCGGTTGTGCATATATAGGGAAAGCTTCGGTTGTGCACTCCTCTGGTGCACACGGCGTGTGCACTAGGTCTTCGGGCGTTCATATCGACGATCCGAACTGTTCACATTGATCTACACATCTAAATTAGTCTAAATATGTAAAATCAAATCATTTGAAATTCATTTGCCCATCCATCATGTGACTATAAAAAACAATGATTTTCAGCCATAAAATTTTATAACACTTCAATGGATGGGTAAATGAATTTCAAATTATTTGATCTTACATATTTAGACTAATTTAGATGTGTAAATCAATGTGAACGGTTCGGATCGTCGATATGAACGTCCGAAGGCCTAGTGCACACGCCGTATGCACCAGAGGTAGTGCACGACCGAAGCTTTCCCTATATATATATCCCGAAGGCCGAGTGCACAACGGAATGTTTGTCTATATATACACACGCGCACACACTGAGAATTGTTTTCATATGAGAATAAGTATGTGTGTGTGTGCAGGGCGCCCCACCCGCCTCAAGCCCCCGGCGTTTTTGCGATTTTAGGGGCCCCTAAATTTGTAATTTCCTTGTAAATATAGGCACGTATTTTTCGCGTAAAATAAAAATACTGTTATTAGGGGCCCCCAAAAATAATTATTTGAGCCTTTAAATTTTTTTTTAATTATTTGGTTTAGGCTTGAAGACTTGAATTGAATTTTTGACATTAAATTTGGGTGATTTAAAACAAATTTATATATTTTGCATATTTTGCTTTCTACAATGTGCAAAATTTTTGTATACATGTTTTTTTTTTGTTTTTTTAGTGTATGGGGGGGCCCATTTCGGGAGTTTGCCTCGGGTCCCCGGGAACTCAGGGCCGGCCCTGTGTGTGTGTGTGTGTGTAACTGAGGTACCACTTGTAACTCAGGTAAGAGGAATTATCTGAACTTAAAAAAGAGCATAAAGTATAAGTTGTTAAATGTTAATACAACACATCAATCAGATTTATATTGCTTCCAACAATGTTGGACTGTAAGCATTTGTTTTGCTCTGAAGATGAATTCCATTGTGAAAAAATAGGTGGAAAGATTGAGACAACAGTTGCAGAAAGAAAGGGATATGAAGGAATCATTAGAGTCTGGCTTGATGAGCATCCGACCTGGGCATGCACCTACCAAACCTACTACAGACAGCAAGGTTAGCTTCAAATTGGATTAATTATATTGTATTCTATTATCACCAAGTTATGCACAAGATTCACTCATTATAATCCTTGATAAAGACAAGGGCAGATATTGAGGAAATCAATCTTGCCGAAGCAGATATTGTTAATTTGAAGCAGAAGGCTGCCAGTCTTCGTAGTGATCTTAGCCATCAAGTACAAACCAGTGAACCATTGTGCACTTCATGCAAACGTCATCTACATGAAAAAGAGTAAGCCCCCCCCCCCCCCCCCCCCCCCCCCCCCCATCTTAGTAATAATGCTTTTTCACAATGCAGCTAAGAAGCTAGGCAACTTAAGCTGTCACCCAGGCTCTTATGAGAGTGCTCAGTAGTTGGACTGCAAATGCATCTTTTCTCCTTTCAAATGTAAACACAGTAAAAGTATATGAGATATGTATACTAGGGTAACTAGCCTATAACATGATATATACTCATTTGTGATGAAGTATGTATAAATCTTTTAGAAACCTACTGATTTAGGCACTCTGCTCTGATTCTATCTATACTTTTATGTGATTGTTTTTAATTCCAATAATTTTTAAGGTACTTTTATTGGGAAAATTTTCCCTCAAGCACTATTTGATATTTCCTACATCCAAATAGGTTGACACTTAAGATGCATGAACATGATATGCGACATGTATGGGATGGTGACACAGTGATATCTCCAACATATATACGGGGGTGATCCCCAAAGGGCCTATACGGCTATACCTCACTCCTTATATCGAGGCCTCATATGCGACCCCATTGATATATCCCCCCCCCCCCCCCCCCCCCGGTGAAAAATTCGAACCGTTCATCTTGTTCTGCCTATCTTAGATAACCTAAGGGTGTAGAATCAATTTATTTGAAGTTCATTTGTATGTTTTACAACGATACAAAATTATATGGATAAAAATTCTTCATTTTTTCTAACGACGTGATGGATGAGGAAATGAATGTCAAATAACTTTATTTTACACCCTCTTAGGCTATCTTAGGCATGTAAAACAAGATGAATGGTTCTGATTTTTCCTAGGGGGTTCGTATCATGGAGGACCTCAAAATAAGAGGTGATATATATATACAACCCAAATTCACGATCAACACCGTTCAAGTTAATATTCATACCATAAAAGATAGACTGATGTAAAATCACTAAATTTAAACATTTTTGACACATTCATCATGAAGTTGCAAATTGAATGGTTTTTCCGCAGTTGAACAGTTGCGACACTTATATGTTGAACACTTTGAAATGTGTGGATCATGCATTTAGGAGATATGGGTAGGATTTTGAAAGGAGACATAGGATGAACCACATTTCCTCCCATTTTCTCATATATATATAAGCTTCATGATAATTCATTGAATAGCTATCACATGGATGATCTAAACCGTTCACATTGATTCGAATGATTAAATTAGTCGAAAAATGTAAAGTCAAGTCATTTGAAATTCATTTTCCCATGAATCATGTTGAATCATGTCATTATAAAAAAACGATATTCAACCATATAATTTGTAATACTTCAATGCATGGACAAAAAATCTGAAATGACTTGATCTCCCATCCTTAGATTAATTTAGACGAGTATATCAAAATGAACTATTCGGATTTTTTAATTAATGTCCTAAAAAGAAGTTCTCATGTGGTTCTCAAAGGAGCTCTCTCCGAATCATAGCTATATATATATATATATATATATATATATATATATATGAGCAATGCTCCATTGCAAACCATTGAAGCCGTTGTTGGGAACAACGGCTTTAGGCTTAATATGACCTAGGCCGTTGTTCCCAACAACGGCCAAGGTTATATCATAACGGCTTATGTTTATAAACTAGGCCGTTGTTGGGAACAACGGCCTAGGTGGTTTTCACGCATTTTCACAACATTTGCGTTTGCAATGGAGCATTGCTCTATATATGTGTGTGTGTGTGTGTGGTTGTTTAAGGGAGAGAGAGTTGACTTGGATCCTCTTAGGAGAGGATTTAAGGTCCAATCCTCTCAGGTGGAAATTATAGGTTCAAGCGTCAAATTTAAAAACATAATTGTATAGATATGACCTATAGTATCTTACCTAAATAGTCTATTAAAAAAAATTTGAACATTTTGATATGCATCAAGAGGCACAAAAATAAACGGTTTCATTGGGCAAGTTGTTGAAATATGTGGTTTAAAATAACCTCATTCTGATAAAATTTGGTATGGAAAGGTTTAACATTATTTAGTTCAAGATAAATGGTTTGGATTTATTATGTGAAAAAGGTGCCTCTTGGTGGTACACCACATGGACGTTGGGCACTATTAACTTTGATTTTTTTTGTCATATTATGCATGTCTACAAAGTATGAAGTGCTTTGGAGATCTTTTATTCATGCTTTAAGTGGGTGCAAAATTAACGTTTTTTTAATAATGTAAAAAATTTGCACCGTGCAATTCAAGGGTAAGAAGCATCCAAACAATCTTATTTTTTGTACACGTGTCTTTTGACATAAGAAACATGGTGAACGGTGTGGATCGTCCATAAAGAGTCCCACCGTGTGGGTACAACTACTCCATATGAGGGAACTTTCCTCCTGTAACTATGAGTCTCCCTTTCCTCATTTATCATTTACGGTCTCCAAACTATGGTTTTGTTCAGTGAATCAACATGCTATTTTGCACCGTTCATTTAATATGATCTTGATGTATAGGGAAAACAAAGTCAGACTTGTGTGGATTTTTATTTGCAGGCTATTTGGATACAATAGATCACATCTCTCTCTCTCTCTCTCTCTCTCTCTCTCTCTCTGTTTGTGTTATCATTCCTATTATATTGTCATTCTAAAATATTTAGACTTTATCTTCTGTCTATCTTGATGACTATAGAATAGCTGATATGTCCTGCCAGGTTTATCAGAGCTTCTCGTTTCTTTTGGGCATTTCGTGAAATCGACATGTCAATATAGTTCGAGTTTTGATTCTCTCTGAAATTTATCTTTGTTGCATCTGATATTATTTTTAATTTTCCATCAAATACAGGAAGGAACAACAGAAAGCATCAACAAATGATGTAAGCATGCATATATAGTTATATTCTTTCCAGTTATAATACCTTCTCTGTTGGTAAAATGCTTATATTTTGTTTATCATTTAATATCAGCTTCCATATCAATAATGTTATGATGAAATGAAATTTGGACATGTACATATGCTTCCCATGTGGGTGGCTACGCCTGAGAAACAACAAACAAATACAAAAAGGAATATCTATAAATGTATGCATGTCCAAACTGATAAAAAAAATAACTTACATAGAAATTAAAAATGTCAACTGATTAAAAAATGGTGTCCCGCAATGGGTAAAAATATAGTACAATATATTGGATAATTTTGAATATTTTCATAATTTTTAAATTGTTAAGATAGAAATCGATGTAGCTTACTTTGCACTATGCTAACTACACTATTTGTCAATTGTCACCAAAAGTGTTGCGCTATACAATATCAATATTTATAACATTTTGTAGAACGAGAAGATGCACAAAATGTTAACATTTGGTCAAACTGACTACTGAGAATGTCATATTAACAGTTAGTCTAAGATGCTTATGCTGGTAGGCAAATTTAGCGATTCAATTTATAGAGAACCCGCCCTCTTTTTAAGGAAGATAACAATGAAAAACAGTTTTTCTCTTCAATCCCTCGACTCTTTCCTTTCCGAAAAATGCAAGGGAATCATGCACTTTGGTGCAAGCGTTGAATTAGTAAACAAGAATTACACCCTATCATGCCCACAACAACCTAAGAATCAGAGGCTAGCAGGTAGGGCTGCAATCGAGCCGAGCCAAGCCGAATATCTTCAGGCTCGAGCTCGGCTCATTAAGGAAACGAGCTCAGTTTTGAGCTCGAGCTCGGTTCGAGCCGAGCTTTGACCGTATTCGAGCCGAATAGCTCGTGAGCTTAGCCTAAAAAAAAAAAACCCAAGCTCGAGATCGGCTCATTAAGGAAACGAGCTCAGTTTTGAGCTCGAGCTCGGTTCGAGCCGAGCTTTGACCGAGCTCGATCCGAATAGCTCGCGAATAGCTCAATTCGTTTGCAGACCTACTAGCAGGAAGAATAGATCCTTTCAGACCTTCTGACAAATTTTTTTATTTTTTTTGATCAAGGGTTAGAATCCTAAACGGATTCCAGCATAAAGGGTTAGAATCCTAAACGGATTCCAGCCAAAATGTCATTAATAACCAAAATATATTAAGTTAGCCTACATAACAACATGAACCCAAATCTGCATTCTGGTGCTTGTGAAGCTACAGGCTTCACTAACAAAATACCACCAGAGAATTAAGTCATAGAGTAGCCAAAACTAAGTCAAAACATAAGGTAATAACAACCAAATAAAAACCCTTCCTGACTCAAGGATCAATCACCTAGAGCTACATAGCTTTAGCAAACCTCCTGACAATTTACTATCAAAAGCCTTACCTAGAGCTACATAGCTTTAGCAGTGAAATTTGGCTAGACTGTCAATAATATAGGGAACATTCAACAGCTAACTGTTCCTACACGGGATGGGGGAAGAAGAACTGGTATGCAATTACTAAGCAATATCCCATGAAGTTGACGTCAAGGAGTTTATATTGGATAATTCAATATTTTAACTAAATTATTGTAAAAAAGTAAAATTCTCCATAGGAAATAAAGCTTAATGTTGCATTCTCAGAGTTATGAGCATCAATTTGAAGTTTAATGGAGATGATATCACTGAAGCATGCAGTTTCTTTTTATTTACCAATAAGCAGCAGTTATTAGTAGATTCGAACATGCACATATAGAGAGATGGGGCACAAAATGTTTGGAAAATTAGATCTGGTGGACAGTCATGTCCAACACAGATCGACACACTTATTTATTTAATGTTGTTTAGAAAATACTAATGATGACAGGCTTACCTGACCCAATTTGGCAGGGTAATGCTTTGAGAATGATGTCAATGTCAAAACCTTTACTTCGTACAAGTTTCCTCCTTATTATTGTTCGTCATTGATGATCTGAACATTTTTTTTGTATAGGCAAGCACGTCAAATCTAGCGTCCAGAAATGCTCAAGCACAAAAACAAGAATTAACATCTCCAAAAAGAGAGACATCTCAAAAATCCACGCAACAGTCAACAACTCAGACCACAGCTTCAGGGTATATTGACTCTTCCAGTGAGTCTTCAATGGCTAAATCAGTCAGCCTCTCTGATAAAATCTCCAATAAAGATCAAGTATGCTTGGCTTTCTTCAAAGTTTTGCTATTGCCTAAGATTGTAAGAGTCAAACTGTGACACCTTTACTTTATTTCTCTTGTATACAAGACCATCTTGTCTCAACCAAGTAATGAAGATGTGAAAACCAAATCCAAAGATTCATCAACAACAAAACATCAGCCAGACAAGAAAAAACGATCTACAAAAAGTAAAGATAAAATGATACCTTCGGATTCCAGAAGTATTGCATCTAATGAGGAACAAACAGCAGTTGTCATGAATGCTGCTCCCCAGAATTCCACTTCTATCGCAGAGGTGAGACTTAAAACCGATTTCGCCTTTTTTTGTCAGCAAGTATTCATGTCCATTTATATGCTTTTCTTGCACACAGAATTCCTTGTCTGAATCAGATAATAGATCTCACAGCCAAGGTTCGCTTCCTTTAGAGGACAAGAAGCAGTCACAGAAGCTAATGATGGTTTCTAATGATTCTTCTTCCAAGAAGTCCACAACTAAGGGTGAGGTAGGTCTCTATATCACTTAATCAATGATCTCTCGAATTTCTTGTTACTTGTATATGTCTATACTATGTAGAGTGTTGAAAATTGGGAATATTGAAAAAAGTTTCAAATTTGCCCTTGCCAGGAAAGATATAAGTTTTAACTGAAAACCTTTTAAATATGAAAAGGAAGCATGGGTATTTGAGTAAATTTAGATTTTCGTTGAGTAAAAAAAAGGTTTTTTCTTAATCAGTTAATGTAATATGATAATTTATTTTAACTATGAGAGGTCTTGTCCCTGTATTTTCTCTCACATGTCTCTCATTTGGAGATATTATATATTAAAAATATCTGTTTTATCTCATTATAATTTTTTTTTAATTAAATTTTTTTATCTATGTATGTTTAGATGGGGAAAAAAGGCTCTGTTGTTGTTGTTGTTGTATCTCTAATCTCTAATATTATAATGGGAGAGTTGAGGTTGTCATTTGTAGACAAACAAACCCGTGCATAACTAATATAAAGGAGGTTTCAATTCGAGTTCGAGGCCAGACTAGGTCGGAATTTTTACTTTTAAAAATATGTATTTATTAAGACGTGCATCGCACGTGTAAATTACTAGTATGTTTGGTAATAAACTGTAATACCCCGTAGTTGAGGAGTGTGTATATATATATGGTATTTATATACATATGTGGCCTATAGTTGTGGTATTGTATGGTTGGAGCCTATAGATATTATTAATTAATTACTATGGGGCCATGGTGTTCGTGGTAGGTGGTGGTGACTTAGTCCCACATGGAAGGTGACTTAGAATTGTGTGTATATATAGTAGTTGTCAAGGATCAGTAGGTACCTACAAGTCATGACACATTTTGTGAGGCAAGCCTATGGTGGGCAGTTGTTAGGATTTATTTGTTCGCGTGTTCGCGCATGCATAGCCGCGTGCGCAGCTGATCTGGGCTCGGAGCGTTACAAATAGTATCAGAGCCGACTTTCGACAACGATCATGGGTATGAGGGGTTAGAGGTACGCCTGAGACCTGAGATGGAGCTAGGACAGTACGCTGGTAGAATGACCAGGGGCAGTACGCTGGCAGAATCAGGGTACTTCACTTCACGTCGGCAAGAAAGGCGATCCTATGCTAGATTGCACGTCCCGAGCTTAGCGAGTATGCTAAGATCTCAAGGTGGAGTGTATGTAATACCCCGTACTTGAGGAGTATGTATATATATGGTATGTATATACATATGTGG